>JARHVA010001224.1:3017500-3045000 GCA_037957365.1 Torreya grandis | reverse complement strand
TCATTTATATTTATGCTTACTCGACATTTTAATTTTTAATATGTTTACTCCTAAAATATGGACAAATATACCAAAACTATATGTGATTCAATGATTCCATATAATGCATAGGGAATGAATTAAAAAAAAGACATAAAGAGTTAAAGAGTAAAAAAAACTATATTCCATAAAAATTAATAATATAAGATATGAATTGTTATTTTTAATATACAGGGCCACAATATTTTCAAAGAGATGAATTATGCATCAAATCATGGTTCTGATTGGCATGGAAAAATATGCATAAAACTACCTCAAATTAAGAATTTACAACCTATTGAATGTAGTAAACAATGTAAAACTACTTATATAATTAATTACATAAAAAATTGACAGTCCTAAATGTTTTTAAATGTAGTGTATTAAATGAATAAGGAGTTTTAAGTCATTTTTGACTTGTTATCATTTGAAGGTGTATGCTTAAATTTCCACACCCTAAGATTGTTATGATTTAGATTTGAATTACAAAAAGTAGTGCCATGATTTTTTGGATGATCGTAGTAAGCATTATTACCATAGGGATGGTAATGTTTTTCATTAATGTCATACAAACAATCATGGTCAATACATGTAGCCTAAAATCATTTCTCCTTGTCTTGTTCTCTTACTTCCAACATGGTAGTTTCTTCTTTAATTTTATGTGCTACAACTTATAAATCTCTAAAATAAGCTAATCATGTAAAAATTAATCAATAAAGTTTATTTTTGGGGATTTGTGTATATAGGGTTAGTTATTTTGCTTCTAAATTTTTAGACCTCTCAAAGAGTACATAGAATCATAGAGCAATAATTTCAAATAAATAGTTGTTTCAAGTATGTATTCGATATGTAGTGGATATACATTACATAATAAAATAAATATAATCACTTGTATATGTATAGATGGAAAATTTTAAACATTCTCAAAATTAAAAAGTATGATCAATTTCCAACAAATAGAAATGTGACAGGTAAGGAAACCCAATTGATTATAAATGTTAATGAAAAATTATGGGTCAAGTCATCACAAATGGTACAAGTATGTGTCATTACTAAACAAATGGTATTGATAGGTGTCAAAAAACTATAGATATTATTAACTAATGTTGGGATCATATGAATCATCTGGGTCATGAGAAATGATAAGTATAAGTAAGATAATGGGTTACGCATAGATGGGTGAAGATGGTTTAAAGGCATAATATCTAAAAAATGGGATAATGAATAAAAATTTGGACCATCCATCCATATATATGCAATTGTTCATAAAATATATAAGATAATATGAAGACATCCTAGGTGGTTATTTTTAGTGTCCACATTTTCCCACTATTTGAAGTTAATACTTCATCAAAATATACGTAATTTGTGCCCACACTTGAATGTAAATAATATTAGAAAGGGGTATCCATGATATAAATATAAGTGTTTGAGCACTTTAACATTGAGTCTTGGAACATAAAAATCCACATTTACCTTTCATAAACAAACATAGGTGAGTAGGAAAATTAAATGTTATATACAAATGTAGTTATTAGACATGTTCCTCATTCATCCTTGGTATGTAATGAAAGTCCCATGGGTATTTAAATTTTTCATATAATATATAAGGTGGAGTAGAGTTTAAAGATATGTGTTATTATGAATATGCCTCTCCAATCAAAATAAACAAGATCCATCATGCTACTTAGTAAGATAGGTAACTATTCATTTGTCCTAATAAATCGAAGTGCCTTAATCCAAAAATTAGTTAAAATAAAAAAATAAATTGAAAAATGTATTTTATAAAATACCCATTTATCATAGATATAAATAATAAGTCCCTAATATCCATCATACTATAGTAAAATGAATAACCATAATATTCAATGAGTATTATATCACCCCTTCTGAGATATACGATGAAACTATGAATCTCAAATCTCAAAAAATAATAGATACTTATTTGAAAGTTAGTAATCATATCATAAAAAAACATAGTATGTAGTGATATAACATTTATAGATCATGCAAAAAAATGATCTAAGTTTAGTCTTTTTGAAATAGAATTTGTCAATGATAACAAGTACATAATACATTTTCATGCAATAAAGACTTAATTCACAAAGATATATTAGTGAGAAACATATGAAAGGTTAATATTTTCACCCATGTATTTATTTAATACATGCACACAATAAGTAAAACAATGACATCCAAAAAAAAAAAAAAACATAGATAATGATAACATGTGTATAGCATATAAATCGTGTCTAATAGAGATATTTTAGAATGGAAACTATGTTAGAAATAAAATCACTTTAACATAGAATTCATGTTTCATGAGTATCATATTAGGAACATGATTGAATCATGGTAATTATTATATCATATAAATCTTGTAAAATGGAAACCATGTTATAAATGACATTATTTTAGATATTATATTGTAAATAACTTGTAACATGAAAACTTTACATTTAAGGTAATAACTTTAGAACTCATGTATCATGTCAAATATGGAAATCATATATCATATAAATACTGTATTATAGATAATTCTATAAATATTAAATATATTGAGTATAAAAATATTAAATCATAGATGCTAATCTATAAATACTATTATTGAGACATTGTGCCTAAATATAAAACAAGAGTAACAAGCACAAAACGTATTTGGCAAATGTTTCCCCAAGACAATCATGAAATATTATATAAATTACATCTAAAAAATTGATATTTATGAATGGAGAATCTTCAAATGCAAAAATAAATAAATAAATAAATAAAATTGATATTTCAAAGGTTTTCTTTCATTTCTTAGAAACAATATATTATTCTCATCCAAATTTATCTTATTTGTATATCCTCTTCAAAAAGATAGTTTATTTATATTGATAATGATTATTATTCATAATATACAATCCATCTAATATTTCAAGTTAACAATAGCATAAAATAAGATAATAATATAATTGAAACTTGTAACGAGTAAAAATTACATGACTAAATCATCACAAAAGTGAATAAATGTACAATATTAAATAAAAGTACCTTTAAAATAGAACAAATCAAATGAACTCATAAAATTAAAGAGATAATAGATACTTCAGAAATATCCAAATAAAATAAGGGGGAAGAGTTCAAACAAGGGTAAACCATGAGAATTTGTTGTAAAATTGATCTTTTAAATGAAAGGAAAACAAGGAAAAGTAAAATTCAACCAAGAATTAAAAATATTAAATCCAATCAAAATAAGATATTGAAGTGAAATTACCATAACATAAAATAAGAATCATATGAAAAAATAACATTGTAATAGATCACAAATGTAAAATAACAATAATTACTAGTAAATAAGTATAGATCCACACATTATAAAATTACTAAGAGTATACTAATTCATTATATACCTTTGACACCTAAATTTTGAAAAATCCTAAATCCTTTAAATAAAAAAGTACTTTTAATACATTATGACTAATATACTATCCTTGGCACCTATATATCACCTAATTTATCTATATGAAATCCATAGATCAAATAGGGGAATTACTATTTATATTATGAAAACTATAGATTATAAAATGATAATGTAAATTTATACATGATAAAATTCAGACATGGATATCCCAATATAACATAAAGGTTGAGTACAAAATTTACCCCTTATTCAAATCACCAGTATGCTAAATTGTGACTAACTATGAATAATTATGTATTAAATATTCATCTTACAATTTCACAACTTCTTTGGGAAGGTTTTCCCACTTGATTATATAGTATATGATTACACACTTTGTATCCTTTTAGTATATTCCTCAAGAATCTCTTCAAGTTCCAAGATGTGTATTCCCTCCTTAAGAAGGCCCATGAATATTTAATCTATTTTTTATTAATTAATTTTATTACTATGTTTTTCACGCAATGTTTTCTTCATTACTTTTTAAATAAAGATGATTTCTATTTAATTATAAAATATACCTATTAGATATATGATTAAATAGATGACATTTTTTTGAATTTGATGAGGAAATTATTTTATGCCTTAAATTATATTTTTAAATATCAAATAAAAACATAAAATTAATAAAATATAACAACAATCATTTATATACTATGGCACTTGGGATCTAGTGTAGTGGTGGAGTGGATGCATTTGTGGAGAAGTGACCTAGTTTCAAATATCACAATCAAACAAGATACCTACATCAAAGGACATATAACTAGTTTTGGAGGTATAGGGACTACAACCCCACTTCTATTCTAGATGTTGTGTGGGCTT
Source organism: Torreya grandis (assembly GCA_037957365.1). Taxonomy (NCBI): domain Eukaryota; kingdom Viridiplantae; phylum Streptophyta; class Pinopsida; order Cupressales; family Taxaceae; genus Torreya; species Torreya grandis. Next base: position 3,040,715 of record JARHVA010001224.1, on the reverse strand, counting down.
GACAATCCCACATTAACATGTATAATAAATAATAAATTCACTATAATAAGTATCATGTAATTTACTTTTACCTACAATTATGTTATCTCTTGAATGTTTATTTTGATAAGATATTGTATTCATATATAATATTACTTTCATACATATCCTATTTACTAAATCCCTATAAACAAAGAAGAGTATCTTGGTAGGTTTATTTTAGTGTAAAATTTTCGTTTTTGTGTATTGATGCAAATAAATTGATCAACATGAAACTCAACGTCAAATTTGTTCTAAATTCAATAATATTTAATTTTGCAAGATCCCCAACTTAAATAGAGGATACCAATATAGTTTCATTCAAGGTTATTATTATGTCAACGAAACACATGGTCAACTATTATTAATTTAACTAAATAAATCAATCATTTTAAATAATTTCAGAAAAATATAATTATATACCATGTATTAGCATATGCATAATATATAAAAAGAATGATGGAAATCCTCCTTCAAAGATAAAATTTTATTGTTTGATTTTATATAAGTTGGTTATTTTGGGTTAGAATAATGAGAACTCATAAGAGTAAGGGGTAGGATAAGTATTAGAAACTATGTATTCATTTGAAAAATCATGGAACAATTATTTATAACAATTATGAATCAATCAAACTTTTTTAATATGAAAAGTGAGGATTTTTTGGAATATATATCACACTATTACGTAATTTTAACTAAATAATACCCACTTGATTCTTTCAAAGATTACCCATAATGGACACCTTAGCATTAGACATCCCCTAGTGAACATTTTTAGATCATGCATTGGACCTTTAATAGTGATTTATAATGCCAAAATATTCCTCTCATTTGATCATAAATAACTATGTTTTATATTATTATCTTCAAGTCTTTTTGACTTTAATTATATCATTCTCTTTAAGGGCTCTTATTCTACCTTATCCAACATGGATATCTGTATTAGTACCTTGACCACATGGGTTAGGGATTCAATTCTTTGAGTTTACTATTTGTCATTTATGTTTAGTATATTATTTATTTTCTATTTAGTTAGTTTTGATCTTAGAATTTTTTTATCCAAGCACTTTCCATTATAATTTCACATATTATTGAATCTCATTGAACTATTCTTGGTCATTGATGTATATTAATATAATTTATTTCTTTCAAACTTTATTTATTTCAATTATAAAATCAATTATTTTATTTGTAAGGTGTTCCAAGTTATAATATTTTTAACTAGTATTTGAAGGGCCATAATTATATTATAACTCAATTGAAGAATTATGTTTGAGGAATTACACCCTTAGGTTTCACAAGAGGACATAAAACAAGACATGTCTACTAGAATGGATTAGAATAAATATCCTATAATTGGTATACTGGTAGGAGGGGTAGTTGTTATGATTTGAATAAAATTACCTATAACAAGGAATACTAAACTTAAGAAACATACTTCCTTCCCTAGGGTATATGTGAAAATATACCTAAGTAGATTACTTTCAACTAAAATAATTTTCTAGGTCAACTAATATTCATGGGGAAAACTAATATATTAATAGTAGAATTCTTTTAGGTGTCACTTATGTCATTAACATGGTCATTGTTTCACACATTATAGTTAAAACCATTTCTCTTAAGATAAAACTAGTATTTTGTTCCACAAGGTAACTGTTAGCCAAATTTTGGCTACCATAGACTATGTCCACAAGAAACTTGACTTGTCATCTTTTATAAAATTATTAATAGCCATTCCATGCCTTATAAGGTCTTGAAATGGTATTTCTAAGGTCTTATTCATATATTTTAAGGTTATTTTGATAAGTTTAAGGTAATAACTTATGTTTGTATTATGCTAGTTTATTCATAAAGTGATATGAAAAGGTGGAGACAAATGATTTAAAAGGTTCCTAAGTGTCTCTCAAATTCAGCTTATGTTTTGACTACCTTACATGAACTTTTTATACTTTTTTAGAGAAATTAAGGTTATTTTGTAAAGTTTAAGGTGAGTGTCATGCAAGAGAAAGGAGTACATGGCCAAGTCCAACACATGTCAAAGATGAACAAGATAAAACATATATAAAATAATTTTTTAAAATATTTTTATTTATTTATTTAAATTTTATATATGTCAAGGATGTCATATCATATCTTTTTTACAGGTTCAACATCACAAAGAGAAATAATCATTCTTAAGAAGGAAGCTCTAGTCACTTATATAGACTTGGAAGATCCATATTCATATGAAAATGTATTTAAAGTTTATATTTACCTTCATAAATTCATATTCATGAATATAATTCTTGTATAGGTCTTAAAAAATTGAAAGTTTCTTTAGAACCTCCATCAGCTTCTAGGCAAAAAGAATGGTCATCTTCATGTAGCTGGTACAAATAGAGAAGAGAGAGTGATGAAATAAGATTATGGGAAGAATAAGGGGGTATAATTTTTTATTTTTTATTTTTTTTAATTATCATTTTATATGGTTTTTGTTCAACCTCATTTATGGACAATCATTAAGACCATCAGCTAGTCTTAAGCCCTACATAAACTCCATATGCTCTATTTTACACAAGTTTCAAGAAATTTGGAGCTCATTGGAACAAGATGAGAATTTATAAAGGTAAATATGGGTCTATAAAACCATATAATATCTTTATACATCAGGTTACAATGTGTGAATAGTGGAATATCAAAAGGAACCTTCATGAGAGACATGTTATAGGTTTGCATTCAAGTTTTGGAGGTTTTTGTAGTTAGTAATGGAATCAGTTGACTATATGAAAATTTGATATGAATTTTTTTATACATTTTAATATTTTATATTTCCCTTTAAAATATACCACACCATCTAGACACTCCAATATTATCCCTCCAATAATTCACATTCATGTTTCTAGCCTAAGGACTGTGTATAAGTTGCATTCAAAAATATGGTTTGAAAAGGTCTAATCCTAATTTATAATAGTTGTGTTAAGGTCATAAATTATTAATGAGTATAATTAGGTATATAAATTATCTGATATTTTAAATAATTATTAAATACATTATGGAAGGTTTGAACCATGAAAAAGCAGACATATAGGTCTCCTTTTCTAAGAAGTAAAGTAATTTGATCAGTAAGAGATGAGATTTAAATAATAGAGTATGTGAAATGTGTGTAAAATTATAATGGAGAGTAAATATGTCACTAAAAATATATTATGAGCTCAAGTTATCAATGAACTCTAACTTTCACCTATAGGCTAGCTAGAGATACAAACTTATCTTCAAGCATTGTAAGAGAAAATTAAATATGTGAACTATAATTAGGGTTTATATAAGTAATAAAGTTTCATGTAATAAATGAAGAGAAAATAATATCTTCAAAATTATAGAGAGTGATATAAAGAGAAATCATATTTTTAACTTGTAGTCCTCTAGTCTCATCAACCTAGAGTCAAGGCTATGCCTACCAGAGGTAATATTTAGAACATTTAATGAGATAAAAAGAAAATAAAAAACCATATGAATAATAAAATAAATTTTTGAAGAATATAATTTATGTCTTTCATGAATCAAGATATAATCAAGAGGATCAAATGGTGTTACATAGGCAAGGTCAAGTGTTTAAAGGAATTCTAGAGGTTTTGATAAAAAAATAGTTATTTCCAAATGTTATTCAAGTTATATAAGTATATAATAGATCATAAATGTCATATTATCATGTTTTTAAGGTAATAATAGGATCAATTGGATACCTACAAGTTTACACACCTATAGGTCCACATTCTGTACTCCAAACATGTGAAGGTAAGGTGTCGAAAGCTCTAATGGTCACATGTGGATACCTATCACCTTGTAATAAATAAAGTGAGTATGATATAAATATAGAGGTATTTAAATTGTATAAATACTATAAAAACCTCAAAAATTGTAGAACATAGTTAGAGAGCTCAGAAGTCTTTGGACATGCATGTAGTCTCTCAAGTGCCTTTAAAAACCTCAAGATAAAAATTAGAGATTTAGGCCACTAGAAGAGAGTCTATAAGGGTCATATTTATAGTGATGAGTATTATAAAAAATCCTTTAGTCTAACATTATCACATGCAAGTGGTCTTCTACCTAAAAACTCAATCAAGGCCTATAAAACCTAAAAACCCTCATAAGCCCTCTAGACCTCTAACTTATCACTTGGGGGAAGAATGTGTTTTTAGATAGATGAATGCAATAAGATGTTTCATATTTGTTTCAATGACCCTATATGGGAATCCTTAGGTAGAGAAAGATAATTCAAGTGATAAATTGGCCTAAAAGGCCTTCTCAAGCTACTTTAGGTACAAATTGCAACTTGAGACAGATGTTATTTTGATTATTATGACCCAAAATTATATATGGATTATAATGGTTTATATGAATGGTAAAGAGGTATCCATACTTCAATATTTTATAATTAGTCATTGTTTTATGTCCTTAGCCTATATGAACCATTACAAAGACTACAAAGCACTCTTAAATTATCTAGTTGAAATATGAGGAGAATTTTCTTGAGCTCAAAACATTATGGGAAAGTTTAATTGGATATTGAGAACCTATGGATTCTTGCATACACTTGTAAAGTTGGATTTTTCATCATTGATTTTGTGGTTAATTCCCTAGGGTGTATGAACAATAGATAAGAACATGAACCACTATCAACCTTCCTAAAATCCTAATAAAAACTTGATGAGAGAGAAAAGTGGAAAATTAACCATGAAAACACCTCAACATCATTTTTCACTCTTAAGAGGTCTTCACCATGAAATTGTTTTATACTTGAACTTGTATGGTTACATTAAATGTTTTATTTTTATAAGGTTTTGAGTTTTGAATAGGGTTTTTAATCTCCTAAAAAGATGTAAACTATCAGAGAAGGTGGATTGAAGTTTTTTTATGTCTCCTCATGTCAAAAATTGATACATTTGACCCTATGAGTGCTCCTATAGAATTGTTTCTTGAAGGCAGTCTGAGAATGCTTATGAAAAACTAGGATTTTTGGCCATTTCTTTGTTCACCCACGCATGCAAATTATAGACCCTAAAATTAGACGTGTAAAATGATTGGTAGGTATAAATAAATGAATCAAACACTTTATTGGACTTTCACATATGTGGGAGATCAATAGAGATTCAATTCAATTTCTAGGCCTATATCCCTAATCGAGGCCTAATTGGAGAGATAAATAGGTGGATTAATTGTACATACATTTAGTTTATATTCATGAAATTTTATACAGATATGTAAGTGCATACTAGGTAATTATATCCATACTTAGTTTATCAAGACCATCTATACATTGTCCTACACCACGATCTTTTTTTTATAGGGATATAAGGAAATGAAGGCAAGTGAGAGGTTTGGGTGTGAAATGGGGTGATAAAATGTATTTGAGGAAATAATATAGGTTAATACAACTTGATAAAGCAATGACAAAAAATATTATGATAAGTTTATGTCATGAAATTAAAAACCAAATTTAAATCATTTGAGCCCAAAGTGAACTAGTGAAGATGGTATACTTTTAAGGACCAAAGGAGAAGTCACAAAAGTTGTAGGAGTGTGATGTAAAAACATTTATATCATGTCATGTGTTAGTGAAATATATTTTAATTGAACTTATAGGTGTATAAGTGTAGTCTCAAAAGGGAGGAGTTAGATTCAAGAATTAAAATTTCTTAAGTAACCTCCTATGCCAATTTGAAGAAGGACATCATTGAGAAAGTGTACACATGTTAATGAAAAACTTCAAGACTATTTTAATGATCAATTTATTTTTTTGAAACTATCTCCATCATGGAAGACACTTGTAAATAATATTTTATGCCTCTTATATCTCTCTCTCTCTCTTGGTCACATCTTCCTATATATGTAACATTGTATGGCTTTATAGAGCACCCTCACATTGGTTATGGCAAATCCCTAAAAAAATAATTCTTATACTTGCCTAATAGAATCAATTCAAGATGTATATTCTATCTTCATATTATAGATAGTGATATTGAATGGGTTGTTTTGATGAATGCTTAGTGATATTATATGTACTTCCTTTCATTTGTCCTTCGTTTTCATGCCTATATGTAAGTTTATCTTCTTTCATAGGCCATAAGAAGTGCTATACCAAGTTTGCTTAGTTAGAGAACTGATAAACCATTAATATTTTTTGTTATCACCTCTTTTTTATCATCCTAAGCTCTTGAAACCTTAATAACTTTGATATTGAACCACTAGTGTGATAGGGACTATTTTGGAATAACATAATCAGATTATAACTTAGTATTTCATAGTGCATTCTTAACCAACCAAGGACATCATGTTTGGTGCATCATCTCTAATTTTTTTACTTTTAATTTTCATATTTACCTTTTCCAATTCAGTTTATTAGTATAGCTTTTAGTTAGGATCTATCCCAAGATATAGAGGTTTGATCTCCTTGAAAGGTCACCCACAACCTAGGATCAAACCCATTGCCTAGATCAGGGTGAAAGGTATTGAATCATGCTCTCAACAATGAAAGGTAATATTGATTTTTGGAAATAATAGTTGTGGCATGATTTTTGGGACCCAAATACAAATAAATTTTCTAATATTGATAGTGGTCTTGGAAAAATTACAACTTTAAAATCCTTCTTCATGTAGTATCTGGTGATTCCAACAAGTTTTAAACTCCCAGTTGATAACTAGGAAGCCAATTTTCATGCCAAAGGTGATTAAAATATTAAAATTGAAAGGTAATCCCTTTAAATTTGTTGAATTAACTTTATACTCATACATATATAATAGTTTTCCTCATACTCTCCCCTATACAAAGTCACCTGTAAGAAATCTCTTTATTACCTTTTATCCAAGTTCTCTTAAGGTTGATAGAATGGCTATAAATCTACTCTTTATTGCTTTTAATTATAGATTTCCTTTAATTTTTAACAATATTATGACATATTAGTGGCTTCCCTAAAGAGTGTCTCTTATTTTATTGGATAAACCAATCTTAATCTCATTTAGAATATTAGGGACATGGACAACTTTGGCAACATGCATAACATTACACAAGAGAATGTGGAAATCAAGTTCTTGGAAATAAATTTCAATGTTAAGGCTTTGGAGTGGTATATAACTTTATCCCTTAATTAAATTGATTCATGAGATGAATTGGGAGAGATATTGAGAAAAAAATTACAAGATAAGTGTGACCAATTATCCTTGGTCAAGAAATTGACCACCTTAAAGAGATATCCTAAATAATTCAAGCAAGATTTCAATGATATGTTCCAAACTACATGGGATAGGATCCTAATTATTATAATACCCAATGCAAACTATGTATTCCTATATTAACTTAAGGCTTTGAATAGTGACATAGTGGTTATGATTAAATATATCAATAGTGGTTATAGAGGATTTTGACACTAATTTAGTCCCAATGGAATAGAACCAACATATTAAAGATGTAAAATAAATTGGGAAGGGATTAGCTACAATTCCCTCCATGACTCAATGTATAAGATAAACAAATATGCCTCATAAGGATCAATAATATCAAAGAATTTTAGAATGATAAGAGTAAATTTTTACACCAAAATAATTAGGTCCAATGTGGTGTCATAACTCCTAAAGTACAACCAAAGGTTTATGCTTCTTATCTCAACAAAATGGATCAAATGAAATAGATTCATGTAAGTATGCCTATGTGTGACACTTTTTCTATTCCTAGGCAAAGGGATATGTTGTAAGAAGAGTTATATAAGATCAACTCATCATCAATAGAAATATGAAATGGAAATGTGGTGTTTATAAATACATTTAAGTCTGATGAGTCATATCAAGGTAAAGTGAACAAGCCTCCTCCCTTATATGTTTCAGTGAGCATTAGTGATTGTTTGGTGCATAATTACATGATATATAGTGGGGATAGTATCTTAGTCATGAAAAATTAAATAGAGAATAAATTAGGCCTCAAATATGAACTTCATACTAAAGGTATGATAAAACTAAAAGGATCAACCACTAAGACAATCGGTGTTATTAGGGGTTTAAATCTAACTCTTCTTGCTTGTCCTAATTTATCCATTGTTCAATAAGTTCTTGTTGTTGACTTGACACCCTACTTTTCCATTTACTTTTTAAAGGAATTCAAGGCAAATATTAGTGGTTACTTTTCATCAAATTGGTCCTACATGGATTTTAGGATAGCATATGGCACCAAAGTTACTATAAGATCAAAACCTATCTCAAGGTTTCACTTTGAGCAATATAAACCAAATTTTACTAATGTTAATTATGTTATCATTGATGAGGAGGATAAAATTTGTTACCAAGAGCCAATTTATCCTCTTGAATACATTTTATATCTCTTCCTTGATAAATGCAGAAAAAAATCATGAGTTTGACCCATACAAAGGTGTTGAAGAGGTTGGTCTTGAGGTCTATTGCTTACATGAATAAGGTACACCCATACCTTCTATTTTTAAGACTAATGATGATATTTATGGTTTATTTAAGTTGTTTTTTGGTGAATCAAGAAACAATAATGGAGTAGGTACAAGTATGATGTATGTTTCTCCATCAGATGAATGGTACCATTCAACCATTAGATTTTAGATTATGTGTTTTTTCAATGCACATGAATATGAATATTTTATACATGGGCTTCAATGGGAAATTAATAAAGGATTCAAAAAAGTACAATCCATTAGATATAATGAACTATTTGTACACCAAGTAAGAGGTAGGAGTGTAACTAAAAACACATTATTGAAATACTATAAGCATAGAATGTGGGACCTTATTGAGTATTTAGAGGATTTTGACATCAATTTAGTCCCAATGGAATAGAAAAACCATATTTATAGGTTTGAATTACTTGGATAATAATTTTACACCCTCAATGATGTCAAGAATCCTAAAACTCAGCCACGTATCATGATAGATGTAAGGTCTTCACTACTAGACAATGATGATAATTGAAAAGTGTTTTAAAGTGATAAAAAAATAACATGTTTTCACCAACATGAGGGTAATTTCCCTTGTGAAATACAATAAAATTTTTAGGAACAATATGGTGACCAAAATTTGCAATTAAGGTCTAATAAGCTTTCTAAAGGGTTGGTTACTCTTGAAGGTATATTCAATGAAAGTGATCAAATGAGGACAGATTAAATCAACATGTGTAAAAAAGAGAAACATTATGATAAGGTGTATATATTAAAATATAAATTCCTAAATCTTGGAAAGGTATGTACTCCATAAGACAATGTTGCATTCATTGATTTATGTAGATAATTTTTTGATGTCTTTACTTAGGAGTATAGTGACCTCAAGAGGTTTGATCCTTCATTTTCTTAACATAATATATAAATTAATACTAATGATAATAATTTAAGGAAAATGAAAAGTCCCATGAATCCCAAAATGGAGGTGCTCATGATAAATTAACTCATCGAGTTAATAGAGTCAAAAAGTATATTTCCTATGAAACACTCTGCATGGTTTGCCAACCTAGTTCTTATGAGAAATAAGAGTGGTGAAATAAGGTTATTTATCTATTATATATAATTAACAAGGTATAATTAAAGGATCACTATCCTCAACTTTAAATGGATAAAATCCTTCAAATAGTGGTAGGTTCTCAACATTTCTCACTTTTAGATAGTTATTTAGGCTATGACTAAGTGCTGGTAAAATAAGAAGATCAATAGAATACAACCTTCACTACCAAATCAAGGGAATATGCCTAAAATATAATTATATTTCTGTTTTAAAAAGTAGGTGACACAATCTAAATATCCATGGATATGTAATTCCATGTTTTGATTACTGATATGGTACTAATATACCTTGATGACATAACTATTTTATTTAAAGATGATAGTGACCACTTGAATAATTTAAGGCTAATAATTGAAAGGTGCAAGAAATATATTTCTTATCTCAATCCTAATAAGTTTATTTTTGTTAATTATGTTAAATTAATTTGTCATATTATGTCTAAATATGGCCTTACTTTAGACCATAATAGGGTGAGTGCCATACTAGCTTTGTCATTGCCCAAACATAAGAAATATTTGCAAAGATTTCTTGGGAATATCAATTTTGTTAGGAGGTTCTTACATAGATTTTAAACTCTTATAAGGAATATAAAAATAATTTAAAATAATCATCAAGTATTTGTTTGGACTAAGAAAGGGAAGGCTACTTTCGAGGCCATCACACAAGTTATTGTTCAAGCACATACACTAATCAACCTTGATTTGTATAAGGACTTTTTCTTATATGATTTTTCCAACATTGACACCATCTATTCTATGTTAATGTAATATAATAATGAAGGAATTATATATCCTATAAAAAAATTTAATCAAAGAATAGAAGGCTATGAAGAAAAGTACACATATATTAACAAACAAGTATTAGCAGTTGTAATAATCTTAGTAAATTTAGGCATATGATGTCCAATAATAAAATATAGGTCATGATAATGCATCAAAGAATAATATACTTCCTCTTTAATAAATACATGAATGAGAAAATAGATGGATGGATAACTAAGGTGATGGAGTATGATGTTAAAATCAAGGCCAATAAGCTAGTAATAGGAAGAGGGTTGTGTGAACACATATAATTAGACATAAATGAAGAAGAAGAGATATTTTTTGCATTATAAAATGGTCCTAGTACAGATATAACTTCATATTCTCCAATTTAAACATAATAAATGATGAGGTTTCTTCAAACATGTGAGTGTCTTATGGGTCTAGATCAAGCGAGAAGGAGATACTTCATATTGCAAGCAATACCTTATGTCCTTGTGGATGGGGTTATTTTTAATAGATATCTAAATGGAATGATTCTAAGATGTGTAAAAATGGACTAGGTTGATATGCTTGTAGAAAATTTCTTTGATGGACTAGTTGGATGTCATTTTGCACCTAAAACTACAGTTAAACATATAATGAGGGCTAGTTAATATTGGCCTAACATATTCAAGGATTCATATGCTTGGGTTAAAATATGTCAAAAGTGTTTACTATTTATAAGAAAATCAATACTTTCATCCATTCATCCTCACCCTATTTAGGTTGAATAACCATTTATGCTATGGGGACTTGAATTCATTGGAATGATCAATACTCCATCTAGGTAAGACCATACATGTGTTCTTACATATGTTTAATATTTCGCAAAGTGGTTATAGGTAGTAAAACTCAAGAAGGATAAAGAAACATTAATTCTTAACTTATATGAGAACCTAGTGGCAAGGTTTGGGGTGCCTAAACAAATTATTTTTGATAATTCCATGGCTTTCAATGGTGTAAGAACAATGGAATGGGCTCTCCAGTGTGATATCTACTTGATTACTTATTATAATTACTACCCCCAAGGTAATAGGATAGATTATTCTACGAACCAAAAATTTATCATAATTATAAAGAGGACAACAAAACATAATCATAAGACTTGGCACACTAGATTAAAGATAACCTTATAGGCTAATAGGATCACACCAAAAATTTCAATTAGTAACTCATCCTATATACTTGTCTATGGGAGAAAAGATAAGCTTCTTATTTCAATTGAGTTACCAACTCTTGAGTTGGCACATAAAAATGAGATAATGGAGAATGATCCTATGGAGATAATATTGGTAGATGTAATGGCTTTGGAGGAAATAATAAATCATGTTATGCATACTTTGAATGTCATGAAACATAAGCGAAAATAAAATTTGATAAGAGATCTATATAAAGAACATATAAAGAAGGATTTATTGTCTTAAAATATGATGATGATAGAGATAATCCCACTATGCACACTAAGTTTGATGCTTATGGAGTGGACCTTATGTTATCATTGTCTGAAAGGAACATAATGCCTTTTAACTTTCAAGACTAAATGGAGAGGAATTAAGTATCCCAATCAATAGGATACACCTAAATCCATGATATTGAGGTCCATTTTATAACTTTTCACGTATTAGAGTAGATCTTTCTATTCTATAATTATTTCATGCACAAGTATGTGTCTTGTTTGCTTTGTGTTGTTTTTTCCTCCAAGTGTCTTATGGCACATGTGTGATGTGGTGATATTTTTTGTGATTTTATAGTTTATTTGGTTTCAATGTTAATTTCAATTATTATTTTTAGTCATGACTCCATATCCCAATGAATCCACTAAGCCACTAGTCTATATGCATAGTAAAGCATGCATTCCCAATAGGTTATCAAAAATGTTAGCTAAATTTTCACTACCATAGACCAAATTCACCAAAGAAATTACTTTTCATGTTTTATAACCTTTTTCATATCCATTATAGGCCTTATGAATTCTTAAAATTATCTTTCTAAGGTCTTATTAGCATATTTTAAGGTTGTTTTGACAACTTTACGCTAATCATTTATGTTTGTCTTGTGATAGTATATTTATAAATTGATATGAAAGCATGGATTCAAATGATGTAAAATTTTATTAAGTGTATCTAAAATTAAACAAATGATTTACCACCTTTCATGGACACTTTGTACTTATTTGGAGAAGTTAAGGTTGCTTTATAAATTTTTAGGTAAGTATCATGCAAGAGAAAGGAATATAAGGACAAGCGCAACACATGTCAAAGATAACCAATATTAAAAATTTATAAAATAAACTTGTAAAATATTTTAAATTAGCTATATAACTTGGATATATTTTAGGGATGTCAGCTCATATTGATTTTACAATTTTCACGTCTAAAAGAGACAAAATCACTCTTAAGAAGGTAGTTCCATGCCCTTATACTGATATAGAGGATTACTATTCAAATGAAAACATATTAATAGTGTCTATAAACCTTCCAAAATTCATATGTATTAATATAAATCTTGTATAGGTCTTTAGAAACCAAAATTTGCTTCACAACCTCCATCATCTTGTTGACAAACTAACAATGGTCAACTTCATGTACATGGTACAAACAAAGGAGAGTGCTACGCCCCTAACCTATCACATGTATGAGGATAGTATTAGCCAACTTGTGGCTTAATTATCCCTCTTTGAAATTATATTACATTTATCTATGGTTTCTTTTGATTATTAGGTCAGCCTATGGAGTAACCATGGCCTAGATAAACTATATATAGGAGGTAGTGGGTAATCATTTATCATCATATTGTGAATTCTGCTCTTGTTGAAGCTTGTGGAGGTTGCCCCCTCAAAGTGGATTACCTATTATAATATATTTGGATATATTTTAGTCATATTTGGATATAATTCTATTGTTATACTTAATTCTTGAAGTAATTTCATTACAAGTGGTATCATAGCTATGATTTGGGCAATCTTGTGGGTGAAACACTAAATTTTTAAATTTTGTGATATATAAAAAAAGGTTACGAATTTACCTTAAAATTTTTTACTGGAGGTGAGAAATAATAAAATTAAGATTCCCTTTAAATTTAAGCTCATTTATATCTATTTTACAAAAGTTATCGCTATTTTATGTTTTTTCATAAAATTGCTCTATAGTGCGCAATTCAAAGAATTTTTTTAAGTTATTTACATTATTGGAAAGTTTAGAAAAATTTGGATATGGTATGTTCTTTGTATATTTTTATTTTAGGCCGACATAATTTCAAAATTGCTTGGTCAAAGTTGGGTCAAAAGTGCCAATAAGGGTCGACATCGTAAAACCCTTTTATGGCAGGTCCACAAACTCAGGGCCAAGGGAAGGGTGATGAAACTCCAGATAAAAATCCTAAAAAGGAAGAGATGGAGTAAGAAGGGGGATGTACTAGACCCTTTGTACCAGGGTTTTTTGACATAGATCATAAAGTGAGCCAGCTTGGCTATAGTGTGCAAGGCATTCAAAGTGAGGTGCAAGACATACAATCTAATATGTAATCGATATAAGATATTTTGGGAGATATCATGATGGATTTGAATATTAATTAATCAAATCATCAAGCTATCTCTATTTCAAAAACCCGCTAGGGTGGTTTTCTTAACTAGTCTACTTTAAATCCAACTCCATGGCCATAGAGGAACCTATTACCAAAGGTGGATATGCACAAATTTGATGGAAAATATCCACTCAATTATCTCAACCAAATGGATATTTTTTTGACCTACATCAGATTCCCAGTGGATATAAGGTTACCATGGCATCCTTGTATCTTAAACCTGATCAATTCATTTGGTATCAATGGTTGTGTGCTCAAAATAAAAAGATAACTCTCAATGTCACATGGTCATTTTTTTATAAAGGAGATACAATAAAAATATGGAAATAATGTGATAGAGAATTCTTTCAGCCAACTGGCAAAATTGTGACAAACTAGCTCTGTCAAGGATTATATTCATCATTTTCAGAACCTATCCTTACGTGTGGAGATAATTTCTGAAGCAAACTTGAATGACCTATTTTTGGGTGGACTCAAAGACCACATTCAACATGAGGTATGCATGTTTAATCCACTTAATATTTTTGATTTTATTATCCTAGCATGTAGAGCTAAGGAAAAATTCATAGCCAACAATAATCAGCCATTCACTCACTTCAAAGATCATAGCATATCGTCACCAACATTTCCTCCACCTACTATATTGACCCCTCAGAAAATTGAAGAGAAGCGTGCAAAAGGTTTATGTTTTGGTTGTGATAGAAAGTGGAGTAAAGGACATAGATGTGCTGAGAAGAAGGTATTCTACATTGAGGGACCAAACAAAGATGAAGAAGCAGATGATGCCTCCAATGATGATGAGGAAGATATAGAGGAGGTACCTAAAGATTCCCAACCTACAATCTCTTGTCATGCACTTGCAGGTATTAACACTCCACAAACTCTTAAGGTGGTGGGTTTCCTCAAAAAATTGAAGGTGACAATGTTGATTGATTTAGGGAGCACACATAACTTTATAAACCATAAGTTGGCCACTTGATTAAACTGTTTCATCTACCCAGCACCAAAATTTTAGGTCATGATTGCAGATGGTGGCACAATTAATTATTCAAGAAAATGCCATAGTATTAATCTTACTACGGGTGGGTACAATATAAACTCTCCTATGTTTTCTATTCCCATGGGTAACATAGACATTATTTTGGGATTCCAATGGCTCACAACCTTAGGTACCATTGAGATGAACTTCCAAGAACTATTCATGTGTTTTCATTCTGAAGGTAAGAAAATTGAACTACATGGATTACATGCAAAATCTCCATAATTGATTAGTTCACATTAGATGACCAAGATGCTAAAAAAGGGGGCAAAAAGAATTATTGCATGATTATGCTCCATAGAAGTTCAACCCACACAGGTATATATACATCCTAATCTACAAATAATTATTGAGGACCACTCATCTATTTTTGGGGCCATGCCAAAAGGACTACCACCAAAAAGAGAGAATGATCATGCCATTCAACTAATTCTAGGTAGTCAACCACCAAATATCAGACCATATAGATATCCCTATGCACAAAAGAGTGAAATTGAAAATATGGTCCAGGAGATGCTGGAGGTAGGGAACATCAACCATAGCCAAAGTGCATATTCATCAACAGTGGTCATGGTGCTAAAGAAGGATGACACATGGAGGATGTGCCCAGATTATAAGGAACTCAACAAGTACACCATCAAAGATAAGTTTCCTATTCTAGTAATTGATGAGTTGCATGGTGCTAATTATTTCACAAAATTGGATCTTCGCTCGGGGTACCATCAACTTAGAATCAAGGATGAAGATGTTCATAAAACAACTTTTAGAAAATATGAGGGCCATTATGAGTTTTTGGTAATGCCCTTTGGTCTTACAAACGCACCATCTACTTTTCAGAGCTTGATGAACACTATTTTTAGGCCTTTTTAAAGGAAGTTTGTGCTAGTTTTCTTTGATGACATATTGATTTATAGTCAGACAGGGGAAGCACATCTGCAACATGTGAAATAGGTGTTGATAGTTTTGGAGAAGCACAAACTTTATGCAAAGCCATCTAAATGTGCTTTTGGAGAATAGGAGGTAGAGTACCTCAGTCACATTATTTTCCATGAAGGGGTCAAAGTTGATCCCCAGAAGATCAAAGCGATAATGGAATGGTCCATGCCAAAAACTCTCAAAAACCTTTGAGGGTTCTTTGGACAAACAAGTTACTATAGAATATTTGTGAAAGGTTATGGCAGCATAGCAACTCCACTCACTACATTGCTAAAGAAGGATGCTTTCCATTGGAATGATGATGCCACCAAAGCATTTAAGAAACTAAAAGTAACTACATGCACCACACTAGTTTTGGCTACTCCAGACTTCTCACAAACATTCACTATTGAATGTGATGCTTCTTGGTCTGGATTGGGGGTAGTACTAATGCAGGAAGGAAGACCCATTGCATTTAAAAGTCATCATTTCAAAGGTAAGAATCTAAAAAAACTTATCTATGAGAAATAAATGATGGCTATTCTTCATGCAGTTAAATAATGGAGGCCTTATCTGATGGGTAGACACTTTAAGGTGAAAATGGATCATGATAGTCTCAAATACTTTTTGGAACAAAGATTATCATTTTAAGACCAACAAAAAAGGGTAACCAAAATGTTGGGTTATGATTTTGAAATCATCTATAAGAAGGGTAAAGATAATGTAGTAGTAGATGCACTATCCAGATGGGATGCATCCATAGAAGCATTACTTTGTGCAATGTCCATATTGCAAGAAGATTGGGTGGATGAAGCTAGGTTAGAATGGGAGCAAGACAAGGATACATAGGTTATGATTAAAAATCTCCAACAAGGTAATTTATCCTCTGACAAATTTGAATGGAAAGGTAATGTCCTATGGTATCAGGTTAGGTTATACTTGTGCAAAAATTTAGAGCTTAAGCATAAGATTCTTGCAGAGTTGCATGCATCTCCAATTGGCAGACACTCAGGGTTCTTGAAAACTTATCATAGAATTAAGAAATAATTATTTTGGGAAGGACTCAAGGGAGATGTACAAAATTTTATGGATGAATGCTTGATATGCCAACAGAATAAAGGTGAAACACTTAAGACCCCAGGTTTGTTACAACCGTTAGCAATTCCTAGTCAAAGGTGGGAGGAGGTTTCCATAGATTTCATCACTGGGTTGCCTTGTTCTAAAGGTAAGAATGTTATTTTGGTCATTGTGGATAGGCTTAAAAAATATGCCCATTTTTGTGCTCTCTCACACCCATTTTCATCAAGTACAGTAGCAGCTATTTTTATGGAAGCAGTTCTCAAATTACATGGAACCCCAAAAATAATCGTAAGTGATCATGATCCTATTTCACTAGTAATTTTTGGACTAAACTATTTTCTTGTTTGGGTACTCAGCTAGCTCATAATCATCTTACCACCCCCAATCTGATGGACAAATTGAAGTGGTTAATAGATGTTTAGAGGGGTATCTCTGTTGTTTTGGATCAGATAAACAAGAACATTGGGTTAAATGGCTACCACTTGTAGAATGGTGGTATAACACATCTTTTCATACCTCTTCTAAAATGTCTCCATTTCTATCACTATATGGCTACCATCCACCTTCCATCACTTCTTCATTAAAGGTGCACACCAAGGTTTGAGATGTGGAAGAGCACATTCAACATCAACAAGAGGTTTTGGCTAGTTTGAGAGAGAATTTGGCCTTGGCACAAAATAGGATGAAGCAACAAGCAGATCAACACCGTAGTGAGAAAAAATTTGAGGTGGGTGACTAGGTATTTATTCATTTACAGCCTTACGAGCAGATGTCCTTGAAGCAACAGAAAAAGGATGACAAACTTGCTCCTAAGTATTATGGCCTTTATCAGGTTCTACAAAAAATTGGAAGTGTGGCTTACAAGCTTGAGTTACCTCATTCATCTCACATACACCCAGTATTTAATGTTTCTTGTTTGAAGAAGGTCATTAGACAAAATTTTTTTGCCTAGACAAAGCTCCTATAACTAGATGAAGAAGGACTAAGAGGTTGAGAACCACAGAAGATCCTCCAAACACATACTAAGAGGTTGAGAACCAGAGAGACTAGGGAATATTTGATCAAGTTGAAAAACCAAAGCAGTAAAGATGCAACTTGGGAAGGTGAAGATTTTCTGCAACAACATCCAGAGTTGTTCAATATTGAGGACAATGTTGGTTTGAAAGGGAAGGGCATGCTATGCCCCTAACCTATCACATGTATGAGGATAGTATTATCTGATATGTGGCTTACTTATCCCTCTTTGACATTATATTACAATTATCTCTGCTTTCTTTTGATTAGTAGGTCGGCTTATGGAGTAACCATGGCCTAGATAGACTATATATAGGAAGTAGTGGGTAATCATTTATCATCATATTGTGAATTCTTCTCTTATTGAAGCTTGTGGAGGTTTCCCCCTTGAAGTGGCTTATCTATTATCATATATTTGGATATAATTTTGCTATTATACTTAATTCTTGAAGTAATTTCATTACAGAGAGAGAATGTTGAACTAAGATTATGAGATGAGTAAGGGGTTATAATGGTATTTATATTTATGTAATTTGTTTTTATATTGGTTCTTCCTTACTTTATGAACAATCGTTAAGACCATCAGGTGGTCTTAAACTCTACATAATCCACATAGGCTCCATTTTACACAATGTTCATGTAATATGGAGCTCTTTAGAACAAGATTATAATTGTTTAAGGTATATATGGGTCTAGAAAAACCATAACATAACTTTCTCCATAAGGTTTATGCATGGAATAGTCAAATATAAAGAGGAACCTTCATGAGAGACATGTTATAGGTTTTCATTCAAGGTTTGGAGGTTCTTGCAGGATGCAATGTCAATAGATGAGTATATGGAAAGTTGAAATGGATCATTTTAGACATGTTAATATTTTATATTTACATATTAAACATAAAAACCCATCTATCCACTCCAATTCTAACCCTCCAATAAATCACAATCATGTTTCTAGCCTAAGGGCTATGTATAGGTTGCCTTCATAAATATGGTTTGAAAAGGTCTAATAATACCTTATCAAAGTTGTTTGATGGTCATAAATGATTAAATATTATAATTAGGAATTGGATAAGTGATATCAGGTTTTAATTTATCATGATATACATTATGGAATGTTTAATGCATGAAAATTTAGACCTACAGGTCTGCAAACCTGTAGGTCTCCTTTCATGAGAAGTATAGTGATCTAATAATTAATAAATGAGGTTCAAAGACTAGAGAAGTGTGGGAAATGTGTGAAAAAACTCTTTAGGTGTGTACATGTCTAATGGATGTAAAATATGTCATTGTAAACTTATTATGAGATTAAATTATCAATGAACTCTAACTTCCACCTATAGGCAAACTAGAGATGGAAACTTACCTTCAAGATTTGTAAGGGAAAATGCAATATTTACATTGGAATTTGGGTTTAGAGAAGTAATAAAGATTTATGGAATCCATAAAGACTAAATAATATCTCGAAAATGGTAGAGAGTGATATGAAGATAAAGCATATTTTCAAATTACAGTCGTGTATTCTCATAAGCCTATAGTTAGGCTTGTGCCTACAAAAGGTAATATTTTAAATGTTTAATGAGATAAAAATAACATTAAAATTAATATGAATAATCTAATCACTTTTTAAAAAATATAATTTTTTCCTTTCATGCATAAAAATATATTCAAGATGATCAAATGGTGTTACATAGGCAAGGTCAGGTGTTTGAAGGCATTTTTGAGGTTTTGATTAAAATAAAACATGGCCAAATGGTCTTCAAGTTATATAAAGATATAATAGAGGATAAATTGTAGAGGATATTGTTTCCATGGTCAAAATAGTAGAAAATTTATACAAAAAATTCTACATACATGTAGTTCTACATTCTTCACTACAAACCTGAGAAGGTAGGGCATCTAAAGATCTAATGGCCACATGTGGATACCTATCTATAAAGTGAGTAAGATGATAAATTGGATAAATATTACAAGTGTAAATCTACTATAAATACATAAAAAGAGTTAGAACATACTCTAAAAGATAAGAAGTCTTGGGACAAGCCTATAGTCTCATGATGCCTTAAAATATTTAAGGTAAGAATCATAGACTAGTCCACCAGATGAGTTTCAATACAATCATATTTAGGTTGAGGAAGATGATAAAAAATACTTTAGGCCACCATGATCAGATATATTTGGTATTATGCTTGAAAACTCAATTAAGGCCTATAAAACTTTAAACCCCTCATAAGTCCTCTACACCACTAATTTATCTCTTAGGTCAAGAATAAGTTTCTTAGATAGATGAAGTCTTTAAGAAGTTTCATATTGGTGGAATAGACCCTAGAGGGGCATCCTTAGGTAGATAAAGATAAGAAAAGTGACAAATTGGCCTAAAAGGCCTTTTTAAACTCCTCTAAGTACAAATTTCAACTTGATATAGATGTTCTTTTTCTCATTGTGATCTTGACATTATGTATGGATCATAATGGTTTATGATAATGGTAACTAGGTCTCCATACTTCAATCTTGTGGCATTATGCATTGGTTTAGGTTCCTAACCTATATGAACCATTGTTAAGACTACAGAGCACTCTCAAATTGTCTAATTGAAATCTAATGACCACTCTCTTGAGCTCACAACTATATAGGAAAGATTCATGGAATCTTGAGAACCTAAGAATAATTTAATGCACTTTTGAAATTGTATTTTATGTCATTGGTTCAAGGGTTAAGTCACTATGGTTTATGAACAATCATTAAGAACTTGAACCAATCTAAAACCTCCTAAAATCATAATAATTTTATGGGAGAAAAAAGGGGAAATTTACCTCCTAATGCATTGAAATAACCATGAAAAAACCTGAACATCATTTTTGACACCCAGGATGTATTCACCATGAAATTTGTTTGTACTGGCATCTATATAGATGCATAAAATGATTTTTTTGTAGTATTTTGGGCTCAAAATAGGGGTTTTGGTCTCTTATACATATTTAAACTATTATTTAAAGTGGATTGATGTTTTCATATCTCTTCAAGTCCAAAATATACACATTTGAACCTAGAACTGCTCCTATTGGTCTATTTATTGAAGGTAGTATGAGAATGCTTTTGACAAACTAGGTTTTTTGGCCATTTCTTTATTTACCAACCTAAATAGAGTTCTAGACCCTAAAATTTTACATGGTGAATTATTAGGAGGTAATAAAATTTAATCAAACACTTGTATTTTCACATGTGTGGGAGATCAATAGAGTAAAAACATAATTTCTAGGCCTAGAGACCTAATTGAGGCATAATTGGAAAGAGAAATAGGTTGAGTAAGTGTATGTTCACTTATTGTCTAGTCATGAAATTATTTATAGATATGTAAGGGAATATTGGGTATTAAAATCTATGCTTATTTTATTAATATAATCTATACATTATTCTATACAAAGAGCTTTGTCTATTTTGAGGGTTACAAAGAAATGAAAGCAAGTGAGAGGTTTGAGTTTGAAATGGAGTGATATAAATTATCTAAGTCACAAATATGGGTTGATAAAATTTTATATGTTAGTGATAAGTGATTCATGAAGATGACTTGTAATCATGAAGTTGAGAACCAAATTTGAAGCATTTGAGCCCAAAGACAACTAGTGAAGATTGTTTGCTTTTGAGGACAAAAGCAAATGATAAAATTTTTGTAGGAGAGTGGAAAATAAATAATTAAATCATGACACAATAAATTTTTTAAAATATTTGATATTATTTTATAGTGATCACACAAGAGTTTTGAATAATAATGACCCTCCTACTTATAAGTATGTAAGAAGATGTGAAATAATCCCATGATGTATTAAACTACCTTACGTAATGATTGTCTTCTCTATAACCACATCATAGTGAAAAGGAATATAAATAAGGAGTAGGGGGAGTGAAATCATAAAATAAATCATTGTGTGACTGAGTGTAACTCATAGGAGAATTCATGGTGGGACTCAGTTAAACTCCATGCAGAACTCTTGGTGGAACTCACCCTCTCACCAACTTAACCTCTTTATTACACCTAAGTAATATGAATGTAAATGTGTATGGATAATCCATTTAATAAATAAATATAATAATAAATAACCTACACCAACACCCTCTTTAAGTATAGCTTAGGTGAGAATAAAATAAAAATGGGTCCCACCAGTAAGGTCTGATGATATCCCCATGTATAATGCAACTCTCAAAAGTGGAGTAAAAGGAAAGGAGAAAACCCAATGGGAACCCCCCACCAGCCCCCAATATAAGAGATATAAATAAAATATTGTATGAATATAAATCCCCACTCCAACACCCACTTAAGAATAGCTAGGTGGTCTATAAAATTGGGTCCTGACAATGAAGCTTGATGAGGAAACTAGGTACGTAGCGATGATCCTAGTATCTTACAAAATATTAAGGATATATGCCTCCACAAAGAATATATATAAGGCAAGTTCATAATGTCTCACTATGAATTCTATATTAGGTCCCTTCGAAAAAATGTTGTCTACTCCTTTTGGAAGAAAGAAACCATGAGCTATAAAAATTTTAATTCTCGATCAAGTAAAACATTGATATGAATGTAGATTTCCAAAAAATGATGAAAATTCTCCCTACTAGTGCTTAAATATGGTAAAGTATCATTATGAAAAATAAGTTTAACTATAGAATATGGAAATAAGGAAGTATATAATAAAGGGAAAAAATAGGAGGGTTAATAAATACACTCATTACATCTAGAGAAGAAGAGTGGCATGAAAAATTCTATGAAGGTATGTCTATGTAAAGAAGAGAGCAAGGCTCAATAACTGTCAAAACTAAATATTGGTCTGTAAATACAAGATGAATGTTCATAGGAACATATGAATCATCAATATTTTAATGTGTATACTCTCACTAGAATCAGTAAAGTCCTCTAAAATGTAAGTTAATGAAGGATCTAGATGAGAAATAATATGCACAGGAATGGATGTATAATCTACAATGAGATGACTAATTCTCATATAATCTCATCCCATAGTGGAGGCTCGATAGAAAGAAAAATATTGTCCACCATGGATGTATCATCAAAAGAATTAAAAGGAGTAGGGGAGAGTAAAATAGTATCAAAAGAGATAATATCATTAGGATGAGGAGGTGTGGCATAAATCACATTAATATCCCTAAAAAGACTCTAAAGAGTGCTCCAAATAGTTGAGGGATACTCTATGTGCTCCACATGGTGG
>JARHVA010001224.1:3002500-3012500 GCA_037957365.1 Torreya grandis | reverse complement strand
CTATGCCTTGAGGGCTAACTAGTATAACTTAAAATAATAATAATAATAATAATAATAATAATAATAATAATAATAATAATAATAATAATAATAATAATAATAATAATAATAATAATATATTTATATTTTCAAAAATAAAAAATTATAAATTTTAATTATATAATTCAACCATATTTATGGTATCTTATGCCCATATATTTGTACTTAAAATAAGATGATAATTCCAAAAGGGTTGTAGTCCAATTGGTGAAGATGATGGTTGTTTCTATCCATTCAGAAAGTTAAAAATTCCTCTAGATATCTGACATGGAGAATTAAGTTGTTAGTTCCAAGATTGTGGCATCGGGGATTTTGATGGCATGGATGCCCCTTAATCATGGATGCTTAGCCAATGATCTCACTGATTTGGATGTATGCTTACTCAACACTATAATACGTTATGCGTTTACTTTAAAAATAGGAGAATGGATTCTGACATTTTATGTAATTTAATGATTACATGTACTGAATAGAAATTTAATAAAAGAAAAAAAGCAATACAGGAAGGATAAAATATAAATTATCTTTGATAACAAATAAACATATAAGTTATCAATTCATCTTTGTAATATATAGAGCTACAATATTTCAAAAGACATCATTGAGTTACACCTAAAATCATGGATTGGATTGTCATCAAAAATTTTTAACAAAGATTACCTCAAATTAAGAATTTAAAACCTATTAAATATTGTATACAATCTAAAATTAATTTTATAATTAAATACATTTAAAATTAAGAGTCCGTACATAGAATCAATTTTTTTAGACCATTCAAAGTGTACATAGAATCATATACTGTAAATTTGAAATAAAAGTATATTGAAAACATGTATTAAATATGTAGAAGATATGCATTATGTAATCAAATTAATATGACCACTTTTATATGTATAGATTGGAAGATTTAAACATTCACAAAATTGAAATTTTTGATCGACTTAAAAAAACTAGAAATGTTATAGGAGAGGAAATGTAATCAATTATATAGGTTTGTGATAAATTGTTGGTCAAGTCTACATAAATGGTATGGATAGGTGTCATTACTATATAAATATTATTTATAGGTGTCAAGATACTATAAATACTTTTATCAAGTCTTAGTATTATATGAATGGTCCTTATCATGAGAAATGATAAACATGAGGTAGATGTTAGGGTTAAACAAAGATGAGTGAAGATGGTTTCAGTCCATAATATCAAAAACATTTTGATAATGACATAACCATTTAAACCATTCATCCATACGTAGACAATTGTTCACAAAATATATAAGATAATATGAACATAAACTAGGCTGTTATTTTTTAGTGTCTACATTTTACCACTACTTGAGGTGCATGATTAATCAAAATATTCATATTATTTATGCACACTTCAAAGTAAAAATATAGTAAATGGATATATATGTTAAATATATGATTCTCTAAGTACATTGACATTGACGCTTGGAACCTAAAAAAACACATTTACCTTTCCTACACAAACAAAGGTGAGTTAGAAAATTAAATGTTATATGAAAATGTAGTTATTAGAGAGATACCTCATTTATCCTTGGTATGTAATGGAATTATGATGGGTATATCATACCATCATATAAGGTACAAGGCCAGGTTAAGTCTAAACTTATGTGTTACTAAGAAAAGGACCATCACCCTGTGCAACATTGGAAGCATAAAAAATATCACTAAATTATTATGTTCTTTACTAAATCATAAAACATTGAAAGCATGGTTAAGAAAGAATGGGTGGAGAAGGGTTAGAATGTGAAAATTACACATCCAATAATAGAAAAGCCAATAAAAGGAAAAGCTAATAAAGAAAAAACCATGGTGGAAGAACCATAGTACACTACTAGAAAGAATTATGTTTTCTGAGTATTCATAGATAGTTGGTAGAAAGTTAGTTATGAATTGAGTCAGTCTTAGCTATCACATGCAAAGAGGATAAAAGAAACCTAGAAATATGACCTCCAACTTATCATTTAAGATGTATTGAGAAGTCACTCAATATCTCACTCATTTTTGGCACATATTTTGAAGGATAAAGTGGAAAATTATATCAATATTATAGTTTTTGGAAGTATAAAACCATGGAAAGGCTTTATAATCTATATTTATCTTTTTTAGTTTTAATGTTGTTAAAAATTTATGTAATTGTGTTTTTGAGCACATAAGATGTATATTGTATATAAATTATTACATATTAATAGGATAACTATTTTTTTGGTATGGATATGTTGTTTAATTTGATTTTTTATAAGATCTATATAAAAATAATAATTTTGATTTGACTAATGACATTAAAAATAAGGACCATCACCTTGTGCAACATTTTCCTATTGTGTAATGTATTTGACTCCATGTTTGTAATTAAACTATTTTTATATTACATAAAATTCAATATGTTAAATTAAATTTTGGATTGTATGATAATTCAAGTGTTTCATAAAAATTGAAGGTTCAACCTTTCTTCGAACACATCCACCATAGCAAAACATATCAACAACTCAGAGTATGGATCCTAAGTCTATTGTCTCTAACATTTAGGTTAACTTAAGTTAAATTTTTATGAGGTCTTTTTATCGATTAGTGATGATATTTCATATTACAAGGAAACGTTCTATGAGATATAGTATGCCATCTCCCCTCTCCCCCTTGCACTGTATACAAGATGGGGAAGAACTTACCAATTCTAATGGCTAGTAGGGGAATAAATTTGCAAATTAACAACCTTGGAGTTCCCCAACTTTTTATGAGTGGAATGTCTGGTGGTGCCACAAAAATTTTACAGAACATTGATCTTGATGATGCTTTCCTTGAGGGTATCAATTCCAAGCCTATAAATTTTTTTTTGCACATAATACTGTTTAGGTATCTCAATTCCAAGATCCATAAAAAATAGTTAGACGTGGTTCTTCTAGTTCACCACCTAAACTAGGAAATGATGAGGAGCAATCTCTTGATGAATAGACATTCTTTCTATTGAATAATCTTGTTATAGATAATGCTTTTGCTTTATTAGATGACATTATATAGACTGATTTGAATGTTCTAAAATAGTGGGAGATTTAGGGAAAGGCTTTGGTAAAATAAATTAATGAGCGTTATCATAACCATTTCCTAAAAACATCTTTATATTCTTTGGCTCAAAATGATTAATCCAAAATTGAAGTGTTGGTGAATCAAGCTGAATTGGGATCCATTTTTTTTAAAGATCCCTACAATGATAATATTTTAGATATTATGATTAATAGATTGGAAAGTTTGAATAAAGAGGCATGGGATTATTACAAAAAATGGGTAAGAGAAAAAAACCTTTGCCACTTTCCCAATGTAAAGAGGGATAAATTTTTGTTAAGTAATTACTTATTTATCCATTTTTATCATTTTTTAAAACTTTTATCTGACCAATTTATTAACAAAATTGTATTTAAAATATGATATCCTCAAGAATCAAGCACAAGTATTAGATATTTATCTAGAAAAGGTTTATAAAAGCTTAAATGCAGTAGTTACATTTAAATAAAAACTTGTGCTAGTTAAAAAATATATTAACACACTAAGGAAGATAATCAAATGGTATGAAATGGATCCATATGTTCTTCTAAAGAAGAAAATAGATCTAGATCCCTCTATCCTATTAGTAAGAGATATAGTACATGAAGAAAGATTGATAGTTAAAAATATTAATGTTTAATCTCAGGATGTTGTTAGTGAAGGTGATTTACATTCGGATGCAAGGAAGAGGGAAGCTGAGGAAAAAAGATATAAATTTGAACGACAAAGCAAAACTCATGTGGAAAGTTATCTATTCAGTTTATCTATATATGTTTAATGAAAATTGGTCAATAAATTTGCAATTGATGTTTTTATATATGCTATGTTGAAACTTGAAAATTTGAAAGTTAATATTGTAAATTGAAGTTTTCAAGTATAAATACAAGTCTATGTTTCTATTTATTCTAGGCATTTTATTCATGACAAGTTAATTTTGTGCATATTTATATATGTTATGTTGAAACTGAAAAGTTTATATTGTAAATTAAAGTATAAAAGATTAAATTTAGGTCTTTATTTCTATTTTATTTTGGGCATTTTATCTATGTAATGTTAATTTTGTGCATATTTATATATGTTATGTTGAAACTCAAAAGTTTATACTGTAAATTAAATTTTTGAAGATTATATTTAAGATTTTTTTTCTATTTTATTTCGTGCATTTTATCCTTTATGATTTTATTCTATCCATATTTATATATGCATATTGAAAAAATAAAATTTATATTGTAAATTAAAGTATTAAATTTTAAATATAAGTCACATTCTATTTTTTTTGTGCATATTCATATATGTTATGTTGAAACTGCAAAGTTTATATTATAAATTAAAGTTCACAAGATTAAATGTAAGTCCCTATTTGTATTTTATTCCATGTATTTTATGTGTTATGCATTTATTGAATTTATTTTTATAAATGATATATTAAAACTATAAAATTTATATTATAAATTAAAATTTTAAAGTTTAAATATGTCTTTATTCTATTAATTTTAGATATTTCCTAGTTAAGATTTATTGTGATAATATCATAATTCCTTGATGATAATATTGACAACCACATAAAATAATGAAACAATAAATTCCTATTTAACAAAATTTGAATTTTAAACAATTATAATATAACATAACTATTTTAAAATAATGTAATATCATAATTTATTAATTATTGAAATTTACATAATATAAAATTTTTAATGATTTTTGATATAAATAATAATACAAAAATAAATTACATAAATATAAAATTCAAGGTTACATACTAATATTTAGGTAGCTGAAATAGTTCTTGAGTAATATTTTCTTCATAATTATCTTTTGTATGTATTATATTCGATGAAAATAGAGTTTCAATATTTGGATTAGTTGTGTATTTTTTTGTATTTGTCAATCCTCTTCTTTGACTAAGAAAATTTCAAACTTGAAGTGCTCTATCATAGGAGCATGCATCCATTGGATAATTGAAAACATATAATCGAAAACGTGTATCTAGATTTATGTTCAATCTATTATGAAGTTTTGATATTATATAAAATAATGAAATAAAGACCCTTTCATCTTCCACAAAACCCAAAATAATTATTTAATAGAGTTCATACAATCAAAATTTTCACTTATATATTCCTGAAAGATGGTACTGGGATACAATTTTTTCCAAAGCCTTACAATAGCACCACTTTTAGTTATCTCATTTAGACACTTGTATTGATCAATATTATTAATCCAAAATGGGTAAAATATGTTTTCAACAAATATTTTGCTAAAAAACCTATAATTTCAATTGCATTTATATCTAAAGACTTTAAAAAATGTTTAATAAAACTTCGCATGTGTCTAAGAAATAAATTAATGATTCTTTCTTTACCATCCTTAGCTCTTTAGAATATGGTATTCACCACTACCATGGTTTCATGTAACATATCCCTTTGAAATCATTCTCCATTTTACATAAGCAATTTATCCTTTATCTTACTTAATTTTATTCTTTTTTTCATTATAATTGTTTCATAAAGAATACGTGTTATAGGGATTTATTCAATTTCTAGACATGCATAATCAACTCATTTTTTGAATGTGTGTAGTGTTAATTCCTTTTCATTCATGAAGATACAAAGATGATGATGAATATTGAATTTAAAATAGGATTTTGGATCCTTAATATATATCAAATTTATTCAACTAGCAAAACCAATAATCTTAAAATCTCTTTTGATCTAAGTACAAGACATCTAGATATTGACAATCTTGTTTTCTCAAATGTATGAAGTCTAAAATATATATATCAATCTCTCTTGAGCATGTTTCATCATATAATTTACTTCATTCAAAATTGGAAGAATACCACATAGTGTCAATATCATTTCAAAATCTATCAAGTGGTACAATAGATCTTTTATGTTGTCATCTTCCATTTGGTATTTAAACATGAAGCTTACCAATGATAGATATTATTTATTTACATGTAGGCTCATACATGGAAATCCATCTTGTATCATTATGTTTAAAAAGATTTTTTTCCATTGGTAACCCCAATTGCAAATTTGTGAAAATCTAAAAACATTTTAGGACAACTAGACATATAAGCATATAAATCACAGATAAGTTCCTCCACTTTTGCAACATTTTCAAACATACTTAGAATTTTATATGCAAGATTAATTCTATATGCCATGGAATGAATTGAAATCATATATGGGGAAACTGTAATGCTTTACCATATATACAAGGCTTTTATGGGATATCAAACTTATCCTTGATTTTTTTGGCTTTGTGTATGTGTGTGTGTAAAAAAATTCTACCCTATAGACCTGACTATGGCATAGCAGAAGGGCTAGTGTGATATATATTATTGATCATGAAAGTGTGATTAACAACTTATGGTTTGTGTGGTGTTTTTCTAGGAGGATCAATGACATGAGTTTCAAACTTGACTTTTGATAAATAAAAAGATTTTATCTTTTTTCCAACCATTTAGAATAATCATGTCATGAGAAACTATATGCTTGATAATTAAGGTGTATTATTTGAAAGAAATAAAACTATTACTTCATGATGATCTACCCTTTCCTAACTTTCTCATCTCCAAATTAATATGTAATGTGTGGGATTATGTATATGGTGAAATAAGATAGTGTTGTCATGATTTAATAATAATCTTACTTAGTAAATAATAATAATAATAATAATAATAATAATAATAATAATAATAATAATAATAATAAGCAAATTTTCTTGGTAAATCTTGTGGATCACATAATTTTGTTATTCAATTTTATTATTCCCTTTGGTGGGAAAATTTCTTGAGAAGAGAGGGAGTTAGGGTAAAAATATAATATTTAAATGGATTTAAATAAGTTATCTTGGGAGTAAAAAAATTAATTATCTTGATGAGAGGTTAATTAATTGGAAATATTTTCATTTATGGGATTTTTGTAAAAACATAAATGTTAGTGACTCTTTTTTATCATGCCTTAGTTAGAATAATTAGAAAATATTAATTTAATATTTTTTTAGGCCTTGGGGGAGGATTATTTTGATTCAATTTTGAGGGAAGAGTACCATTCTCTTGGTATTCAAAACATTGTAATAAAAAAATTATTTAAAACCTCCAAATAGGTGCAATAATTAAGTTTTTGTCCCAAAGAAACACTTTATTTTATAATTATTCCTCCCCTTCCTGATAAGTGTAATAGGGATATATAGGTTTTATTTATAGATAAGAGCAAAGTAGAGATAAAATAGTTTAAACCTGCATCTACAAAAGGAAGCCATGTCATGAAGGAGAAGGAGCTATGAAGGAGGATGCCCTACCTAGGAGAAGAATGGAGGCTAGGTAAAGAGAATGGCACGCTAAAAGAGTATGCATGCATGTTATCCTTGTCATTTTAAAACCGCTTATGTTCAAATCATTTTTTTACTTTGGTAATTTTGTGTGGCCCATGTTAGCGCATAGGTAGTGTTGGTACGGGAATATATGTGTGTGTACACACACACACACACACATACACATAGAAATACACACACACACACACACACACACACACACACACACACACACACACACACACACACACACACACACACACACACACACACACACACACACACACACACACACACACACACACACACACACACACACACGGGGTTAGTCAAATGAAGCCTATATGTGTTTTAATAAATAATTGAAATAATTAACTTTAAAAAAAAAAATCTTTTATATGTAAAATAGTCAATTTATAAGGCAACACATGGTTTATTGGCAATTATGAAAGATATGTTATTTTAACATATTTTACAATTGTTATGGATATTCACAATAAGAATTCTATTTAATGAATTTGTTGATATTATTAAGTATAAAATATATTATCAAGTTTATTTACATTATTTTATCAAAATAAATAATATTTACATTGGTAAATAGTGTTTAGTTATACGCTGCCTTGAAAATTTGTAACCCTTATTAACCATGGAGAGAAAGTCTTTTAAATTTAAATTTTTATTAGAGTCGAAGCATAAATGGTTAGGTAGTTTAAAATGGATAGTACCTAATTATAATATAACTATTTTATTTGATAGCTTTAGTAAAAATAAAATAGATCTTTAATTCTTATTACTCTTTGTTTGGCTATTTTTTGTCTTGATAATCTTTTTTTAGAGTAGTGTCTTCACGTATGTGTGTAGGTTATCTTAATTATTTTATAAGGGCTTTAATATCTTGTGATGTATGTGTTAGTTTTATTTAGCCATAGTGTTAATTCCTTTTGATGGGTAAAAGTAAATTCCTAGTCATTTTGCTACTTTAAATGCTAGAATTATTATTTTATTTTCTAGTGAGCTATAATAAATATTGATACTTGTGATTTATAGTGAAAAAGACTTTCTAAAAAAGATGAAGATTATGTATAATTGATAGGTGAATCATAATTTTGGTTGTGATAATTTTACTTAGTTTTCAATTTAAAAAAATAGTTATGAATTACCATGTTTGAATATTTAGTGGGTGAATTATAAGTTTGTTGTGGTAATATTATTTACCTCTAAATAAAATAAATTTAGTTATTTAATGACCATTCTGGAATAATTTATTTGGTGGGTAAATTATAATTTTAATTGTGATAATTTTATTTAATTTTAAATAAAATAATGTAGTTATTTCATTACCATGTTAGAATATTTGGCCTAGTGAATTATAATTTCTTATGGTAATCTTATTTACTTCTAAATAGAATAATTTAGTTATTGGGTGAATTATATTTATTATTGTGGTAAATTTATTTTCTTACTTATGAAGTTAATTATTTTTTTTGAAAAGTGGAAATGAATTAATGATTCTATGGGGAGTGGAATTTAATTAATTTAAACCTTCCTATAGTAATTTTAAAATTTATGAGTTTGTATTGAGACTATAAATTGGAATTTTTAAATAATTAGATGTGTGTAATTAATAAAAAGTTATCTTTGGGATTATTTGAACTTGCAATGAGCTTTAATTTTACTTCAGAAATCTTGTTAAGAGTTAATTTTAGGGTAGGTTTAATGAGTTTGATAATTGACACACTCATCTACCTCACTAATGATTTAAGCATTAGGAGGATTTCTAAAACATGTATAACATGCCAGTTATATTCTAACCCTTTTTTTCTTGACATTTCAATGTAGGGTTCAACATGAGGCCTAATCATTTGATAAATAAAATAAGGGATTTACCTATGATTTTGTTGAAAAAGTCTTTATACATTTTTTTAATTTTTTATATAATTTAATTAAATTGTATGGAGCAATGTAAATTATGTAAGTTATCCTAGAATACCATGTACTTATAATATTGAATTTATATCATGATGTTGGGTTGTAACATTCTCTTTTTACCTTCTAAATATGAATAATATAAAATAAGGGTAAAACATATTTTTGTGTTCACCTTAAGTTTTTAATAACAAATGTTTTAATGGGAAGTGTGGCATCAGTGGTAAAGAATCTAGAGAAAAATATATGAGAATAAATATTAGTGTTTAGTGAATTATTAATATTAGTGAGAGAAGGAATTTTAATGTTTATAGAATTACACAATTAACATTTAGTATAAATAGAATGCAATTAATAGATGTGGTGAAAATCTAGATAATATGGGCACATGTTAAATATATATAAGGCTTATATATAATTTATTTAGAATATAAATGATGTCTAGTTGGTATTACAAAATGGTAGTAGAAGAGTAAAGTTATTTAATGAATAATTTAACATATGTTAGGCTCTTCAAAAGCTTTATTTTAAATTTTTTTATAAAGACTTAAGGGGTTGTAGGAGGACTTGATTAACTCAAGACATTAGATATGGAATAAAACCTATGTTGTCCCATCTCTTTGAGAAAACCTATATTATTTCTTGACCAA
>JARHVA010001224.1:2962500-2995000 GCA_037957365.1 Torreya grandis | reverse complement strand
ATGTATATATATATTCATAATATCCTTCAGATGTTAAATAATAGTTATTATACATATATATAGAATTTTGGCAAATCATTTGGTACCTATATTTTGCATGGGTATAGATTAATTTTTCTTGTGTGTTCTTATTCACTACCCAAAATAAGGAAATGTTTATTTGTCATTGAGAATGTGCTTGATTTATTACCTTTATCACCATATGAACTTGCAAAGTTTTTTTTCTAGACAAGATATGGCCTACCACTTATGCACTATGCAAAAGATTATCCTTTCCATGTGGACACTAGTCAAAATCCCTATAGATGCCAAGAAATATGAAGTACTTATGGTCTTATCCCAATAATTGTAGACATTTCCCAATCCCCATGGATGTAATATATTCTTCTTTCTCACCATAAAATTTTTTTGGATGATGTCTAGACCCTCTAGATGTCATCTAGTCTATCTAGTCATTATCCATATTTGGTCGATAACATCTAGAGTCCATGGACACCATCTATATTTTTTAGTCATCATCAAAAATATGTAGATAACATTTAGACCATGTGGATGTCATCTACATTGTCTTGTCACTCTCTAGAGCCTGTGGATGGCATCCAAAACCTGTGAAATCCATCCACATAGTTTGGTCACCATATAGCCTTAGTGGATGGTGTCTAGACCTTGTAAACATTGTCAATGTGGTATAGTCATTACTTAACCTTAGTGGATGGCATACAAACCATATTAACATTTTCCAAGCAACCTGGTCACTATCTAGACCCTATAGATAGTGTTCAAACCCTATGGATAGTGTCCAAGTAACCTAGTTATTATCTAGATTGTGTGGATAGCATCCAAACCTTGTAGATGTTGTCCAAGAAGTTTCTATGTTTTCTAAAGTCTATGGAAAATTTCTAGACTCTTTGGAGGCCATCCATGTTTTGTGGCCACCATCTAAGACCAATGGATGATATCCAAGTCCTATGGATGTCATCTAATCTATCTGACTAACATCTAGGCACTACAAGCTACATCTAGGACATGTGGATGGCTATCAATCTATTTGGGTATTGTTTAGGCCCTTTGAACAATGTCCAAACCATGTGGACACCTTTCAGTTTTGTTCATTATCTACAACATATTGTTTCCACCCTACCATTGATTCCATGTAGTCTTTCAAGGATGGGTTGAATATTTGATCTCAATCATATATGAAATATATTAGATTAAGATATGTCATATCTAGTGTATAAAAAGTGTTGACAAAATAGTTTAGAATATCCTTCTAAGGCATGGAAATTTATAGTCAAAATTATGGAGTTAGTTATCAATAGTAAGGAAGGTAATCTCTAAATCATATTTACAAACTCAATTATTTGGTGGCCAAACACTCTTTGCGTGTATGAAAAATATCAAAATATATATTTTATAAAATGGAATATTTGTGAATTAATGAATATTCATGACTAAAAAATAATTTATAAAATGTTATTCTTGTACTTATATGATTTATTATATTTTTATATATTGATATGATTCTTATTTTTATATATGATAATTTAACTATAATATTTTAGTTTGATTACATTTAATAATTTGTTATACTTCATTGAATTGTAGTTTTAAGCTTTTTATTTTTATTTAGTAGATCAATTTTACAATAGTTTTTCATGATTTATAATTGTTTGAAATCTTCTCTCTTATATAATTTTTCTCTTCCTAAAGTATATATTTTCTCTTTTATTTTTTGAGTTCAGTTTATTTTTTTTCCTTTCAACGTACTTTTGTTTAAGATTTTACATTTACTCACTTTTTGTAATGCTTTTGTCACTTACATTTTATTTCTTAGAAAGTTTTAAATTTATTATTATTTTTTTAATTTTTTTTAATTTCAAATACAAGACAATTTATATATGATAAAAAATAATAATTATAAGTAAAAAAATAAATTATTTTTATAAAAATAATAATAAAAATAAGAAAAATCTAGATAAGAAATCTATATTATTTTTACTAAATGGTAGAAAAACCTTTGAAATATGCAATAAAGCATTTTGTATATGAGGTTGTTCCATTTTTTAACATTACATTATTCCATGTAATTTATATATCAATTTTATCTTTCGAAAAAATGTGACAATTTTTTTTGCTTGTTACTCATTCCTCCATCTCTGGCCACCATGTCTTAATTGTTGTATTGAAAATATGCAAACTAAATTAAGAATTTAATGCTCCTGAGAGCACCTGAGAAAGAAAGACTGCTAGAACCATTTAAAACGAGAATAATATAGTGATGGCAGTAAATGGAGTCATAAAAAATAGTCAATAACATGATACATAAATATATTACATCTATTTATTCTAGGTAGGAACAACCATAAGAGACTTGTCAACTATCATAGAAAATATTTTTCAACTATTGAGCAACACAGTTCCTCTTGCTACATAATAACTGATTCATTTGATATTTACTTTACTAAATCTGGAGAGCCACCATTGTGTTCTTCTTTGATTTTCCCTGACATTGAGAGAAAATAGAAGCAAGATAAATATATGTATATATATATATTATAACAAATCCATATAATTACAAAGTCCTAATGATCATAATGATAAAAAAACTAATTTACATCTATTCCTTTAGAGGTCCATCAAAATAACATGTCTAAGACCATGAACAATAACATTATTATGTAATCCAACACCTAGTAAAGCCTCTTTCCATTAAAGCTTATGTCTAAAAATAGAATGTAAGTCACAAAACACCAAATTCCATTATTTTTTCACATGCAAACATGCCTACAAAATATGCCTCCTACTCTCATATTAATGACAAAAATAATAGTTAACAAGTTGAATCATAATACATTTTAACCTATCCACAATGGGTAGTTTGCAATGTAATATCTTTTAAGCCATGAATTGAGCATCATAATCAACTTTTGATTTCCAAATATAAGTTGTAAGTTTAATCAAATATTTTTCAATGAATATATAATTCTATTTTCTATTCAAATGGGACTTTAGAGGCAACTCAGGGAGCAACTAATTTTATATCTTCTTTAAATAATAAAAAATGAAAGGAAAAGAGGCCAGCCATGCCCAATCTTTTAAAAAGTTACATTGAATAAGAGTACATAAATTCATAGATAATTCCAGAGGCACCAAATATTGAAGAAACATCAAATATGGTCTATACTTGTTTCTCAAACCAAAGTGGATTTTAATATACTCCCATGGTAAATAGTTTAAAGTAGTAAAATCCAAAATATCTCCAATAACAATAAATTCCATTGTTAAAAATAAAATAAGATTGTTTAGGATCGATTAAAGCATAGGGCTGGCCTTGATAACGAATATATTTCTTCCACCAAATAGGGGAAGTGGAAAAGCTAAACCCATGTTGTAATGAATCATCCCTCCATTTTAAAAGATGACACATATATTGCCAAGCTTTCCAAATATTTTGTAAGGGTGGTGAAGCTTCCATAGAGAAGAATGAAGCATGGTGAAATTTTTCCAACCACCCTACTAACTACCATTTGCCTTTTACTGTAGCTAGGTTGATTCTATTTTGTATAATAATTTTCCATGGTTTGTCACCTTTGATATCTCTAAGAATCCATTTGGATACTAAATAAACCCCTTGTGTTTTTTGATCTATTATTGTTCCACCAAATAGAGGAAGTGGAAAATCTAAACCCATGTTGTAATGAATCATCCCTCCATATTAAAAGATGACACATTTATTGCCAAGCTTTCCAAATATATTGTAAGGGTGGTGAAGTTTCCATAGATAAGAATGAAGCATGGTGAAATTTGTCCAACCACACTACTAATTACCATTTGCCTTTTACTGTAGCTAAGTTGATTCTATTCCATATAATAATTTTCCATGGTTCATCACCTTTGATATCTCTAAAAATCCATTTGGATACTAAATAAACCCCTTGTGTTTTTTGATCTATTGAGCCCAAAAAACCTTTATATTTAGGTTGAATACAATGTGTCTATGAAGTGTATATAAAACCATAATTACCATCCCATTTAGCTCAAAGAAAACATTAAATAATTTTAATTAAGTCCTCATAACATTTTTTAGAAGGCATCCATCAAGATGAATAATAAACATGTGTGGCAAGAAAAAATTGTTAGCTACTTAGATCTTACCTCCCCCAATAAAATAGTTTGTTCTTAACTATGTTAAGGTACCAATTCCACATGTTAGAGAAACAATTTGCAAGACCAAAAAGGATCCCAACATACCTTGTAGTCTCACCATGTTGAATTTGTTTCAATTCATGAGATATCCATTGAGGAACATGCCCTTATTGGATCATCAAAAATTATGTTTTATCATGAACAAGTTTAGATTAATAAATTGAACAATACAATTCTAATATAGCCTTCATATTGTTTGTCTTTTTAAATGTTTTGAAGAAATAATAAGTTGTCATCAGCGTAATGTGAATTGATTACAACAACATTAGGAGAAATAAAAATTCCTGAGATGAATTTCTTTTGATTTGCATAATGAAGAAGATAACCCAAGGCATCAACTGTAAGAACATAAAGGAAAGGGGCTAATGGGCATCCTTGTTTGATGGATCTTTGGGAAGGAAATGGGTCTGCCATCATATTGTTAATAATTATCAAAGCATTAACATCCTTAAATAACATTTGGATATGGGCTCAAATTTAAGGATCAAAACCTAGTTATTGTAAAATTTTAAGAATGAAACTTCAACGTATTTTATTATAAGCTTTATCAAAATCAAGTTTGATTAAAATAGTATTGTCTACTTTTTTGAGCCCATTCACATGTTTCTCATGCAAAAATGAAATTATCTAAAATATATCTTCTCACAAGAAACCCAATTAATTTAACTCTTACAATTTCTTGTGTCATTGATTTAATCCTCATAATCAAAACTTTTACAATAATTTTATAAGATATATTAAGTAAAATAATAAAACACCAACCAAATATAGTATCTTCCTTTTATAATATATTATTAAAAAAGATTTAATATTGCTAGCCACCATCTTAATAATAGCTATTAGCATGTTATCTACGATTGAATAATTCTACACTCAATACATTTTCTATTTCTAACATTATTTATATTACAATTTTTTTATCATGTATGGTTTCCATACTTTGACATAATACATTAGTTCCAAAGTTATTACACGTACCATAGTGTTTATATATATATATATATATATATATATATATATATTTATATTTATATTTATATTTTACGGTCTAGTATGCAATATAATGTCATTTCAAACACGATTTTAAGTTTATAGGATTCGTATGCTAGATTACATACCCTGATTCGATAATTTGCCTAATATGATTCGTATGACATGTGAATTATATGACACGATGATTTTATTCTTAGCACACTTTTCACGATGATTCGTGCTTATTTTTATTCTACGTTTTCATGTTTCTTATTGTGTTCATGTATTGGATAAACACATCGGTGAAACTTTTCACGTTGCATATGTTTGTTACTAGTACATCTTTACGTACTAACTCATTTTAATTAAAAAATAATTATGCATTTATTAGGATTGGCAAATTATATGTTGTAATGACTTTGTTTATGTCTTCAAATAATATTGGGTAAAAGTAAATTATTCCTTTTTCATAAATTTTATATTTTTATATATTATATTTCAAATGATATATTTATTAAATTTTAAAAGAATATAGTTACTTTTTGAGATGTACGTTTTATGAATTCATCTTAAATTTAAAAATACTTTATATATTATTTATTATATTTTATGATTATTTTTTTTTAATAGTATGATGGAGTAAGAGAACGTCTTCTTTATATCAATGATAAACAAATTTTTTTATAACATATTTTTAAAAGTATTGATTTATTCAACTGCATGTAGGCCTAAAAGATATCTATTTATTGGAACAAACAAATAGTGTTGAATCTTAATCAATAAATTCATGGCTCATATTTATTTTTATATGTAGATGCATGTTTCCTAACAAAACTGTATAGGTCTTAACTCTATTTGATGTTCTACCTTCTTTGATAGAATGAATAACCTCTGTGACTTCCACTACATATTGAGGATGAAGGAGTTAGGTCACTAAACACTTAATTTGCATCTAGTATTCAATTTTCCTAATCACATATGTTTGTGCAGAAAAGTTAGGTTTATTTTTTTTTACATTCCAAAACTCAAATTTAAAATACTCAAAAGCTCATAACTATAACATATATATCCCTTTCTTATATTGTCTACTTTGAAATATGTGAACCCATTATGCAACTTTTTATTAAACACACACATAAACAAGGAAAAATATAAACACTAAAAAATAACCACCAATTTTTTTTTCACAATTTCTTACATTTTTTAATTTTTTAATTTATAAATAAATAATGCAAATTTTAGGTCATATTCATCCATCTTCATATAACTCCCTTAATATTTCGTACTTATGCTTCCCCTTCCTCATCTTGTACATTTCTAATTTTTAAAAATCAATTGCACTTTTCAATTTGATCAAAGTTTAAATATTTTCATTATTAAATTAAAACAATGATCACACACACATATTAAATGCATACTTTCAATAAACATTTATTTGAAATTACTATTATATAATTTCATGTATACACTAAAATGTTTAAAAACTCAAGACAAAAAATACTAACCATATCTACACAAATCCATAAAAACCAGCTCTTTCGATTTATTATTTTATGATCATCTCATTCCAAATGTTTAGATGTCGAAGCATATAAAATTAAAGAAGGAAATAACAAGTTGGAAGTTGGAGAACAAGACTATGATAATAATTTCCATGTTGCATGTATTAACCATGACTGTTTTATGACATTCACACATATCAAGACCATCCCTATGATTGTAATTATAAGAAGGATCATGTACACAATCTTGGCACTGCTCCATTTCTAGATCCGATCAATATCATAAAAATCTTAGGAAGGGGAAATTTAACCATACACTTTTAGATTGCAACAATAAGTTTAAAAATGAATAAAAAACTAAATTTAGTGGAAATATTTCATTTAAAAACACTATAAACCTGATTTTATTATGTATTTAATTAAATAATTTATTTTCAATTATTTAACATATTTAATTTGTTTTAAATTTTTTATTTATAATTTTTTTTCATACTTTTTCATGCCAATATAAATAATGATTCATTATAAATATTGTATCTCTTTATAATACAAAGGATCATACATGATTTTTATTTATATATATAATAAACAAGAGTTTATTAAAAGGGACTTTTATTTTTTACAATGAAAAGACAAATAAACAAAAAAACGTTTAATAAAAATCTTCTACCAGTAAAAAAATAAACAAAAAATATATATATATAGAAGGCCATTCCATATAATATGGAGTGCAATATAGACTTAAAAACTTGAATAATCATGAAAACCCTACTTATATTGTAAAAAAATTAACAAAATAACACAAAACTAATTCTCTTCCAAATCATTTAGAGTTATATTTAGAGATTCTAATTCCCTCTCATGATTACCTTTCCTTTTGTTTATAACAATTATTAAATCACCACCCTCCCCTACATTGAAATATATAGGTAGGTTGACCTCAAATGAATCAATGGGAAGAGAGTTCTTTAAAAACTCTCGAGCTTCCAATCCTTCACTAGAAACATGAGTTACACTCATATCAACCTTAGGTGAGGATTTATCTATCTCATATTTCTTCTCTTCTTTTGTCGGTTCGACCCTAGCTGAAAATACTTTTGATAGAATTTTGGTACTCGTTATGGAATTTCAAGTACTGCACTAAAATTATTCCCATCCTCGTTCTGTATTATCAATATGAATTTCATACAATGGTTCCGTCTACCAAGAAGCTTCCTTATGATTGGAAAAATTATATTTGATGGCTATATGACTTGTACCAAAACATTTATGACAACGAAAAAACAACCCTACAAATAAAAAGGTTGTTTCCATATTTGATTTTGGACATTTAAATCAATGTATACATAGAAATCTGATCGAACATTTAAATTGACCAAAATAAGAGAAAATGTACAATGCTGCATATTATTAATAATAGTATCCATTAATAACCACTAACCCAATGGATTTTCAAAATCTTTAAAGCAATCCTCTGATTAAAACTGGAAAAGTAGATGAGATAGCCTTACCTAAATTGCCTTAAAATTTAAGGTCTCGATTAGAAGATCAAAAGATGGAGTCCAACGCTTATAGAAGAGTAAACTTTGATCGTAATTTCATATAATATCTTAGAATATAGTCTTCTTATCTGTTGAAATATCAAAAATTGTAACAAAAATTCCTTTGCACAAAATAAAATGTTCAAAATACCTTCCATTTCTTCTTGATCCATTTGTGAAGGTCTGTGAATGTGGGCCAGAAATTAATGAAGTGACAAATAATACCTCTACTTTCTAAAAGATCCTTGTTTTAAATTTTTTCTTAAATGCTCGCTTTAAAACTGAACTCAAAGGGTTTAAATTTGTTGGGATAAAAAGATTTTAAATTCTGATCTACCTCTTCTTTGATGTGACCTTAGCGTATAAGGGGTGCCCACCCTTCTTTGTCTTCGCTTTTGTTTTCTTCCATTTTTTTCTTTACACCTACCTCCTTCGATGGAACAAATTCAGCCTCTGGCATCAACCTGACATCTTCTAAGATGCCTGTATCCTTTGATGTCGCCTCAAAACCTTTCCCTACAGACCCAACACTTTGATACGCCTCCGCAGAAGCCTTAGAACGGTTGTCGTCCCATAACTTATATTGTTAGTTTGTATCAAAGATACCTAATCGTTTATCTTCCACGCATCGAGTCTTCTTTTAAATACAAATCTATGGGCATGAGATATCATAATTACGGTTGTCTTATCTAATTAAAACTTAGATTTTTTTTATTAATTATGAAAAAAATAAATATATTAATTTATTTTGAAAAAAATTGATATGAAGCACCTCTCTACAGATGGTGACAAAGAAGAAGGTATTAGAGAGAGACAAACATATGAAAAATATATAAATTTTTTTTAAGGTGAGAACAACATAAACATAATTGATTACAGAAAATATTAGGATTTTAAAATTGTAAAAATAATTTTAAAATGTATTAAAAAAGTATATTTTATTTATAATATTTTAATGTGATTTTTTTTTTAAAAATATTATAAAAGTACAAGAGAAAAGGGAATGGTTAAAAAAGTAATTGTATGAATTGTGTATGTAATTAATTTTATTGACACTAAGAGAGCTATCTTCATTATAAAATTATTTTTATCAATATAAAAATTATGTTTTATTAAATTTATATATTATTTAAGATTAAAATTTTAAAAGTGAAAATTACATTAATATAAATATTTTTATCTATAATCTATTTAAATTATTAATTTATATAGAATCCAAATAACAAACCCCCTTAAA
The DNA here is from genome assembly GCA_037957365.1 of Torreya grandis. NCBI lineage: Eukaryota > Viridiplantae > Streptophyta > Pinopsida > Cupressales > Taxaceae > Torreya > Torreya grandis. Next base: position 2,985,542 of record JARHVA010001224.1, on the reverse strand, counting down.
CTCATTTAATTAGCTCCATTATTATTAATCAATAAAATGTTCATGTTCTTGATACCTAATAATTCATTATAAAAGTGGAGGAAAAGAGGAGTGTCATTTTTCTTTTAACACTTTAATCCATGTCAATTAAACTAATTAAATTTTAAGTTTCTTATGAAATAAATTTTTAAGTAAATGTTATTTATTAGATTAACATTCATTAATATAAGGATAAATAAAGTTGTGTAGCATAAATTAATCTTACAACTTTAGAAAATTACTTTTATCAATACCTTATAGATCTTTGGTGTGCTTGCAAATAAAGATATTTTAAATATACAAAATTGCATTTGGAAGAAAATTTAAATTTAAATTTCTTATGTAAAAGATAAATGTTGATATTTTTATAATAAAAATTATAATATTTTATTTAATATCTTTATAAAATCTAGTATATTAATATTATCATGGGGACTTCAAGCCCCCATCCCCAAAAAGGTGTAACAATTAGTGAAACACTACAATCTAGGATAGGGGTCCTCCAACTAAATTTAAATTAAGCATATGGGATCCAAATAACTCGATTATTAAGTAGATATGGAATAATTAAACGAATCAAATGAATTATTTTAAAAATATATATTTTTAAGAGTGAATTTCATGACAACTTGTATATTCCTCAATTATTCAGTATCCCTTTGACACACATTATGTTAGCATGTCTTTAAAATCATATCTTGTTTGATAACATATTTATTTCATATCACCATTTTATTAAAGATCTTAAGTTTCTCAACTTCCTTTTTTTATTCATTTTATAGGTGTGATAACCAACATACTAATTGAAACTTCTTTCACATTGAGAATGTGATACACTTTCATTTTATCAAATTCAATGTCCATGTATCCGAAGTGTATTTAAATTATACCATATGTAGATAAAAATTAAGAGTGAAAGGGAAAAATTCCAGGTGAGAATCTTCTTATGAAAAAAACTCCTTTTCATATAAGTTATGACTGGTCATAATCCTTTTAAGGATTGAAATTATTTTTAACTTTTTTTTTTTTGACTTAAATTTTTATGGGATTTATTAGCTTGTTTATGTATAACTTTTATATTTTAGGTATTTATATTATAAAAAAAAATTATATGATTTTTAAAATTAAACGTTGTCATGAAATTTATATCATGCTCTTATTTAGTTTGCAATTTATCTTTTTGAAAAGTATTCTCTTTATAATTATCTTTCCATGTACTTTGCAGAATAAATGTTGATTTTCTCTTAGGACAATTAGGTTTCAAGATTAATGCATTAAAAAATGACCATCTTTATAATATAAGTGATACTTAAAAGGACCCTATTCGTGATCTAGTGGTCACTCTTACCAATATTATTCAAACATAAAAAGTAATAATATTTGAAAGTGATCCAAGGGGTATATTCTCATATATATCCTCCTCAAAGAAATATGCTTATTTAATTTATTATTTTTTGATATGAGTACAAATTTTCAAACCATATTAGCTACTTGATCTTACCACAATATCAAGGATATGCCTTATGTTCTAATCTATACTAATAGACATAATGCATTTTATGTATTCAAATGAAATCCAAGAGTTCAATGGCTCAAACACAATCCTACAATTGGAACCATATATTCTAATACATTCTAATAAATATGATGATTTTATATATTAATAAGAAATTTAAGGGTCCAATGGTTCAAACATAATCCTATAATTGAATTCTAATAAAAATATAATCTTTGTCCAAATATTAATTAACAATTTTAGAAATTTAAAAAAATTAAAAATAAAAATAATTATTACATTAATAAAATAAATAAATTATATTAATGTGCATAAAGACCATAAATACTTCAATAAAATTTGAAAATATATTCAATTATAATGAAAAGTACTTAAAACACTAAAAACAAAACAAATTAATTGAAAAGGAATAAATTTAAATATATATAAAAAATAAATAAATAAAATAAAAATAAAAGATAAAATATAAAAATAAATATAAAAATAAAAAACCAACCTCAATCCACATGATTAAATTACTAATACAAATATCCATGTTGGCGGTGGAACAATAACCCTTTACGACATTATTCATCACTATAAAAGGACTAGTGCATGATCTTATAATACTCATCAGTGAATGGTTAATGAATGGCTAATGTTGAAGGTGACATGTTGGATAATCCAAGAAGTAAATGAAGATTATTTAGTTAATATTACATATTAGTATGACATCTCTTCAACAGAATACTCATTTTACATATTAATAAAAACTTGATAGATTCCTAATTACGATGAATAATTGTTCTTTGATTCTTACGATGCCTACAAAGTTTAACTAAAACCCTTTCCGCTTTCCTTTTAGAATTTGTATTCCTTTCACTATAAAATAACCAAATTATATAAACACAGAGAATAGAAGTTTATCTTTTCGAGAAGATTTTCCATCGTTCCTTTTATATATTTTTCATACACAGTTTCTTTTTTATTTATTTTTAAAAATTATTTCTAATGAATGAGTGAGTTGGGCAAGTCATGTTGACCAAGTGTTTCTTTCACATAACACTCACCAAGAATGGAACTGTATCGGGCTCCTCTATGTAAACCTGAAATCTTCACAAATTAAACCATATTGAATATGAATGTAATTTGGAGCTCGGTTTAATTTTAATCACATGCTCTATATCAACACAATTGGAAATTTTATTAAAATAAGATAAAAGTGTTAAAGTATGCTCTCAATTTGGTGCTTTCTTATATAAAAATTTCATAAATATAATATATGTGAAAGTAAAATTTAATATTTTATGAAAATAGATATTGGAAGGATTGGAATGTAATGATACTTAAAATTACATTATATGTTAGTTATTATATTGAATTGACTGGGGTTAAATTATATTAATATTTTATTTAATGTTTTTTAATATAAAAATTTCGTTAATATTATATATATATATATATAAGTAAAATTTAACATAAATTTAATATCTTATGAAAATAGATATTAGAGGGATTGCGGTGTAATGATACATTACATGTTAATTATTATATTGTATTGACTGAAGTTAAATTATATTAATATTTTGTATTAATATTTTTTTAATTTTGTAATTAAAACTATAATTTACACAGTAAAAAAAAAATTGTCTCTATTTTTATAAATAATAAAAAGTAACCATCTAATCATGTATCAAATAATTATTTTTTATAATTAAACATACAATATATATTTTTTTAAAATAATAAAACAAAGATTAAATGACAAAAAAATGACCTAATTAGTTATGGGGCCCACTTGAAACATAAAAAATATAAAATAAAAGCATCATATAGATGTATCAGTTGCGACTAACCTCGTTATTGTTGTTTAAAATATTGTGGTGGATTGACAGTTTTTAGCTCGCAAATTGTAGTCTCAATTGGTGTGGATTCCAAAGATGATAACTAATATGAAACTCTGAGGTGTGTGTGTGTGTGTGTGTGTGTGTGCGTGCGTGTGTGTGTGTGTATAAAGTTTAAACTATGATGTATTTGATTATTTAACAACAACAACAACAACAATAATACAAAACACTCCCAATATTATTTGGGACTTTTTGAAACACTCTACATTTTTGACACTATTTCTTGATCTAATTAAAATATTTTGAAAACATTGTTAATATTTTTATATGGGAAAAATATTGTTAATACTTTAGAAAAGTATATTTAGATATAACAATCAATTAAAAAGATATATATTAAATTTTAATGTTTTTATACTTTTAATTAGTTTTTTTTTTTTTTAAAGCTAAATATTTAGGGATATATATGGATTATATTGTGTAAATAATTATATAACAGACATTTTGAGTTTATTTCTAAAGTCCTTATTAAAGATAAAAAGGATGATAAAACTAATTAACATAAATAACACTTGAAAAAATAATTTATGAGGTTCAATTAAAGATATTTCAGCCAAAGTAAAATATATTATTAAAAAATAAAAATAAATTTAAAAATCATAAAAAAGAAGTTGACCATAAATTTTAGAAATTAAATTATTTTAATTAATAACAAAAATTGATGCGTATTCTCTAGCTTTCGAATGATAGGCTTCCATGTGTTACTAATGTGCCACCCATTATCTCTATTTAAGTCATCATCATATTGCATGATTTCTATAACTTATCTTAAGATAATACTCCTTGAAAAATATAAATTTAACACTATCAAATCAAATAAAATGATTAATTATTAAAGAGTGTTCAATTAAAATAAACTGATAAATTATAATTTTTTATTTATTTTAAAATTAATTAATTAAATATAAATTATATATTTAATATATATATTTAATACAATAATTAATTTAAATAAATTTAAATTATCTATATTTTCATTATCTAGTAAAGTATTGTTGATATTATATTTAATATGTGCAAATGATTTCACCAATAATACATGCCAAAGAGAAAAACATATATCTAATCGTTAGAAGTCCCCTATTCCTTCCCAATGAAGAGGCATTTAATATCTATACTTTGTCTAATTAACGAAAGAATATAGTTAATAATGAATGTGATATAAAATAGAAAAAAATAAATCTAACTTTTGAAGTCCATTATTATAACATTCAATACACCTTTTAAAAGCACGCGTGACTCTTTTTTGTCAATTGTTTTTCAATTTTGTATTGGCAATATTTTAACCTTACAACATAATATTTAAATACTTATGTTTAGATAAATAATTACAAATTCAATATTTGTATTTCAATTTTGTAATTGAAATACTTTAAATTTATAATATAAGTTTTTAATATTTATATTTAACTCGACAATTACAAATTCAACGTTTTTTTAACCCTTTTATCCATTCTCATTCAAGATTTATTATTAATCTTGAAAGAATGGTGTAAATCCAAATCCATAAATTAATATTTTTCCATATCTTAAATATGTAAAACAAACTTTAATTTAATTAATAAAGTTAAATATAGATTTTAAGAGATTTCATAACCTTATATAATGAAGAGAAATATAAAACTTTAAAGATCGCTTATCCTTAGCAGATCTAACCAAGACCTACCAAAGCAAAGGGTCATACTAGAAGATTTATGAACTGTTTCTTCCGCCTTTTTACCTTTTTTGCATTTACTTTCTGTAATTTTTACACTTCAGTTCACTCCCCATTGTTTTCTGCATGCTTCGGGGAAAAGGGTAAACAGATTTCAATTGTATTAAAGGGCTGATATTTATCTTTTTAGTTTTCTATTGGTTTTTCCTTTGAATCGGATGTATCAATATCTAGTGCCACCACACTAAAGATAGGTTGTTCAGTAATTGTTCTTTTCAATATAACATTTGAACTTGAAACCATAGTTTCTTCCAGAACTCCTTCCTCTGCGGATCTTCTAACTACAGAACCCACGGGTTTAGTTCTTATGGTCTGGAGTTCCTCCTCCGTAACATCCTCTTTTAAGTCTGAGGATTCATCATAATCATGTCTAAACACTATCAGAAGATAAGAAAAGGAATTTTTCCGACAAGTTGGTTCAGCCTTTCTTTTATTGAAGTTGCTACACTCTGAAATAGTACCCAGTGTTAAAACAACTACGATACCTAAAAGCCAGACCTTCCTAGTCTACGGATCGAGTCCACACAATAGCTTCCACGATCAGATTAAGAGAGGGCAGAGTATCAATGAAAATATCAAGAATTATTAGAATTCTAGCAAAAGTGTTGCGGAAGAACATAGAAGTGGTGATGTCTGATTGTTTGAATTTATCCAATGAGTTGCCTATTGCCTTGAAACAGGGTTCAGACCAAAAATGAAAGGGGACATGGGGTAGGAGCACCTAAATGGCCCTAGTTGTAAACGTTTCGGTGAATGGGTCGAAGCTTGGAAACCAGGGTTTCATAAGTAGCTGATGCCCATCCCAGTTTCACTGTTTGTCAAAAATCAGGACTTTGTCTGAAGTAAGATGAAAAATAACTATAAAGATGCATTTTTCACAACGATACAGTTCAAACTTACCTTTTAAGGAGAGGTTTCCACTGCTCAGAGAACCATGCATTTAGATCTGAGAGGTTTGGCCAAACATTATCAAGCTGTCAATCTGATAAATGACTCCTCTACCCAAATAATAGTTTCTGTTGACCAGGGCTGGTTGTAAAGTTTCTTTGTCCAAAAATATGGAGGAGTTTGAAGGAGCTGGGTTGAGAGGCTTCAACTTTTGATTTGACTGCTGTGTAGGTTGAGCTTGCTGTCTATATCTGACAGCTTCCACAAAAGTTATGTGCTCATTCTTCCTCTGAGCTGACCCAAAGATCGTCTCCTCCTGTCTTTGCTCAATAAAACGCGCAGCTGCTTCCTCGGAGTCTGGATAGTCAACGGAAGAGGGAGCTTTGAAATTTGGGCTCGCATGGAGTGGCCTGTGCTTTGTGTTTGAGTAATGCCCATTCTTTCCCAAGCCAGAGGATAGGACTGGTAGCTGATTAGTTGCTGGAACTTGCGAGGTTATATGGGAGTTGCCGGATCCAGGTTCGCTGGCGGAGGCCGGGAGTCTATCTGCAATCCCGTCCGGTTTTTCTGCAGGGCTCTTCGCGGTCCCTTTCTGGTTTTGAACTGAATCACCTCCCGAGTAGGTGGAATTCTGGTTCTTGTGCTCACTAGAGGGAAAAGGTGTAGGCGACTCCCAGTTTGCCACCGGAGGATTCACCTGTTCTGCGCTCACCGACATTATGGATATGAGAAAAAGATGCCCTTTTATATAAAAACCATTTAGCAATCGTACCTAAAGTTGCAATGGGCATGAGGGAAACAACATAAAACGTCTCCTGTTTATAACTACAACACTCGCACTCCATCACTTCATAATATGAGATCGGACAAATCGCATCTACATGAAAAATTACGTAAAATTACAGGCATTTCGTACAAAACTCATTCTGTATGCGAATCAGATTTTCGATAGTTTCGTTGAATTTATATATAATATAAGTATTGATCCTTGTATTAGTACTAGATCACAAAGTTTGCTCTGTTGTTTGCAATGGCTTCAGTACTGTTATTCCTTGTTTTCATCGTTCCTTAGAATGGTGTATTGTTCGTGGCCTCATGGACAAGAGAAGAATATGGTGTTTTACGTGCACGATATTGTAGGGAAAGCATGCGCTACAGGCATAGTCATTTCAGGAGTAACCGGAACATCTTCAAATCTGTCAGGCTTCGTAACGGTGCCGGGCAATTCAGATGTGAAGGGCAGTTCTATTCACATGGCGTTCTCTGTTGTGTTTGAGAACCAGTTGTCAATGGAAGTACGCCAGCATTATGCTTGAAGCTGCAGAAGGCTTGGATGGTAATATCAAATTTAATACTACCTTCAGAGTACGCTAATATTCCTCATTTAACATCCACTTAATATTAAGTATTCCTGCTAATCTTGCACAAAAATAAAAATGGAACTTGGTGTTTGTAGTTGGCGTCTCTAGATATGCTCGTGGGTTTTCCATTATTATGTATTCCATGCTAGTTTTCCTGGCAAATAAAAATGGGTAAATTATAAACTTTCAATGCTGGTGAATAATATTCGATTCTATGAATTAATTATGAAATTTCCTCCCCGTTTTAAACATTGGTATTGCAGATTTTATTAAAGCATAGCTCTGTTAGAAATATGGCGACCTATTCTCCAAATGCGTTTATTATTTTGATACGCCTTTCCACCCACAACCATAGCCATCCACGAAGTATACACTATTTATAAAAACACTCAATTACATGTTTTCCAGATTTTTTATTTTATTTTTAATTTCAACGTTATTGTTGTTGTTGTTGTTGTTGTTGTTGTTGTTGTTATTATTATTATTAAAAAATCAGATATATATATATATGTACCTCAGAGTTTCATATTAGTTATCATCTCTGGAATCCACACCAATCCAGACCACAATTTGCGAGCTAAAAACTGTCAATACACTACAATATTTTAAACAACCATAACGAGGTTAGTCACAACTGACATGTCTATATGATGCTTTTATTTTATATCTTTTAAGTTTCAAGTGGGCCATATAACTAATTAGGTCACTATTTTTGTCATTTAATGTTTGTTTTATTGTTTAAAAAAATATATATATTCTATGTTTAATTATAAAAAATAATTATTTGATATATAATTAGATGGTTACTTTTGATAATTTATAAAAATAGAGACAATTTTTTTACTGTGTAAATTATAATTTTAATTACAAAATTAAAAAAATATTAATACAAAATATTAATATAATTTAACTTCAGTCAATACAATATAATAATTAACATGTAATGTAATTCTACCTATCATTACACTCCAATCTTTCTAATGTCTATTTTCATAAGATATTAAATTTATGTTAAATTTTATATATATATATATATATATATATATATATATATATATATATATTTATGAAATTTTTATATTAAAATATATGAAATAAAATATTAATATAATTTAACCCTAGTCAATTTAATATAATAACTAATATAATGTAATTTTGCCTATCATTACATTTCAATCCTTCCATTATCTATTTTCATAAAATATTAAATTTACGTTAAATTTTACTTTCACATATATTATGTTTATGAAATTTTTATATAAAAAAGCACCAAATTGAGAGCATGCTTTAACACTTTTATCTTAATTTAATAAAATTTCCAATTGTGTTGATATAGAGCATGTGATTAAAATTAAACCGAGCTTCAAATTACATTCATATTCAATATGGTTTTATTTGTGAAGATTTCAGGTTTACATAAAGGAGCCCGATACAGTTCCGTTCTTGGTGAGTGTTATGTCAAAGAAACACTTGGTCAACATGACTTGCCCAACTCACTCATTCATTAGAAATAATTTTTAAAAATAAATAAAAAAGAAACTGTGTATGAAAAATATATAAAAGGAACGATGGGAAATCTTCTAGAAAAGATCAACTTCTATTCTATGAGTTTATATAATTTGGTTTTTTAATAGTGAAAGGAATACTAATTTTAAAAGGAAAGCGGTAAGGGTTTTTGTAGAAACTTTGTAGGCATAGTAAGAATCAAAGAACAATTATTCATCATAATTAGGAATCTATCAAGTTTTTATTAATATGTAAAATGAGTATTTTGTTGAAGAGATGTCATACTAATATGTAATATTAACTAAATAATCTTCATTTACTTCTTGGATTACCCAACATGCCACCTTCAACATTAGTCATTATTAGCCATTCACCAATGAGTATTATAAGATCATGCACTAGTCTTTTTATAGTGACGAATAATGTCACAAAGGGTTATTATTCCACCTCCAACATGGATATTTGTATTACTAATTTAACCATATGGGTTGAGCATTTTTTTTTTTTTTTAAATTATCCCTTTTCAATTAATTTGTTTTTATTTATTTTTTTTAAAAGTGTTTTAAGTACTTTTCATTATAATTGAATATATTTTTGAATTTTATTGAAGTATTTATGGTCTTTATGCATATTAATATAATTTATTTATTTTATTAATGTAACAATTATTTTTATTTTTAATTTTTTTAAATTTCTAAAATTGCTAATTAATATTTGAACAAAGACTATATTTTTATTAAAATTCAATTATAGGATTATGTTTGAACCATTGGACTCTTAGATTTCTTATTAATATATAAAATCATCATATCTATTAGATTGGATTAGAATATATGATCTCAATTGTAGGATTGTGTTTGAGCCATTAAACCCTTGGGTTTCATTTGAATACATAAAATGCTTTATGTCTATTAGTATAGATTAGAACATATGGCCTATCCTTGATATTGGGGTAAGATCAGGTAACTAATATTATTTGAAAAATTGTACTCATATTAAATAATAATAAATTAAATAAGCATACTTCCTTCACTAGGGTATATGTGAAAATATACCCCATGGATCACTTTCAAATATTATTATTTTTTATGTTTGAATAATATTGATAAGAGTGACCACTAGATCACGAATAGGGTCCTTTTAAATATCACCTATATTATAAACATGGTCATTTTTTTATGCATTAATCTTGAAAACTAATTGTCCTAAGAGAAAATCAAAATTTGTTCTGCAAAGTATATGAGAAGATAATTATAAAGAGAATTCTTTTCAAAAAGATAAATTGCAAACTAAATAACAATAGGATATAAATTTCATGACAACGATTAATTTTAGAAATCATATAATTTTTTTGATAATATAAATACCTCAAATATAAAAGTTATACATAAACAAGCTAATAAATCCCATAAAAAATTAAGTCAAAAAAATAAAAATAAAAATAATTTCAATCCTTAAAAGGATTATGACCAGTCATAACTTATATGGAAAGGAGTTTTTTTCATAAGAAGATTCTTGCCTAGAATTTTTCCCTTTCACTCTTAATTTTTATCTACATATGATATAATTTAAATACACTTCGGATACATGGACATTGAATTTAATAAAATGAAAGTGTATCACATTCTCAATGTGAAAGTGGAGTTAAAGAAGTTTCAATTAGTATGTTGGTTATCACACCTACAAAATGAATAAAAGGAGGGAGTTGAGAAAATTAAGATTTTTAATAAAAATGGCGATAGGAAATAAATATGTTATCAAACAAGATATGATTTTAAAGACATGCTAATATAATGTGTGTCAAAGGGATACTGAATAATTGAGGACTATATAAGTTGTCATCAAATTCACTCTTAAAAATATATATTTTTAAAATAATTCATTTGATTCGTTTAATTATTCCATATCTACTTAATAATTGAGTTATTTGGATCCCATATGCTTAATATAAATTTAGTTGGAGGACTCGTATCCCACATTCTAGTGTTTCACTAATTGTTACACCTTTTTTTTTTAGGTTGATGTCCACATGACAATATTAATATACTAGATTTTATTAAGATATTAAATAAAATATTATAATTTTTATTATAAAAATAGTTTTTATAAACATTTATTTTCTACATAACAAATTTAATTTTATATTTTTTTCCAAATGCAATTTTGTATATTTAAAATATCTTTATTTGCAAGCACACTAGAGATCTATAAGGTATTGATAAAAGTAATTATGTAAAGTTGTAAGATTAATTTATGCTACACAACTTTATTTATCCTTATATTAATGAATATTAATATAATAAATAACATTTACATAAAGATTTATATCATAAGAAACTTAAAATTTAATTATTTTAATTGACTTGAATTAAAGTGTTGAGAAGATAAATGACATTCTTCTTTTATTCCACTTTTAAAATGAATTATTAGATATCAATAACATGAACATTTTATTGATTAATAATAATTGGACTAATTAAATGAGTTTGAGGGGTATGTTATTTGGGTTCTATATAAATTAATAATCTAAATAGATTATAGACAAAAATATTTATATTAATGTAATTTCCATTTTTAAAATTTTAATCTTAAATAATATATAAATTTAATAAAACATAATTTTTATATTGATAAGAGTAATTTTATAATGGAGATAGCTCTCTTAGTGTCAATAAAATTAATCACATACACAATTAATACAATTGCTTTTTCAACCATTCCTTTTTCTCTTGTGCTTTTATAATATTAAAAAAAAAATCACATGAAAATATTATAAATAAAATACACCTTTTTAATACATTTTAAAATTATTTCTACAATTTTAAAATCTTAACATTTTCTGTAATCAATTATGTTTATGTTGGTCTCATCTTAAATAATTTTATATATTTTTCTTATGTTTGTTTGTCTCTAATACCTTCTTCTTTGTCACCATCTGTAGAGAGGTGCTTCGTATCAATTTTTTTCAAAATAAATTAATATATTTTTTTTTTTCATAATTAATTAAAAAAATCTAATTTTTAATTAGATAAGACAACCGTAATTATGATATCTCATGCCCATAGATTTGTATTTAAAAGAAGACTCAATGCGTGAAAGATAAAAGATTAGGTATCTTTGATACAAACTAACAATATAAGTTATGGGACAACAACCGTTCTAAGGCTTTTGCGGAGGCGTATCAAAGTGTTGGGTCTGTGGGGAAAGGTTTTGAGGCGACATCAAAGGATATAGGCATCTTAGAAGATGTCAGGTTGATGCCAGAGGCTGAATTTGTTCCATCGAAGGAGGTAGGTGTAAAGAAAAAAATGGAAGGCGACAAAAGCGAAGACAAAGAAGGGTGGGCACCCCTTATACGCTAAGGTCACATCAAAGAAGACGTAGATCAGAATTTAAAATCTTTTTATCCCAACAAATTAAAACCGTTTGAGTTCAGTTTTAAAGCGAGCATTTAAGAAAAAATTTAAAACAAGGATCTTTTAGAAAGTAGAGGTATTATTTGTCACTTCATTAATTTCTGGCTCACATTCACAGACCTTCACAAATGGATCAAGAAGAAATGGAAGGTATTTTGAACACTTTATTTTGTGAAAAAGGAATTTTTGTTACAATTTTTCATATTTCAACAGATAAGAAGATTATATTCTAAGATATTATATGAAATTACGATCAAAGCTTACTCTTCTATAAGCGTTGGACTCCATCTTTTGATCTTCTAATCGAGACCTTAAATTTTAAGGCAATTTAGGTAAGGCTATCTCATCTACTTTTCCAGTTTTAATCAGAAGATTGCTTTAAAGATATTGGAAATCCATTGGGTTAGTGGTTATTAATGGATACTAGTATTAGTAATATGCAGCATCATACATTTTCTCTTATTTTGGTCAATTTAAATGTTCGATCAGATTTCCATGTATATATTGATTTGAATGTCCAAAATCAAATATAGAAACAACCTCTTGATTTGTAAGGTTGTTTCTTTCTTTTTTTCTTTTTTTTCACTCACAAATGCTTTGGTACAAGTCATATAGCCATCAAATATAGTTTTTCCAATCATAAGGAAGCTTCTTGGTAGACGAAACCATTGTACGAAATTCATATTGATAATAGAGAACGAGGATGGGAATAATTTTAGTGCAGTACTTGAAATTCCAAAACAAGTACCAAAATTATATCAAAAATATTTTCAGCTAGGATCAAACCGACAAAGGAAGAGAAGAAATATGGGATAGATAAATCCTCACCTAAGGTTGATATGAGTGTAAGTCATGTTTCTAGTGAAGGATTGGCAGCCCGAGAGTTTCTGAAGAACTCTCTTCCCATTGATTGGTTTGAGGTCAACATACCTATATATTTCAATGTAGGGGAGGGTGGTGATTTAATAATTGTTATAACCAACCGGAAAGGTAGTCACGAGAGGGAGTTAGAATCTCTAAATATAACCTTAAATGATTTTGAAGAGAATTAGTATTGTGTTATTCTTTTACTATTTTTACAATATAAGTAGTTTCTTCATGATTATTCATGTTTTTAAGTCTATATTGCACTCCATATTATATGGAGTGGCCTCCCCATTTCTTTTTTTTAAAAATATTTTTACTAGTAGAATATTTTTATTTAACATTTTTTGTTTATTTGTCTCTTCATTGTAAAAAACAAAAGTCCTTTTGAATAAACTCTTCTTTATTATATATAAATAAAAATTATGTATGATCCTTTGTATTATAAAGAGATACAATATTTATAACAAATCATTATTTATATTGGCATGAAAAAATATGAAAAAAAAAATATATATTATAAATTAAGAATTTAATACACATTAAATATATTAAATAATTTAAAACAAATTATATAATTAAATACATAATAAAATGAGGTTTATAGTATTTTTAAATGAAATATTTCCACTAAATGTAGATTTTTATTCATTTTAAAACTTATTGTTGCAATCTAAAAGTGTATGTTTAAATTGTCCCTTCCTAAGATTTTTATGATATTGATCGGATCTAGAAATGGAGCAGTGCCAAGATTGTGCACATGATCCTTCTTATAATTACAATCATAGGGATGGTCTTGATTTGCGTTAATGTCATAAAATAGTCATGATTAATACATGCAACATGGAAATTATTATCCTAGTCTTGTTCTCCGACTTCCAGCTTGTTATTTTCTTCTTTAATTTTATATGCTTCAACATCTATACATTTTAAATGAGATAATCATAACATACTAAATCAAAAGAGCTTATTTTTGTGGATTTGTGTCCTGAGTTTTTAAACATTTTAATGTGTACATGAAATTGTATAATAGTAATTTGAAATAAATGTTCATTGAAGGTATGCATGTACTTTATATAGAATAGATATAATAGATAATCAAATGAATGTGATCATTTTTTTAACATAATAATGAAAATATTTACACTTTGATCAAATTGAAAAGTGTGATTGATTTTTAACAATTAGAAATGTACAACATGAGGAAGGGGAAGCATAAGTACAAAGTATTAATGGAGTTATATGAAGATGGATGAATATGGTTTTAGGTTTAACTATCTACATAATCACTCAATGACCTAAAATTTGCATTATTTATTTATAAATTAAAAAAATTAAAAAATGTAAGAAATTGTGAAAAAAATGTGGTGGTTATTTTTTACTGTTTATATTTTTATTTTTTAAAGTGTGTGTTTAATAAAAAAGTGCATAATGGGTTCAAATATTTCAAAGTAGAAAATATAAGAAAGGGATATCTATGTTATAGTTATGAGCTTTTGAGTATTTTAAATTTGAGTTTTGGAATGTAAAAAAAATAAACCTAATTGTTCTGCACAAACATATGTGACTAGGAAAATTAAATACTAGATGCAAATTTAGTGTTTAGTGACACACCTCCTTCATCCTCAATATGTATTGGAAGTCACAGAGGTTCTTCATTTTATCAAAAAAGGTAAAACATCGAATAGAGTTAAAACCTATACAATTTTGTAAGGAAACATGCCTCCACATATAAAAATAAATATGAGCCATGAATTTATTGATTAAGATTCAACACTATTTGTTTTTTCCAATAAATGGATATTTTTTAGGCCTACATTCAATTGAAAAAATTGATACTTTTAAAAATATGTTATAGAAAAAATTTGTTTATCATTAATATAAAGAAGATGTTCTCTTGCTCCATCATACTATAAAAAAATATAATCATAAAATATAATAAACAATATATAAAATATTTTTTAATTTAAGATGAACTTATAAAACACACATCTCAAAAAATAACTATATTCTTGTAAAATTTAATAATATATCATTAAAAATATAATATATAAAAATATAAAATTTATGAAAAAGGAATAATTTACTTTTACCCAATATTATTTGAAGATATAAACAAAGTCATTACAACATATAATTTGCCAATCCTAATAAATGCATAATTAATTTTTAATTAAAATGAGTTAGTACGTAAAGATGTACTAGTAACAAACATATGCAACGTGAAAAGTTTCACGCATGTGTTTATCCAATACATAAACACAATATGAAGCATGAAAACGTCGAATAAAAATATGCACGAATCATCGTGAAAATTGTGCTAACAATAAAATGATCGTGTCATATAATTCAGATGTCTTACGAATCATATTAGATTAGGTAAATTATCGAATCAGGGTATGTAATCTAGCATACGAATCCTATAAACTTAAAATCGTGTTTGAAATGACATTATATTACATACACTAATGTATTATGTCAAAGTATGGAAACCATACATGATTAAAAAATTGTAATATAAATAATGTTAGAAATAGAAAATGTATTGAGTGTAGAATTATTCAATCATAGATAACATGTTAATAGCTATTATTAAGACAGTGCCTAAGCAATACAAATCTTCTTTAATAATATATTATAAAAGGAAGATATTATATTTGGTTGGTATTTTATTATTTTATTTAATATTTCTTATAAAATTATTGTAAAAGTTTTGACTATGAGGATTAAATTAGTGGCGCAAGAAATTATAAGAGTTAAATAAATTGGGTTTCTTGTGAGAAGATATACTTTTGATAATTTCATTTTTGCATGAGAAACATGTGAATGGGCTCAAAAAAGCAAACAAAATACTATTTTAATAAAACTTGATTTTGATAAAGCTTATAATAAAATACGTTGGAGTTTCATTCTTAAAATTTTACAATAACTAGGTTTCGATCTTTAAATTTGAGCCCATATCCAAATGTTATTTAAGGATGCTAATGCTCAGATAATTTTTAACTATATGATTGCAGACCCATTTCCTTCGTAAAGTTCCATCAAACAAGGATGCCCATTAGCCCCTTTCCTTTATGTTCTTACAATTGATGCCTTGGGTTATCTTCTTCATTATGCAAATCAAAAGAAATTCATCTTAGGAATTTCTATTTCTCATAATGCTGTTGTAATCAATTCACATTACGCTGATGACAATTTATTATTTCTTCAAAACATTTAAAAAGACAAACAATATGAAGGCTATTTTAGAATTGTATTGTTCAGTTTCTTGATCTAAACTTGTTCATGGTAAAACATAATTTTTGATGATCCAATAAGGGCATGTTCCTCAATGGATACCTCATGAATTGAAACAAATTCAACACGTTGAGACTACAAGGTATGTTGGGATCCTTTTTGGTCTTGCAAATTATTTCTCTGACATGTGGAATTGGTACATGAACATAGTTAAGAACAAACTATTTAATTGAGGGAGGTAAGACCTAAGTAGCTAACATTTCTTTCTTGCCACACATGTTTATTATTCATTTTGATGGATGCCTTCTGAAAAACATTATGAGGACTTAATTAAAATTATTCAATGTTTTCTCTGAGCTAAATGGAATGGTAAAGCTGGTTTTATATCCACTTCATAGACATTGTATTCAACCTAAATATTAAGGTTTTTTGGGCTTAATAAATCAAAAAAAACAAGGGGTTTATTTAGTATCCAAATGTATTGTTAGAGATATCAAAGGTGACGAACCATGGAAAATTATCATACAAAATAGAATCAACCTAGGTACAGTAAAAGGCAAATGGTAGTTAGTACGGTGGTTGGACAAGTTTCACCATGCTTCATTCTTCTCTATGGAAACTTCACCACCCTTACAATATATTTGGAAATCTTGGCAATATATGTGTCATATTTTAAAATGGAGGGATGATTCATTACAACATGGGTTTAGATTTTCCACTTCCTCTATTTGGTGGAACAAATATATTCATTATCAGGGCCAGCCCCATGCTTTGATCTATCCTAAACAATCTTATTTTATTTTTAACAATGGAATTTATTGTTTTTAAACATCTTTGGGATTATACTACTTTAAACTGGTTACCATGGGAGTATATTAAAATCCACTTTGGTTTGAGCAACAAGTATAGACCATATTTGATGTTTCTTCAATATTTGGTGCCTCTAGAATTATCTATGAATCTATGTACTCTTGTTCAATGTAACTTTTTCAAAGATTGGGCATGGCTGGCCTCTTTTCCATTCCTTTTTTATTATTTAAAGAAGATATACAATCAGTTGCTCCCTGAGTTGCCTTTAAAGTCCCATTTGAATAGAAAATGGAATTATATATTGATTGAAAAATATTGGACTAAAATTAGAGCTTAAATTTAGAAATCAAAAGTTGATTTTGATGCTCAATTGATGGCTTGGAAGATATTACACTGCAAACTATCCATTACGGATAGGTTAAAATGTATTATGATTCAACTTGTCAACTATTCATTTTGTCATCAATATGAAAGTATGAGGCATATTTTGTAGGCATGTTTGCATGTGATAAAATAATGGAATTTGGTGTTTTGTGACTTACTTGCTATTTTTAGACATAAGATTTAATGGAAAGAGGCTCTCCTAGGTGTTGGATTACATGATAATGTTATTGTTCATGGTCTTAGACATGTTATTTTGATGTACCTCTAAAAGAATAGATGTAAATTAGTTTTTTATCATTATTATCATTAGGAGTTTGTAATTCTATGGATTTATTCTAACACATTTTTTTATCTTTCTTCTATTTTCTCTCAATGTCAGGGAAAATCAAAGAAGAACACAATGGTGGCTCTCCAGATTCAATAAATTAAATATCAAATGAATTAGTTATTATGTAGCAAGAAGAAATGTGTTGCTCAATAATTGAAAAATCTTTTGTATGAAAGTTGACAAGTCTCTCTTATGGTTGTTCGTACCTAGAATAAATAGATGTAATATATTTATGTATCATGTTATTGACTATTTTTTATGACTTCGTTTACTATCATCACTATATTATTCTTGTTTTTAATGCTTTTAGCAGTCTCTCTTTTTGAGGTGCTCTCATGAGCATTAAATTCTTAATGTAATTTGCATATTTTCAATACAAAAAAAAAGACATGGTGGCTAGAGATGGAGGAATGAGTAATAAGCAAAAAAATTTGTCACATTTTGTCAAAAGATAAAAATGATATACTAATTACATGGAGTAATGTGATGTTAAAAAATGGAACAACCTCATATACAAAATTCTTTATTGCATATTTCAAAGGTTTTTTTACCATTTAGTAAATAATATAGATTTTTCATCCAAATTTATCTTATTTTTATTATTATTTTTATAAAAATAATTTATTTTTTTACTTATAATAATAATTTTTTATCATATATAGATTGTCTTCGATTTGAAATAAATAAAAATATTTAAAAAAAATAAATTTGAAACTATTTAAGAAATAAAATGTAAGTGACAAAAGCATTAGAAAAAGTGAGTAAATGTAAAATGTTAAACAAAAGTATGTTGAAAGGAAAAAAATAAAATGAATGTTGGGGATCAACCAACAAACTTGATTACTTTTATGTAAGCAACTAAACATAAAATTAAACCAGAATAATAACTAACTAGAATCAGAAATAGCAAAGAATAAGAGATACAAGAAACCACCCTAAAAACTTGTATTAAACTCTTCCAAAAGGAAATACAATGAAGAAAAACACACTTTCTTCTCACACCTCTCAGATGTACAGATATCTTTCCTTCAAGAGTTTTCTCTCTCAATTACAATCAATTCCAACAACCTGGATTGATACACATATACAATAAATTTCTTGTATTGTTCTTTATTACACATAAGCTATGAAGATCTAACCCTATTATATAATATTAGGATTCATGAGCATGCATTCTCCACCGTTAGATATACCTCTTAATCAAGGGTTCAAATCAGTCCTGCCAAAAATAGAAACGTGGACTCAATACCAACAGTTAATCTAATCATGCAAACAATATGTTCATCCACAAAAATAGACTTTCTAGACGCATAGGTAATCGACATCAGTCCCTACCTATCTGCACATGACCGATGTCGGCCAATCCATAACCGATGTCGATAGCTCCCAGTCGACCCCTGACCGACGTTGGTCGCTCCTGACTGATGCCGGTGACTGTGTAACTCTAGCAACATGCAATTTACTCATTTGGTGAAGCTTTTAGCTCCACACTTCAACAATCTCCCACTTGGAGATAAACAACTACACCAGTACCTGTACAACAACATCTTCTAGCTTCTCCATCTTCAAACTCAATCTTGAAGACCAACAAAAGTTGAATGAAGATTCAACTTCTCCTTTGTTACCTGCTTTGTTAACATATTAGCAGGGTTCTTATCTGTATGGATCTTCTCCAACTTCAACTCACCATCCTCTAATACCTATCTTATGAAGTGGTACCTAAGCTGTATATGTTTGGTTCTTGAATGAAAGGCTGAATTCTTAGCCAAATGAATTGCACTTGACTATCACTGTATAATCTGTAACTCTCTTGCTCCTTTCCTAGCTCTTCCATGAACTGTGTCATCCATATCATCTCTTTGCTAGCCTCTGTGACTGCAATGTATTCTACCTCTGTAGTAGACAAGCCAACAACCTTCTACAACTTTGAAATCTAGCTAACCGCCATTCCACCAAAAGTGAACACATATCCTGTGGTGCTTCTCCTGCCATCCAAATTACTTGCCATATTCGAATCTACATAACCATGTAGAGAAGTGTTTGACCCTCCATAGTAAAAATGCCTACTGCTGGTCCCTCTCAGATATCTGAGAATCCACTAGACTGCTTTCCAATAATCCTTTCATGGATTGGCCATATACTTACTGACAACTCCCACTGCTTGGGCAATATCTGGTCTAGTACATACCATTACATACATTAAGCTCCCAACTATGGAAGTATATGGAACTCTACTCATGTACTCTATCTCATCATGTGAATTAGGACACTATTCTTTACTCAAATTGAAGTGTCCAGCAATAGGTGTGCTTACCGGTTTTGCATCCTACATATTGAACCGTTTCAACACCTTGTTCACATAATCCTCTTGAGACAAAATCAACCTATGATTTTTCCTGTCTCTCTTAATACTCATGCCAAGGATTTTATTTGTTGCTCCCAAATCCTTCACGGAAAATGTGTGAGTTAATTTCACCTTAAGCTCAGAGATATCCTGCATGTGTGAACCTGCAACAAGCATATCATCTACATACAACAACAACAGGATAATATATCTACCATTATCCAATCTCTTAAAATAAACACAATGGTCAGATTGACATCTACTGAAGCCATGCTCAGTCATAAACCTATCAAATTTCAAATACCATTGTCTAGGAGCTTCCTTGAGACCATACAAGCTTTTCTTCAATCTGCACACAAGTTTTTCCTTACCTTTGACCTCAAATCCTTCCAGCTGATCCATATATATTTCTTCATCCAAATCTTCATGAAGAAATGTTGTCTTAACATCAAGCTGCTCAAGATGCAAATCCTCAATAGTAACTAAAGACAATATAGTCCGAATAGAAGTCATTTTTACTATAAGAGAAAATTTTTTACTAAAATCAATACCTGGTTTCTGTGCAAATACTTTCACTACCAACCTAGCCTTATATCTCATCTATCCATTCTCACCTTCCTTTAACTTGTAGATCCATCTATTTTTCAGTGTTCTCTTTCCTGTTGGCAACTCAACCAAATCCCATGTTTGGTTCTCTTTCAAGGAATCAATTTCCTCATTCATGCCAAGCTCCCACTGATTCCTAGATTCCACCTGTATTGCTTCATCAAAACTCTCTAGTTCTCCACTATCAGTGAGCAATAAATAGAATAATGAAGGGGAATATCAAATTGGAGGTTTACTTACCCTTTCTGACCTCCTGATGGGCATCTGAGACTCATTCACAACACACTGTCTGCCCAAATTCTCTGACAGTGACCGACCTTAGTCACCTCCAGGCCTGTAACTGACTGATGTCAGTTCCACATGACCGATGTCAGTTCCTTCTTGACCGACGTTGATCACTGTCTAACTGACATCGGTTCCTGTATTGCTGACATCGGTTCCTTCCTGACTGACATCAGTCTCTATGTTTTCCTGTCTGTGATTATTCTTTCCCATGAGCTCATTTTGGATCATCACCTCGTCCAGATCTCCATGGCCCTACTCAAAATTCTTCAGATTCTTGAGCTAATCACTATACATCACTTTTTCATTTAAAACAACATCACAGCTCCTAATTATTTTGTTAGTTCTTAGATTCCAAAATCAAAATTCGAAATCTCTAGAGCCATAACCAATAAATGTGCACCTCATAGACTTAACATCTAGTTTCTTTCTATTTTCCTTATCAATGTGCACAAAAGCTTCAGAACCAAAAACTCTGAGAAATGAAAGATCTACCTTTTTACCTATCCATGCCTCTTCTGGAATTCCACCATCTAGAGCTGTAGAGGGTCTTCTGTTAATCAGGTAAATTGTAGTATCTACAGCTTTTACCCAAAATTGTAAGGGCAAACCAGCATGCAATCTCATACTCTGTGCATGCTCCAATATTGTTCTATTCATCCTTTCAACAACACCATTTTGCTGAGGTGTCCTTGGAACTATCCTTTGCCTGCGTATTCCATTCGTATAACAATACCAGTTGAACTTATAGCTACAAAACTCACCACCATTGTCAGATCTAAGACACTTCAATCTCATACCTATTTCATTCTCAACTAAAGCTTTCCAAATCTTAAAAGTGTCAAAAACATCAGATTTCTTCCTTATATAATAAACCCATATCTTTCTTGTAGCATCATCAATGAAAGAAACATAATACTATGATCCTCTAATAGAAGCAACCTGAGCTAGTCTCCACATGTCTGTGTGAACAAGCTCCAACTTGTGCTTCTTTGTTGACCCCGTCTTGAGAAAACTCACTCTCTTCCGTTTCCCAAAAATATAGTGCTCATAGAAATCTAGATCTATGCTTATCAAATCTGAAAGCTTGCCTTTTGACTTAAGAATAGTCATTCCCTTCTCACTCATGTGGCCAAGCCTCTGGTGCCACAACTTTCCATCTACATCTGAAGTAGATAATATAGAAGGATAATTATCAATAATACAATTACATAAATAGAGAGTACCTACTCTCTTACCTCTAGCCAAGACAAGTGCACCCTTGAAAACCTTCCAAGATTTAGCTATGAGAGTTACTGTGAAACCCTCATCCCCCAAATTTTCTGCAGAAATCAGATTCCTCTTTAGGATGGGAACATGCATGACATCTCTCAACACCCATGTGTTTCCATTCTGCATTTTCAACTGCACTTTTCCTTTGCCAATAATTTTACAAGGCTCATCATCCCCTAAATAAACTATTCCAAAATCTCCATGAACACAGTCACTGAAATATTCTCTATTTGGGGTTGCATGGAAAGAGGCACCAGAATCTAAAACCCAAGATTCTATATTATTATGCAAAGATAATAGAAGAGCATCTTGTGCAACAATACCTGCAACTTTTGCTTCTTCTTTACCTTCATGCTGATTGTCTTCTTTAACTTTTGACTAGCAATCTTTCCTTGCATGCCCTATCTTTCCACAATTCTAGCAGGTTATCTTCTTGCCATTTCTAGATTTAGATCTACCTCTCATCTTTGACTTAGACCTTGATCTCCCTTGCTTGCTCTTCTCTTTTTGCCTTCCCCTGCTTTCAAAACATAAAGCATTCCCTTATGTTTCCTTTGTGCTTTTCCTGTAAATTTCTTCATTCAAGATTACACTAACAACATCATCTACT
>JARHVA010001224.1:2865000-2955000 GCA_037957365.1 Torreya grandis | reverse complement strand
TATTGGTTTTGCTAGTTGAATAACTTTGATATATATTAAGCATCCAAAATCCTATTTTAAATTCAATATTCATCATCATCTTTGTATCTTCATGAATGAAAAGGAATTACCATTACACACATTCCAAAAATGAGTTGATTATGCATGTTTAGAAATTGAATAAGTCCCTATAACACATATTCTTTATGAAACCATTATAATGAAAACAAGAATAAAAATTGAGTAAGATAAAGGATAACTTGCTTATGGAAACTAGAGAATGATTTCAAACGGATGAGTTACTTGAAACCATGGTAGTGGTGAATACCATATTTTGAAGAGCTAAGTATGGTAAACAATGAATCATTAATTTATTTCTTAGATACATGGGATGTTTTATTAAACATTTTTAAAAGTCTTTATATAGAAATGTATTTAAAATTATAGGTTTTTTTTTTCTAAAAGATTTGTTGACAGCATAGTCTACCCATTTTGTATTCATAATATTGATCAATACAAGTGTCTAAAAGAGATAACTAAAAGTGGTGCTATTACAAGGCTTTCAAAAAATTTGTATCTAAGTACCATGTTTTAGGAATATATAAGTGAAATTTATGATTGTATGAAATATGTTAAATAATTATTTTAGATTTTGTGGAAGATGAAAGGGTCTTTAGTTCATTATCTTATATAAGATCAAAACTTTGTAATAGATTGAACATAAATCTATATACATGTTTTATATTGTATGTTTTGCATTATCTAATGGATGCATTCTCCTATGATAGAGCGCTTCAAGTTTAAAATTTTTTAAGTCAAAGAAGAGGATTGACCAATACAAAAAATGACACAACTAATCCAAATATTGAAACTCTATTTTCATTGAATATAATACATACAAAAGATAATTATTAAGAAAATATTACTCAAGAACTATTTTAGCTACTTGAATATTAGTATGTAACCTTGAAATTTATATTTCTGTAATTTATTTTTGTATTATTATTTGTATCAAAAATAATTAAAAATTTACTATTATGTAAATTTTAATAATTGATAAATTATGATATTACATTATTTTGAAATAGTTATGTTATATTATAATTGTTTAAAATTCAAATTTTGATAAACAAGAATTTATTGTTTCATTATTTTATGTGGTTGTCGATATTATCATCAATGAATTATGATATTCTCACCATACATCTTAACTAGGAAATATCTAAAATTAATAGAATAAAGACATATTTAAACTTTAAAATTTTAATTTATAATATAAATTTTATAGTTTTAATATAGCATATATAAAAATAAATTCAATAAATGCATAACACATAAAAATACATGGAATAAAATAGAAATAGGGACTTACATTTAATCTTGTAAACTTTAATTTATAATATTAACTTTGTAGTTTCAACATAACATATATGAATATGCACAAAAAAAAATAGAGTGAGACTTATATTTAAACTTTAAAACATTAATTTATAATATAAATTTTCCTGTTTCAATATGAATATATAAATATGGATAGAATAAAATCATCAAGGATAAAATGTAAAAAATAAAATAGAAAGTAAAACTTAAATATAATCTTTGTAAATTTAGTTTACAGTATAAACTTTTGAGACTCAACATAACATATATAAATATGCACAAAATTAACTTGACAGATAAAATGCACAAAATAAAATATAAACAAAGACCTAAATTTAATCTTTCATACTTTAATTTACAATATAAACTTCCCAGTTTCAACATAACATATATAAATATGCACAAAATTATCTTGTCATGAATAAAATGCCTAGAATAAATAGAAACATAGACTTTTATTTATACTTGAAAACTTCAATTTACAATATTAAATTTTATAGTTCCAATTTTAAAAATAACATTTATAAAAACATCAATTACAAATTTCTTGACCAATTTTTATTAAACATAGATAGATGAACTGAATAGAAAAATTTCCACATGTGTTTTAGTTTGTGGTTCAAATTTAGATATTTTTACCTTAGCTTCCCCTTCCTTGAATTCAAATGTAAATCACCTTCACTAACAACATCCTTTGATGAAACATTAATATTTTTAACTATCAATCTTTCTTCATGTACTATATCTCTTATTAATAGGATAGAGGGATCTATATCTATTTTATTTTTGAGAAGAACATATGGATCCATTTCATGCCTTTTGATTATCTTCCTTAGTGTTTTAATATATTTTTTAACTAGCACAAGTTTTTTATTTAAATGCAACTAATACATTTAAGATTTTATACACCTTTTCTAGATGAATATATAGTGCTTGTGCTTGATTCTTGAGGATATCATATTTTAACTAAAATTTTGATAATAAAATAGGTCAGATAAAAGTAAAAACATTATGATAAAAATGGATAAATAAGTAATTACTTAACAAAGATTTATCCTTCTTTACATTGGCAAAGTGGCAAAGGTTTTTTTTCTCTTACCCATTTGTTGTAATAAACATGTGCCTCTATATTCAAACTTTCCAATCTATTAATCATAATATCTAAAATATTATCATTATAACGGATTTTATACAAAAATGGATCCCAGTTTAGCTTGATTCACCAACACATCAATTTTGGATTAATCATTTTGAGCCAAAAAATATAAAAAAATTTTTAGGGAATGGTTATGATAATGCTCATTAATTTATTTTACCAAAGCCTTTCCATAAATCTCTCACTATTTTAAAAAATTAAAATTAGTCTATATAATGTCATCTAATAAAGCCAAAGCATTATCTATAACAATATTATTCAATGGAAAGGATGCCTATTCATCAAGAGATTGTTCCTCATCATTTCCTAGTTTAGGTGGTGAACTAGAAGAACCATGTGTAACTAATTTTTATGGATCTTGGAATTGAGATCCCTAAACAGTATTATGTGCAAGAAATTTTTTTATAGGCTTGGAATTGATAGCCTCAAGGAAACTATCATCAAGATCAATGTTCTATAAATATTATCTATAACAATATTATTTAATGGAAAGGATGCCTATTCATCAAGAGAATGTTCCTCATCATTTCTTAGTTTAGGTGGTGAACTAGAAGAACCATGTCTAACTAATTTTTATGGATCTTGGAATTGAGATCCCTAAATAGTATTATGTGCAACGAATTTTTTTATAGGCTTGGAATTGATAGCCTCAAGGAAAGTATCATCAAGATCAATGTTCTGTAAATTTTTTGTGGCACCACTAGACATTCTACACACAAAAAAATGGGGAACTCCAAGGTTTTTATATGCAAATTTATTCCCCTACTACCCATTGGAATTGGTAAGTTCTTCCCCATATTCTATACAGTGCAAAGGGGAGGGGGGGCGAGATGGCATACTATATCTCATAGAATGTTGCCTTGTAATATGAAATATCATCACTAATCAATAAAGAAACTTCATCAAAATTAAAATTAAGTTAACCTAAATGTTAGAGATAATAGACTTAGGATCCATACTCTGAGTTGCTAATATGTTTTGCTATGGTGTATTTGTTAGAAGAAATGTTGAACCTTTCAATTTTTATGAAACACTTGAATTCTCATATAATCCAAAATTTAATTTAACATATTGAATTTTATGTAATATAAAAATAGTTTAATTACAAACATGAAGTCAAATACCTTACACAATAGGCAAATGTTACATAGGGTGATGGTCCTTATTTTTAATGTCATACGCCACTATGAAATGACATGAAATATTAATATTTTAACTTTTTTGATGTGATATCAAATTTCAATAAACTTCTAAAATTTTCACACCTAGATTTAATGCAAGGGATGTGCCTAAGTGGCCTTGTGATGTGCACCATTAGGAAAGATAAATCTCCACATTTTCTTATGCCTTGATAATGGTGTCACTGCAATATAATCTATATCATCCCCTCTATTAGACTGAATATCATCAAAGCCTTTGATGGGAAAATATTTTTTCAATTCAAATTCTCTTCTAGATTGAGAAATAAATTCTTTTTTCTATAATAAGGAAACATACATAATTAATATTATTTTTAAATTGTAACAAATATAATAACATAATAGTTTAATGACTTAAAAATACACTTATAATTTAAAACTTACCTCCATTTCTACAAGGGTCACTGAATTAGATTTCATATTACCATGCAATATTGTGGACACAATTGTTCCCCTTAGCTCATGATACACCTCATTGTATAAAGCTAAAATATATTTAGAAATGAAAAATTTCTAATTATCATTATTAAAGTCACAATTTGAATAATTTCTTATGTTGTTGGAAATGAATGTACACCAATCGAATTGTTGTCCTCTAAAGGAACAAACAATGTACATTACAACCCAATAGGGGATGCCTGCAAGTCTTCCTTATAAAACAATCCTCACCTATATAAATTTAATATCAAATTTTAAGTTAAAATTTCAAATTAAAAAGGTAAAAACTAATTTACACATTAAAACTTAATAATATATATGTATTATTTTGTGTTCTAGGAGGAGCCATTGCCTTCGACATCACTAGGTAGTGGGCCAACCCAGGCTGCTACATCTATCTATGTCATTACAACACCATATGCATTTACAAAGGTAAAATTTCAAGTGAATCTTATATACTCTAGATGTATATTCATACACTTTAATTGTATCCTTGTTAAATTTTGTGTAACAAAATATAAAATACCTAATATAATCTTGTTGGACTTTTTATTGTTTGATGTATTAGCATGGATTGGCATAACTTGTTAGAAACTCATTCTCCATCTCAACTATGTTTTCAATAACCAAAATAGTAAGTTGAATATTTTCTTGATATCCCATTATATGTAGTTTCCATAGAGGGTCAATCCTAATCATTAGGATTGGATGTGTGTGTGTGTGTGTGTGTGTGCGCGCGCGTGTGTGTGTGTGTGTGTGTGTGTGTGTGTGTGTGTGTGTGTGTGTGTATATATATATATATATATATATATATATAATTTGTTAAAAGTTATTTGGTACAATAGATTTCTATGAATCTCCCAATCAAGCATAGCATGTCTTCATCAATATGCACACCACTTCTTTCTTTTAAATACTAGCCTCATAGTCAGGAACATGATTCCTTATTACCTTAATTATATATAGTGGTTCAATCTCTATTATCAATATCCAAAATGGTCATAGCTAGCAATTCAATTCCCATCTTGATTCCATCCAAGCATAATAATTTCATCTCTATCTATAGAGTTAGATATTTAGATGGCATATCCTCTTGATTCCATTGTACCTAGTCAATTCCATTGGTTTATTGGGATATTGTCGATTAGATCCCATTAGTTTGTTGCGAGAGTATCAACTATAAACTATTGCCTATGTTTATATGGCATAGGCCTTATGACCATATATAAATAGGTCACCTCAACCCCATATAGATATATGGGGATGAGTAGTTTGTTACCACCAATTACTTTTGGGGGGTCCAAAGACCTACTATATCTAGTTGGGGGAGAGGTTCTATCTATATCAATTAATACAGAGCTTTATCAACTTCTATACCAAACTTTGCCTATATCCCTTGATTTCAGGGTTCTCCTTCATCCATTCATTACTCATTCCTTTTATCCTTTGGTCAATCAAATAACAATGATAATATTAGTTAAATAAATACTTCTATCTTATTATGACTCTCTCTTTACATCTTTGGTCATGTCAGTAACTCAAACTATCTATCTACTTAACCCTCACATACACCTTTCGAGCTTTACTTTCTACTAGCCCTATTTTTTGGTAAAGCTCCTTGTTGGGAGCATCTGACAGATCTTCACCAGAAAATAATTGCATATTTAGGGACCCATATGTCCCATACAACTATTCTTATGAGTTTCAAAGTCTTCAAACAACCATAGATTTGAAATTTTTATAGGATATCGTCAAAGCCAAGTTTTAGTGACTACCACAAACCCAGTGGGATAATCAATGTTTTTTCCATCTACGATCAGGGAAGTCAATGTTTTCTTTCCATACACATAGCAACATAAGTATCAATTTGTTCCCTCTTCATTATCATCATCTACAATATATGTAAAAACATGGCATGCATCATAAAAACATTTTTTATGAAATTATGAAGATAGATTAATAGAATAAATAGTACATAAAGATTAACCTTTTACCTGGTTGTACTAGATCAGATATATGGTCAAAGTCATGTGAGGATGTCATCCTAGTAAATTAAAATGCTAGTGGAACCTAATATGTGTTTATTGTAATTAAAGTTTTATAACTCCAATCATTCACCCACTCTTATGACTCACACTCATTCTAAACAAAGTCCATGTAGGAAAATAAAAGCATGCCAAGTGTCGCATATGAATAATCCAAGAACCTACATTTAAGATATGAAATGAATGGAGCTCACTTGAACCTATTAGAGTCATAAAATCCTCATAGTTTTCCAAGTCTTTTTCCTCTATTTACCAAAAATATCTATGAATAACTGATTTTGCTTGAGCACCATGACATATGTTCTCATTACACTTGTCAACTATAGTTTTTGTATCAATCAAATTAGTAACATTGTCATATTTTACCTCATCCCTTGCCATGGATATTTATATACATGATTCAACACCATCATGCTCCCATTTTTCATAGCCATCCTTAGTGAAAATCCAAATATGTTCCACACTAGTGGTAACATGCATCCTGCTCAACCAATAAAACATCAGTGCATTCTTGAATTGCAATGTGCAATTGACTGAACAAATGTAATGCCGTCTAAAATTAGTGTTCCTTTGAGTCAATTATCCATAACACTTATTAAAACAACCTTGCACATAATTTTTATAATGTGATGGATCATCACTTATATAGAAATGGTACTCCCTTTATATATTTTTATCTTCTTCTGTACTATCAGGTGCATGTATGAATACTATATGCATTGTTAGTATAGGCATTTTACCACCTAGTGGTTTTACCTACATGTATTTTTAGATAACTTAGGTTAGTTAATTAAGTCATTAGGGGACATTTACCTCTAACTAGGTTCTAATTATGAATTAAGGTTTTACCTTTTTGGTGACCTAATTTCACCCTATATGTACTTTCTTCTTCTTCTATGTTGGTTAATGCAATTATTTCCTTTGTGAAATTTTCTTATTTGAGGAGCTCTCATTCAGTTTCTACAAGAATTAGACATTAATACATGATTTCTATTTAGAGATCTTGAAAATTTCTAACATCATACTAGAGCTTTTCTTATAGCCTCATGCATTTGTCTCCTTTGCCATGATCCTCATGCATTTACCATAGCTAGTTTTATTTTTTCATGACTGATTTCTTTTATCCTAGAGGCATGACTCTTATCTACCTCAAAACTCATGTCAAATGACCTCAGATCAAAAATCTAGTTGCATATTCCTTCAAATTTTTTTGAGATCTCAAATGGATCTCTCTTAGTTCTTTGATAAAGTTCATGGATTTTCCATAAATCAAGTTTTCTTCTTACTAGTTAGAGGTCTATATGGATAAGTAGAAGAGACTGCAAAACCCAAAAATTAGATGACTTAAGCAATCAGAATTCACAACCCTAGTAACTTGGAAGTAATCATCAGTGAGTAATCAGAGTTTTAAAACCCATGAGCTTGATTAGAGATCTATGTTTTTGAAGGAGTCTAACTTTTCTGAGTTCCTAAGTTATAGTTGTTCGAAAACCCAAGTTGTAGTTTTTTGAAAACCTAAGTAGCATTCATTCAAAACTTTGAGTAAGTAGTGCTTAGTTAGAACTCTAGGAAAGTAAAGCATATTTGAAACATTGGGAAAGTAAATCTCCTTTGAAATCTTGATCAAGCAATGCTCAATCAAAAGATTGAGTAAGTAAAGTAGTTTCAAAACCCTAGGCAAGTAAAGCTCTTTTGAAACCCTAAGTAAGTAAAGCAAGGTGGAAACCTTGAGAAAGTAAAGTAGCATGGAAAACCTAAGTAAGCAAGCTCTATAACCCCATGTGATGTTTAAGAAGACATAAATTTTTAGGTGAAAGGTAATGAAGAAATAGATTGATTTTTTTTCTATTTTTGGATGAAAAAATAGAAGGAAAAAAATTTCTATTTTTGGAAAGGGTCTAGGAATATGTGGGTGTAATAACTTTTAAGTGTCATAAATTTTACTCTATAGCTCCATTTTGGGGGCCTTTTTTTAACATGCATATTTTTTAAAGATCTATGCATTGGTGGTATTATTTTTGGCTATTTATAACATCCATTTTCTTCATGGTGTAATGGATTAAATCTCACATCATCCCTACTATCCTGTCTTTTGGATGTATTATTGGTTGAATCCATATCCCTATAGTTCCTTGTACTTACATACCTACTACTCAAGTTGCATTTTTGGTTGAAAAAAATGTCTATATGAGTGTGCTTGTATTTGAAACATCTAGGGGGTCACTATTGATAGTTCTAAAGGGGTAGCATGTTGTGATATGCATTATTTATTTTTATACATTATTCTTTACTTATTTCAACAATATTTACTTCTGAACTATGAATTGATTCTCTATTAGTCTAGTTACCCCATTTAATTATCATGAATAGAATCCTTGAATGGAAATCATCTTGCAATCCAAAGGTTACCATAAAATTATAATGGGCATTGAGATTGAACCTACTGATGCTAGAGAAAAAATCAAATGATTTAACTATTGTGACAACATCTATGGACTACTATGTAATTTCATCTCCCCATATCTACTCTTTCACATCAAATCTACCAAAACACCTACTGAAGTGTGGGCCCAACTCACCATGATCTTTAGGGTGTAGGATGTGATAAGAAAACATGAGCTAAAAAATGAACTCATTAGATTGAGCCTAGATGACTTTAACACTCTTCAAGACTTCTTCACAAAGTCCAAACTTTTGATATTACAGTTGAAAGTATGTGGAATTGACAAGAAAGATGAACAACTTATTCTATCAATTCTCTCTACATTGGGTCCTAAATATTCTGTATTTGTGTTTAATTTCCATGCCACTAAGAGTTCTCTTGACACCACATAGAAGATTCTTTTCTTAGATACCTTTATTACCAACCTAATTTTGGATTAAGATAAGTTGATACAGATGGGCATAGTGAGGTCATCTAAATATCATTCACTACATGTTGAGAAGGATAAGGCTTCTAATAGTAGAGAGAGAAAGGAAAGCAAGAAAAATGATGAGAAGGGTGAAAATATTTCCACCTCCAAATCAAATAATGTTACCTCTTCTTCCATTCATAACCCTAAAAATATTGGATCAAATGTGGGCATTACTTAGCTAAGCATGATGAGAATAAATGTTTTAAGAAATAAATTGACCACCTTACTACCCTATATTTCAAAACAACATAAGTGTTCCAAATTTTGTCAAACGATCTTCATCAACTCATGAATCCACTAAGTAAAATGACTATAGCAAAGAAAAGGCAAAAGAGAATAATAAGAGGAAAAAAAAGGGTAAAGCCTTAGTTGTCATTGTGCCTCCAACTCCTCCAACATAGGTTGTTAACTCTAGCACTTCACATCACATAGCCCCTTCACAGATTGAGTTCAGTTCTTTGGAACCATTTGACATGCCCTATATATAACTGGGTGAAAACACTTCTAGAAAGGTTCTCAATAGAGGGTATATTAAAGTGAGTGGTGAAACATTCAATAATATTCTAAGTGTTCCTTCACTCTCAACTAATATCTTATCAATCTACCAGATCACTTACCTTGGTTTGGGCTAGATTTAATGTACATCAAGGAGTTGCACAGTGATACTATTTTGGCTATGGGAATGGTCAATTATTAAAATCAACTATATAGCTTCACACACTTTTCTTCTAACTCTCATTTAGATTATTTATATTATTTTTTGGACTCACCTATACCTATTGATAGTTCTAATCTTGAGTATTTTTCTAATATTAACAACTCTCCTTTTGTAGATGAGTACAACAATGAAGTGGATAGACCTCCACCATTTCCTTGTCACCTTTCAAATATTCAAAAGTTAGTTCTTGATCCACATACCTGTGGTCTACTTTTGAAATTATATGGAACTAGTCTATTGATCCATGATACATTATAAATTGAGTAGTCTATTCCATAGTTAAAGAGGATTCCATTGACCTTCTTCACCTTTGCTTCTATTACACTATATTGGTGTAGAGAAGTTGGCCCATCTACCTTATAGTATGAGAATCATTATTTTTATAGAAATTACACCTTGGTTTAATATCCATTAGGCATTTGGAGGACAAACTCACTGATTTAGGGTGAACCACTCTTCACTACATCTACTTCTGATTCACAGTCACTTTCGAGCATTCTTCTGGGGGACACCAAGTGGATATAGTTAATTATAGACCTTAGTGGGGATTTTTATATTTCTTCTCTTCTTTACACTCTTTTAATGATGAGTTTTATTACTATGGGTTTTCTCCTTTACCCTAGTTTATGAGTGTTGCATTATGCTTGAATACCTCATTCGGCTTCATTGTCGAGACCTAGTTCTTTTACCTACCTAAGATATGATTCAATGGGGGTGTTAGTGTAGGCATTTTTCTACCTAGTGGTTTTATCTACATATATTTTCAGCTTAATTAGGTTATTTAATTTATTCATTAGGGGTCATTTACCATTAAGTGGGTTCTAGTTATGAATTAGGGTTTTACCTTTTTGGTGACCTAATTTCACCTTATATGTACTTTCTTATTATTTTAAGCTGGTTAATACAAATATTTCCTTTGTAAAATTTTATTGCTTTTGGATCTCTCATTCTACCTCTATAATAATTTGATATTAATGCATTATCTCTATTCAGATATCATGACAAACTCTAACATGCATGAATATGGCAATTTTTGTTGAGTTATAATACTATGATTGAACTTCTATTTATGGTTTGAATGTGTAGTTTTCTACAAAGTTGATAGCTAAAACAATAAAATTAAGTGGGAATGTGTCATTCATTATCTTTAAATTTTCATCCATCCATTTATCCCTATGAGAATGCCTTGCATACTCATAAACAATTTTCTCCATGAATTCAACAATAAATTTTGAAACATGTATCTCTTTTGTAACAAGCTCACACTTTTACATTATTTGGCATATTTTACTTGATAAGCCACATATTTTTATTTTATCAAACCATCTAATTCCTATTAAATTTCACTTTTGCACTCCTCATTGATACATTTTTTCAATTTTGGCAATCCACCACAAATGTTGTAATTTTTATCCAAACATGATTTCTTATAAAAGAATTGTCCATTTTGTCTTTCAGAAAAATTATTTAAAATAAATTCCCTTGCTGATTTTGGTGGATTTTTAATTCCACACTCCTCAAAAATGTTAGTAGTATGCAAACTACAATGGATATGGTGAAAAACATCATAGTGCACTGAAAATCTAACATGTTGCCTACAACAATAAATGGTGCATGCGTGATTTAATTTTACATAAAAAGGTTTGGGTATCTCAAAAATTCTTTGTCTAATATAAATTTGAGGATGTTTTTATAAAAACTTAGGTACAATTATGTTTGAATCATATACAAGAAATATTTTAAATACAATTCATGATTATGAGAACCAACTCTTCTCTTCACTACATCTCTTACATTCAGTGAAACTCTTGTATTATCTTTCCAAAATTGTGCAAGTAACTCTTTCAAAGCATCGACTATAGCCTTGTCCTTTCATGGAAGTCTACCATAGAATGACCAAGCTCTTTCGTATTGGGTTAATTAAGTTTTTAACATCTTAAAATTGTTTTCATTAATGTTTTTCTATTTATATCAAGTTTTTGACCAATTTTTTAAATCAATCATTTTTCCCTATTTTAGCACATATTGTACAAGTTGTCATTATATGTTGGGAAGCATTAAAATATTTTCTTCATGATTTTGGGCTTACAATATGATATGCATCATGTAAATTTTCAATAATTTCATCATTTTCACTATCCTTGTTATATGTTCTTAGTATCAATGTGTACATTATAGGTCTCACCTTAAGAAATTTCATCAATGAAACAAATAATTGACATCTTCGACTACAATACTCAAATTTATGAAAGAAATTATGCCAAATTTATTGAGCCAATATTCTTGAATGATGGTAAGATATTTTTTTATGCATTGATTTCAAAATATTTTCATCAACTTCAATTAAGTACTTATTTTTCTATACACAATTCTTGGAGGTGTTATTATTGGTGGAATCTGATCAGAGGGTGTTCTGAAATCATTATATGTTTCTATGAATTTTTATTCATTATTTATTTCTTCATTATGTGTTTCCATGAAATTTTCTTCATCGTTATTTTCATAATTATTTGATTCCATTAAATTTTCTTCATTATTTGTGGAAGTATCATGCATAGGCTCTTCATCAACATAATCAAAAACTATAAACTTAAAATGTGAATTTCTAACATTATCTAATTTTCTATTGTCAATTTCATCATAATTCAATTTATTATTATGAATTTATTCATAATTCAATTCATTATTATAAATTTCATCATTATTTAATTGATTATTTTTAATTGCCTCATTATCTAAGGCATTTGGGTCATCAAGGTTAGTGTTTGTACCTTATTTGAAAGGAATTGCTTGCATTCGTACCTTGTTTTTTCTCTCAACTATTCTAATTTCTCCATTATTTTGTTCTTCAACTTCTTCCTCCTCCTTGATTGTGAATCGAAGCCCATTTCAATAAAAGCAACCAATAAATTATGTAAAGTACACAAGGAATGTCTATGGGGACAATAATCTCAATTAGGGATAAAATTAGTCGTTGAAAAGTGAGTTTTTTATTTTACTTCAAAGAATGCATACACATTATAGGAACACGTATGAAATTATATAATGTGTATGCATTCCTTCAAGTATAGGCATATACTATAAAAATAAGCAAAAAGGCTCACATTCAAGTATTTTTTCCTTTATAATACTATAATATGATGTAATAACACTCAATAAAACTATAATATGATGAGTAAATCCCTAATATGATGTAATAAGACTATCATATGTTGTAATAATGATATCATATCATGTAATAAGGTTCAATATGATGCAATAAGACTATCATACAATGCAATAAGACTATCATGCAATTTAATAATACTATCATGCAATGCAAGAAGACTATAATTTAATGCAATAAGACTATCATTTACGTAATAAATCTTAAATATGATGTATTTAGGCTATCATATGATGTAATAAGGCTCAATATGATTTAATTAGGCTATCATATGATGCAATAAGGCTTAATATGATACATAAATCCCCAATATGATGCATAAATCTCTAATGCATGATGCAATAAGACTCTCGATAAGACTATGAATCAATAAGACTAATGAAATATGCAATAAGGCTCAATATATAATATGAAATGTGTGAATTTTACCTGAAATCCCATCATAGGTCCTTGCAAAACTAGGTGAATAATAGGGTCGCAAATTAGCACTAATCACATTCATGAATTTATGCATTGGTGATGAAATCAAGGAACTTAGGGGTTGTGTTTGTTATAAAATTAGGATTTAGGGTTAAGGATTTAGTGTAACAAGTTTGTACATGTGTATATGTCATAAAATTAGGGTTTAGGGGAACTACATATATGTTCAAGTGATAAAATAAGGGTTTGCAATCAACATGTAATGAAATGTGACCTAATTTAGTGTTTTCAATCACGTTGTAGACTCCAATTTAGGATCAATGTGTTGAAATTGGCCATATTTACATTTGTATTTAAATTTTTGAATAAATTAAGGTCAGTCAAGTCATACATGTTGCATCTATATTATACAATCAATTAATCCATAAATTTTGTTTAGGGACTCAATTTTTCCCAAATCACATCTTTAATTTAACCAAATAACTAATTGGTTCAATTCATGATAGATAAAATTATACTTAGTTTTGTCCCAAATCATATATATCATGATCTTATAGTTATGTCAAAAAGGGGTTTAAATTGGTCTCCCATGCATCCTCAATTGGATTGCATATATAATTAAACATTGTTATGCCACATTTATACCTCATACACCCAAAAGTGTTATATCTATCAGAGATACATCAAGTCCTTGATGTTTCAGAGTTGATAATGCCCTGAGAGGCCAAATTGAATTACATATCACTATTATAGGTGTCAGGTCCTAGAAGATTTAAAGAGCTAAATATCAGATCCCTATTAGGTATGATCCAATTAGATATGTATGCATGTGTGTATCTTATACACATATATTTTTTCTAGAGATCTAACTATCATTTGTCCTAGAAGTATGAGATTTGTTATAGCCTCACAATGCCCAATCCAATCAAATATTTTGACATGTGTAGGTCTAATACACCTTTAAATGTGATTGATTTATTAGATATGCACATATTTGATACATGGACATGATCCATCACCAAGCTAACAAATCTAACTAAGGCCTATTCATAAATTTATCATACATACATAGAAGAAAATAATGTTTAAAGATTGACATCAATCTAATAAACTCATTACTAGTAGATAATTCACATGGTACGAGCCATTGACTTGCCATTACTGTACAAAAATTGTCATGTAGAGCCCTTTAAGGTCCCATATGAATTTCAAGTAGGTACCACACATTATTAGTTTTCTACATGTATGTATTCAAATTATTTTTATCCTTGTAACTTTAATTACCTCTAGAGATCCCAAAACTTACATTGATATTAAGTCATATACACATGAGAGATCATAATTTAGCAATGGATGAACCTTAACCTCAAATCCCAAGCTAGATCAAGAACTTTGGGACATGTACTACTTTATTGCAATCCACATCATAAGGTTTAAGCTCATTATAATGAACTATGAACAAGATGATTGAAGATATATATACAAAATATACATAATATTAAAACATTTAATGAGGGGGTACACTCTAGTATTCAATTCTAATCAATCATCTATATGAGGTGATAAATTCATCATCTACATGAACAATTATTGGGTCTCTCTATTCAACATCATCCTTGAGAAGAAGCAGGTCTCAGATTTAGAGGACATTGTCAAAGCTTTAATGTATCTTGAATAAGTTAAATAGAGTTTGAGCTTGGGTAACTTATACATTTGTTGTACTTGGTCCATATTAGGTCTACACCATCCCTTAATGATTTTGAACAATTTCCCCAGTGCATTTAGATATTTTTTAATCTATACATTCGTCACTAGGCATGTCATCTTAAAATAACATCTTAATTTACCACATCATCACTAATGGATATATGTGACAATTTCAAGTTTATTGAGCTAAAAACCACATTTTATACAAAATAAAACACATAACCAACTTGACCAAAATATCTAATAATTTTAAATGCAAATACATTGTAGGTACATCATCCTACTTTCATATCTTACCATCCCAATTATATAGTAAGGTATAAAAATCTATAGTATTGATAAGCATCAAATGTTGTCTAGCTTATTTTTGAGCTTGAAGCTATTGCATCCATGGTGCGGTGAGGAGTAGTCCCATGTCAAAGACACACTCTTAAGATGACGTGGGAATAGATAGAGTCATTGATGTTTGTCTCATGTATGATGGAGGGGTAGATGAAGGAGGTGCATAAAATGAGTATTAACCATATTTTCACAAGAGATCTTAATTTTAGGAAAAAATTGAATAATGTATTTGAATATATTATGGGAATCAAGCTTGATTAATTGTAACAATAGAAGACTCTTGTTATAATTTTAATTGGGACCTCAAAATGCACTTATTACATTAGTTTCACTAAGTGACCTTGGAGGAAACTTAATGGATTTTATTCAACACATTTTAGGAATGTTTTTGGGACAATCTAAGGCATGATTCACAAGTATTAGGATCGATTAGATAGAATTATTTAAATAGATATAAAAAATATGTACTATTACACCAAGGGATCAATTCTTATTTCTATTTACACAAGATTATATATAATACATAGTCCAATTCAACAGAGTTAACACTTAAACAAATTAGTTCAAAACTTATTAAAAAAAGGGGTCTGGTCAAAGATATCAAAGAAACAACAAAAGGGTAAGATAGGATTTTAGGCAAGTAGGATAATATCAATAAGAAACACAAAATCTTAGGACAAATAGGATTTTAGGAAAGTAAGGTGGTAAGGTATATCCTTGCCCTACTAGGGGATAATATCAATAGCTATGCATGTTTAAATTGTCAAACAAGGCTTTTGTTAACATGTATTCTATTGATGAAACATATTGGTGTATATATTTATATTAAAGTCTATTAGAAGTTTAACATGAAATATCTAATACTTGTTCAACATTTATTCTATATAACTAAAAGTAACCAATCACATCTTGACCAGTAAGAGTCAAGTATTGATACTCTAATGCACAATGATTGATACACTAAAGGTTAAGTTTTGATCATATGTTTAAAAAATGCATTTTATGACCCTTTGTAACAAAATTAGTTATATTGTCAAATGTATATTGTGTTATACCTTGAAACCTTAGTTATAATTATTTAAGATGAAATATTGAAATAAATAGAATTTTTGAAGTCTAATGTGATGTTATGCCACCTTAATTCACTATCTAAAGATAATGCAACCTTTCCCCTATAAGAAGCACAAAATTTGACA
Source organism: Torreya grandis (assembly GCA_037957365.1). Taxonomy (NCBI): domain Eukaryota; kingdom Viridiplantae; phylum Streptophyta; class Pinopsida; order Cupressales; family Taxaceae; genus Torreya; species Torreya grandis. The sequence continues at coordinate 2,938,339 of JARHVA010001224.1, read as the reverse complement.
TTTCCCCTATAAGGATGCATGGCTAATGGGACCTTTCCCCCATAAAAACATGAAATTTGTTTATTTCATTTTATGTCAAATAAAGGTGTGTGTTATATAACGTGTATGCATTATTTATTATGTTATATAATGCATACACATTATTTAAATTTGAATTTTAAACCAAGCCTTTAGGATAGGAAATGGCTTGGATTTCTAAGCCAAAGGCTTGGGACTATGCATCTAGAGCCAAGACTGAGATTTTTAGGAAAAACTAACAAATTTCAACTTTAATTATCAAATATGTTATGGATTTCAATATCAAAATTTGAAAAATTATTACAGTTATGATGAGCATGTTTTCCTCTTTCTAAATATAGGATTTTATATTTTTTGACCTATTTTAAGGCTTCAAACATAATTTATTTCTAACACCTTTTTTAGGTCTCTGCATGCCTCACCCATACATGCCTATTCATGTTTATCTAATTTCTTTTCGTTGGTATAAATTCAAAACAAATTATATGGTAACAAAATAGGCCTAATTCTACACACATTCAAAAAAAAATATAGGTAGTTAGGGTGGGTGACATGGATCGCTATCCATTATTGTCATTTTTTAGGATATACTTAATTAAAAATTTAATAAAAAAATATTCATCAAAAAAATATTAAAAAAATTCATAACACACTAGAAGAGATAATCTAAATATTCAAAAAAGGGTTTCTAACAATATTAGATGATGCTCAAAAAATGGTCGGTCGCACAAAATGGTACAATTCAAATTTTCTTAAAAAATAAGAATTCTTCTTCAAATTTTAGATTTTTGACCTGTTTATACTCAACCATTTTTCAAAAAAAAAAAAGTTTTTTGGAAACTAGACTCAAAATGTTACAATTCATGTTTTAATACCATCTTCAAATTTTGAGTGTAGCCTTATCTAATTATCTAGAAGTTCAAATTTTTGAAATTTCAAAAAAATCATGTCTATGGGTAGGCATTAATTTGTCCCCCAAATTGGTGTACTTAGCCTAAGGTAGTGTCATTGTCATTTTTGTAATTCCCTCAATGTGTGTTGTAATATCTGATATAGAAGTCTAGATAGGGATTGCAAGTAATTGGGAAGCTTGCATAGGTGGTTGCAGGTGTGTGAAGTCTTGAGAAAGTGTAAGGGAGTTTGTGAGATACTCATTTTGGAGGATGTTACAAGTTATGAAAGTTGAGCCTATTGATTCATGGTAAGATATGACACACAAGATAATACACTTTGAGAAGGATAGATTGAAAAAAATGTTAAAAGTGTTCTAATAAAGACTAGATGTGATGGGAAAGACTACACATGATGATGATGGTGTAACTAAATGTGATGGTGATGAGGAAGAGATAATTTAGGGTTTTTTTAATCCCTACAAGCATAAATATATGCTTTGTAAAGAGGCTAATGAAGTGAATGAAAACATTATAGCAGATGGAAGAGACCAAACAATATTATGGTAGAGAATAAAGGTCTATCTCTTAGTGATTTATTTTTGGATAAAAAAGTCTAGAATAGATCATGGCTTAAATAGTTTAGATTGAGTTATATTTTATTGATATAGATGTTGTTGACCCCATGTAGATAAAGGTTGTGTGTAAGTGGTTGTTTGGATTTACAACCATGCATTTTAAAGATATCTAAGTTAGGAAATAAATTAAAGGTGATTAGATGGTTTATGGGTGGGAACATATGATTTCCAAGATGTCAAATGGATTTGTGCACCCAAAATTATAGTGGGATGGTTGAAGAAGCTTTGTATGAAGAGGCTTGAGTGTGGGTGTGAGAAACATATTACTAAGAGATGTAATAAGGATGGAGAGCTATCGTGTGGACGTCCAAATACTACTTTGATAATTATAAAAGGGTTGCATTGGTTCACCAAAGATAATTTTTCTATGGAAATCAACATGAAGGGGCTTTTATACATAGAGACTAGTTCTAATTAACAAAACAATAGTGTGTATCTGAGCTTTAAAAAACCCATGGAGGATGAAATATTAGTGAATGATGATGAAGAGGTAGTAGTAGTTTAAGTATAATAAGGAGACCCATTATTCGATAATGGGAAGGTGATTGTGAAGTACTATGAGTGGGCAAGTGATGAATTATCCTTTATTCATGATGACAATGAAATTATCAATTTTAACTTTGGATGGTAGAAGGGTTGAGGAAAACCATGTCTTGATACATGTTTCCATGAGTGAAACAATAGAGATGATTAAATATTGAATCCATGCATATTTTCATGTGAGTGATTAAGGCCTCTAAGTAGATGCTGAGGTTGTGCAAGTACCTACACATAAAGAGAGTTTTGTGAAGTATAAACCATGTGAAAGATCTGAAATAAAATATTTTGAGGTGTAAAAAATATCCATGAGGGTTGTGGATAATGGACCATTTTCATCTCATATTGAGAGTTAAAATCATGAAAAACATGCTAGCATTAGAGAGGACTTGGACAACATGCCTTTCAATCATGATCAAGTAATGGTTAAGGTGAATGAAGGACCTCTTTTCTTTATTAATATGTTTGTTCATTGTGTATGTGTACCTATAGATCAATTGGATAATAAGAGGACTAAGTGTGGGGTAGTCTAACATGTTATTTTTTATGAGAGGTAGAGTGAAGAAGCTTACGAAGGGAGAGATATGGAAATAATGGATGGAGAGATGGTTGGTGTTTATTTTACAAAAAATATGGATTTTATTCAATTTTATATGGAGACAAAAGAGTGTGATACATCATGGGAATAATTTTGTTCTCAAATGGAAGTTCAGGTGAATGTTTATTTATAGTAATATGTGGAAGTAGTGTTATCCCAAAAATAACTAAATATTATCCTAGATAAGGAAAAATAAACGTGAAGGCTTTGAGAAGCCAAAGGTTGACATGGATCAAACTTATAGTGTGGTGATGGATAAATTAGTGTAAGGAAGTTTGAAAATAGCCATAGTATGTGTGGAGGAACTTGATGTTGTAGGTATGGAGAGTGAGTTTCTTATCTTGCCAACTGAAAGGATTTGTTAAAGAGAATGGTAGTCCTAGAATGTGAAGAGTAAGATGATATTGCAGAAGAAATGGAGATATTTCTTGTTATAAAAATTCATATAGTGAAGTGTGTTGAATTAAAAACTATCCATGGTGTAATTCATGATATCATGGGCTATCATTTGGATGCCCTAATATATTTTAAATCAATTATGTCGAGATTGGGAACTATAGATAGTATTGCAACCTTGAGTGAGCAACTAAAAATTAGGATATATATTGTTCTAATTGATCCATCATTTAGTTGGATAATGTGTGGATAAATCCAAGTGGGATGTAAGAGGATGTGGTCACTCTATGGTGTGTTTAAGCCAACATGGGAGTGTGTGATACATGAGTGAGAATCTTGGTAGTTGTGTAAGGATGTGAGTGGGTTTCATCTCACATGTGAGTTGATTCATAGTTAGTTAAGCCTTTGGTGGAGCAAGAAGGATGATAATGGTTTGAAGCCCAAAAATGAGAAAGAGTATCATGGGTGGCCATATCCCATAAGGTGTGAGAAAGAGAGATTAAAAATGTGAAGAGAAGAGCAAGAGAACCAGTTTGCAAGAGTGAGAAATAGTGTAAGAAAAAGAATATCAAGAAATTAATTTTATTGGTATGTTGGAATGGGATTCCATGGTGACTTTTCCCCATAACCAAAAATAATAACTTTGATACTTATCCCATCCATGCAATCCAGAGCTCATATTTTATAAACCTTAGGTGTGTGATATAGGAGTATCCTAGGATTCATACAATTTTACATCAACCAAAAACATTTTATTTTTGGGTTATGGCCTTGTTTGTGTGAGGTTTCTTACCTCTTTTAATGTTATTTGAAAATAATTGTATTTCCAAGGAAAGAGTGGAGACCTTTTGACCATTTTTATAAGTCTACAAAGACTATTAAGTCATAAAAACTTGTTGGAAATCGTCCTTCATTTATGGGAATAATTAATTGATGAAATTTTATGAGATTATATAATATGAAACTTAAAACATATGTACCAAATATCAGACCATTTAGATGTACTAAGGAAATTTACCAACTATTACATTAGTAGGAGGTTTCGTTACTTATGATAGTGGTAAGGAATGAATTAGATGCTAAAAATTGGTGGGATCATAGACATTGTCATTTAAAACCTTTGAAAAAATATTTATATCATTTGGATTAACCTCAAAGGTGTACCAATTGTTAAACTATATTATCTTTCCTTATGGTAATGTTTCAAAATGAATTAAATGATGATTTTTTCAGGTTCATATAAAATGGCCTTAGAATATTTTCTACTAAATATCAGATCATTTGGAGTTACCATAGAAATGTTTAGGCTATTTATTTTAGGCTATGCCTGTGTCACTAGGCATAAGAAGCATGACCTTAAGGTATAACCGAGTTAAGAAATGGATTACAAAATTAGGATAGGTTTCATCAACTGTATTCTTCAAATTATGTCAAATTTCAATTCCATTAGATAATTGAGGTAAATTCTATGGTAGTTTATGTAAACCATATGTATATTAGATAATGTATATATATAATACAAATACATTTCATGACTATGTGAAATAAATGAACTAATGTTTGATTTACCAAATTTGGGATTCGGAAACAATCTGGATCCTAGAAGGTGTGTTCTAAATTTTAAATCAATTAGATAAGGAGAAACAAAGTTATGATATCTTTTGTGATTATCACTCGGATAGAAAATGCATATGTGTAGCCTGATGGTTCATTGCCTAGTAGTATAGTATTGTTATGAATTAGAATACAAAATGTATTGTGTTGATAGTATTTTTAGTCTTATTGATATGTTTCACATTTTATCTCATTTATATTCATAGAGTTAAATATGTAGAAGTTTTAGCAATTACCATCTACCTAGAAATGTTATTTGTGTAGCCTATAAGGGTTTTCTTTACTTATGGTAACACATGTTAGGAGTTATGTGTTCAAATTCTAAAGGATCATTTAAAAATTATTTTTAAATTTATGCTTCAAATTTAATATCCATTGGATATACTATTTTCTAGGTATGGTGATGATTCTGGCTGTCATTAACCCAAAACATTAGTTAATAATTTCTGTCAACTACTAATAGTCAGGTGTGTATCTTAAAAATTGAGGATTGTATAACTATTTTATGTTATGTGGATGTTGTGGAAGATTAATAGACACCCCACGAATCTGGTTATATTAAGAAGAATATATGATGAAAAGACAAGGTTTTTTTTGTGTAGAAGAGGTTTGGGAGAGTCAAGCTAGGAAGGAGTAGAACTCTCCAAGAGTATGTCACAAAGTTGTATTAGTTTATAAAGGACTATATCAGTGTCTAAAATTATTTCATGTGATTTTATAATCCTATAAGGGCATGTGTTCAAGTGTGATCATGTGGTTTAAATTATGATTTGTATTATATTGTGTAATATGCATTAATATAATCTTTATTGTGTGATAGTCAATTCTTTAATGAAACATGCATGTGTGTCCATGGATGTTAAAACACATGCAAAACAAGAGATAAAGGCATACCTTAATTAGTCACCCTCTCTTTGTGATTTCACCATGTGTAAAATGGATTTGGATTTATCCCATCATGAATTTTTAATAATTTGTTTTATAGTGATCAAATGTGCAACTAAAAATGTTAGAAATTTTTAAATATTATTCAACTCTATGGTAGAACCTCTCTAGTAAGACTTCATCTCTTCTTCCAGCTTTTGAATTTTTTTAATTATTCCTCTATTTTAAACTCGTTGATTTACTTAGATAAGTATTTTCACCCTCCACTATAGTTTTCACCATCAATTTTATTTTCTTCTTCTCCATTTCTACAATACCCTAACTTTTTATATTTTTTCAATATAAATAGTGTTTTACCACTATGCTTACTAAACATGTCTAAAATTCCAAAATTATGAAATTAATTATTAAACAATAATTAAATGGAATTAAATTTCTCGCGTGATACCATAATCATTATACAACTAAAATCAGTTGGATACCTAGTCCTATTTAATGGACAATAATAATAATGTTATTAAATTATCTTCATTCACAAATGATTATTAAAAGTTATCTCCATTTTATTATGTTACACATTAGTTTTTCCAAATACCAGTGAATCCTTTTATTTTTTTGTCATGTAATAGTCTTGTTTTATAAAATATGACCATTATTTACCTTATCCAACACATCCTCTATAGAATGTTTCATTTCCCTATTTTCAAGTAATCTTCCACTCATATTCCTTATCAACATACAATTCACATCCACAATGTCTTATATTACACTATCCTTGTGTAAAAAAATTCATAAACTTTATAATATGCATTAAAACACAAATATTATACAAATTATTGCTAAAAATTTTAAAATCCTCATCTTACTACAACTAATATGTGATAGGTCCTTTTTTGCACCTTCCTTTTTGTCAGTTTCCTAACTATTTCACCTTTACTTACACATGGATTTATAATTGTAGTTACATATAAATATCAACTCCATGTGAACACCCACATCATAAACTTATAATTTTGGCATAAGGATCTATAAAGACCCCTCACTGAACTCATTTGACTAGATTTAAAGGATAATCTATAGTTACTATACACATTGTACAAACATCTTAACAACAGTAAGCTAAATATATGAATAAATATTTTTGTGTTACACATTCATAATATATACTGGCCTTCCAAATCCACCTTATGTAAAATCATTTAAATTAATTCTTGATACTACATCCATTCAAGTTCCCCTATAAAAATTCACAATCCAACATATGTACCTTACACATGCTATCTTATAAAATTTGATAGATAATATATAAGCTTATACATTTGATACAAAACTTCCCTAGGTTATTTGAATATCTAGATTTATTAAAAAAATAAACTTAGAAAATATAAATATTTTATTATAGTTGATGTGTATTTAATGCCAAACCTTTTGTCATGTCATTTTTACCCCTAGATCCATCATTCCAAAATTATTTTCTTCCCCATGTTTGTCAACTTTTCCAATAACATCATTTATTTGGGTTGGAGAATAACCAAAACACCAAGTAAAAATAATTATTTAGAATGGATTACCATCAATAAAATAAAATAAAATAATATAAAGGTAAATATGGGTTGGATATCTTCATGTAACATGATTTTCTATGGTTTATAATCATCATTGATTTCTTTTTATTTCCTACCTTTTGTGATCTTCAGACTACATTCATAAGAGTTTTAAAGATAATGATCCATATATTACTTTTGAAACAACAATATTTGTGTGATTTTAGTAATATATAATGGCCTTCACCCTATATTTTTTCAATATTATTGTAAATAACATGAAGAATGGTGTCGAAATAAGCTAGGAAAATTGTGTCAAAAGTTTATGACCATATATAAATTTTGAATCTCCATGTTAGCCTGATGTTTTATTTATCACATGGCCATATGTAAAGTATTTAATTAATTTTTAAATTATTATATCATAGATTAATTTTTTTGCTACATCCCTCAGAGGAGTCCATCAATTCTTAGTTTTTAAACCAGTGGAAACCCTCATGTGTCTATGTCACTAGCATTCCAAATCTTGGAAAGGGGTTCTTTATTTTCTTATTTCAGAATCCTTCCCATGTCCAAGATGGTTTTAATAAATAAAATTTTTGGTTCGAATATAACAGCCTCTCAATATTTCCCTATGGACCCATAACATTAAATTTACTGAGCAGGCATCTCTTGGATTACCAATCTAGATTGTCAAACTTATAGAATATGTTTTATCTGATGAATAAAGGAATTTATATTATTAATTACCTAAAAATAATGTATGCATTAAGTTCTACTTGACTAAGGATGATATCCAAGTCAATGTTCAGAAATGGAATAAAAAATATGGCCATTTAAATCTTCTTAACACTTTATTTTGTTTTCATTATCTAGAACAATAGATCAACAACATCCCTCTCATGGGGTGGTTGAAACCCTCAACTAAATAAAAAAACTCTAATAATATCAAATTGATGGATAAAAATAATGGCTAGATGAAGGTTATTAAATAAAATTATTCAGTTGCTAACAAAATTTCCTAACCTTTCACTACACCCTAAACACTAGAACCCTATTAGAATGTACATAAATTTAATCCTCTACCCAAGACTCTTAGTGTGTTGAAACCATCACAAAGCCAATGTTCTCATGTTAATAATCCTTACATTATTGAATATCCTATTTAGACATCCTATACAAGTGGTCCTACCTCTATCTGGTCATAGATTCCAACTCTTGATTGTGGAAACTCTACTCAATAAGAAAATTCAACTAAACAATTCTCCATTTCACTTAGGTATTTGATATTACCAAACAAGTTATTATTTTGGGAAATAGTTTTCTGGATCATGAATATATAAAAAATAGTTAATGGTAAATCCATATGGATGATATTAGGAACTAATAAATGTTTTATCTTGTAATGTATAATGTCTCATAGTGTCCTCTCATAAATTCTCTATGTGAACTATCTATCAATAATTGGGAACTTTACATTTATTTTTATACAATAAATTTTTTTTTTTGGATTTTTACTTGAAAATGGTATCAAATATAGGTGGTTTGATGATAGTTATTTCTCCACTTTACATGAAGACATTTTTATCTATAATAGTATATTAGTTTCGATAATGTTTTCATTCTTAATTATTACCATAGGGGGGGGTGATCCATCATGCAATAATATTTGTCTTATTTTTAATATTAATGATCCTTTATTAGATAAAATTAATATTTATGCCTTCAATTATGGTCCTCACATATCAAATTTATGGAGATATTTGATTTATAACCTACCACTCAAAATGTGGTTTGTGTGTTGATATTTGAATATGATATAGAGTCCTAAAGACAAGGTTGGTAACCTATTGATGCAATAGTGTCTAGGATAATATAAGGCATGGTTTTATTCTAGAAACTAATCAGCCCTATGGACCCTCTCATCTAGTGGTCTTCATTTACTTCCAAAATTATTATGTTGTGGTCCAATTGCCACATCAGTACTGATAATGTCCTCAAGTGATTGGACCACTATATCCACATAGATAAAATTTCTTCTCCTTCAATCTTATTAAATGGAAAACTTATCATCTCACAACTTAAATATACTATCTTGGACCAAAATCAAATTAAGTGTATGGTGGAATGGAGTAAGAACCTCTTAAAATTTGCACACAATTAACTCTTCCTAAACACCTCTATACAATGCCATGAGGAAACAATCCATCTAATTTCCTAGGTGTAATTTGTTTTCCATGACAACCTTATGCTAATATATGAATAGTGTGGTGTGATGAGGAGAACCTTCATGCACCACATTTTTCCACCATTATGTTATATATATTTCATGTGTTTAAATTTAAATTGATGGGGGATGTGCTCAAATGATATAAAATAATCTCTTATCTCCTTCAATAAAAACATTTTCAATCATAGATGTAGTCTCAAGCTACCTTTCTCAAACACAAAATTAAAGTGGTAGATAGTCATGAGGTTAGGGGGGATATTTTTTCTCACCTTTATTCAATAGAAACTAGAGATAAGGTTCCAAATAATTAGTTAAATATCTCAATGGCAAATAAATTTATGATCAGATGAAATATATATAGTCATCTCAACTAATGGTTACTTATCTCCATGACATCTATGATGGTTACCAAATATTATGCGATGTTTATTTTTCTATTAATTAAATATATAACTCCTTAAATTACATGAGTAATGATAATGGTCTGAGAATTAATGGATTCCCTTATGAATTTTATAAAACAACATAGGAGTTTTTGGGGTTTGATTTCATCCATATTTAGATAGAATGTATATAGAAAAATACACAAGTTCCCTTATTAATAAATGAAATATCAAATTCATCTCCATATCTAGTGATTCATAGCTTATCATAATTAGGCACCCCATCACCCTTCTCAATATGATGTACAAGATCCTTGATATATATTTTGTTATCTACCTTCATCTCATTTTACCTAACATTATCAAACTTGAGAAATTAATGCTTAAAAATATCCATGATAAATTTGATGGTTTCATTAATCACTATTCATTAGTGTTTCAATCCTAGGATAAAATAGTTGAGAAAGCTCAATCTTTAGACAAATTACTAGAGGCGGTTCCTTGAAAACTTAGTTTATCTGATCAAAATATATGTGATACCCATTAGTCTCTTAATGAGCTCTCTCATTCTTTACATTTCATGAGTAATGAATAAATACCAAAATTTGATGGATTACCATGTGAATTTTATAAAAAGCCACCTTATAGTTTATTTCACCAAATTTACTCTAAGTTCACAAAGACTCTATAAATAAAAAATATTAAGCTTTCTTTACTAATAAAGGAAATATAAAACTTATCCCAAAATATGGAGATCCATAGCTTATTAGCATTATATGCCCCATCATATTTCTCAATTTGTCCTACAAGATCCATTACGGCTAATCTTACATACCATTTTCAAACCTAAACAAATGATATTTAGAAAAAAATATATATCCTAGATAACCTTATTAATGTGTGGAAAGGTACGGGTTGGGTGATATACTCTTTTAACAAAGGTGTCTTTATCAAATTATATTTTGATAATTTTTATGATATGACTAAGTGGCCTTTGATTCTATCCATGCTTCAAGATATTACTTTTGAATAATTATTTATTTTGGCTATCCAAACCATCCTCTTAGACCCTTGGTCTTACTCACTATTAGTGACATAAATTATAGAATATTTGGTCTCTTTTTTTTCATATGACATTCTTATCCTCTTGCAACATCCTTATTTATTTTTTCTCTTAAATATCTTTGATAATGTTTGGTTCATATATCTAAGTGGGTTCTCATTAGGGGCATTGTTATTCTAAATAGATCATCTCAACTAATTAATTTCCATTTTATTAATTTTATATTCTTCACTATTTAAGGGAAATAAAATTCCTTTAAGGAGGCTAGGAAATGATTGGACTTTTTTCACCAAGCTTATATTTCTAACATGCAATGGTGCAAAACCCAATGTCTCATATAAATTATGATGGACCATGCTGGATTGGTTACACCAATACACATGGAAATGGATTCATAGTAGGGGAAAATTTAAATTATTAAGAATTCACATTATGTCGGATAGTTCCCCCTATAAAATTATGGCAACATGTTATATATAGAATGGAAAATGAGGTCGAATACAAGGTGACCAAGAAATTTCAAGTGTGTTCTAATATATAGAAAGCTAGTCATGTTTACTTTTCCTCATTTCCATCCCTTATAAATCCTTATTTAACAAATTAGATAATATCCTTATAGACATTATCTATTATAATTATAAAAAAAATTAGAGGGTCCAAAGAGTTGCTTAAGATATTTGTTGTTTTCCTCATGATAAAGGAGGTTTGGGATAATTTTATTTATAGGAAAAGTATTCCCATATGTTCCAAGTGAGTTGTCATAGCAATTTAAGGTAATGAATCCTATAATATTATGCTACGTCAATGTATCTCTCATAAATCATCCTATAGTAAGTGTATTTGGAAAGATATTGGTTTCCACACACTATTGATCACTCTTGCTCCTTTAAAAATTAAAGTCTCATTTGTGTATAAAATTATTTGAAAAAATTAAGAAGTGGTTAATACTCATTTAAAATGGGTTGGTGATAGGATTCATAATGGTATTTCTATAAAATACCATAATTTATGTTAGTCACCTATCATGATCAGTTAGCTCCTTCATTATAAATTTTCTAGTATGAAAGCTTTGATACTTCTAAAAAGTAGAATGGAAACTATAAAGTATTTGGATTTATATCACAACTAGACTCATTGTCCCTTGTTAAAAATGTGAACTCAATTTGAACAATTATGACTTACTTATGACTCTTTACATTCATGAGTTTGAGCTATATGTCATGCTTCATAAATTGGGTTTACAACTTCCACATTCTTGGTGGAAATATTGGATATGGAACTATGGTACTCAATTCACCAACTATTATTATGGCCTTCTTTATCAACTCATGAGTTCCTTCTATCTGTATCTTGGTAAGATCAATAGGTGTCAGAATCTTAATTCCTCACCCAATATGTTACGTGTCAGACTTATCCAAATCCATAATGCGAAGCCTAAACCTGAGCTTGCTCATTTTATTTAGTGTATGTATTATCAAGGCCTTTCACTTGGAGAGCATCTTTCTCATATTGGATTTTTTCACCCTAAATGTTTAGCACATTCTAGAATAGAGTCCTTCAAATGTATCTTTTAATTTTGTCCAAAAGCATTAGTCTATTTAGTAGTGGATACATAGTCTCTTTCACTCCTACCATCTTGAACTTTTCTCATGGAATTTGATCCTCCTTGAGATTCTACTAATTGGCTAGCATCTATATATTTTCATGGAATTTCTTTATAGTTTTTATTATGTTATAATTATGGAAAGCTAGAAAATCTACTCTATTTTAAAATGAAGAAACATCTTGTCATTTATTTATTAATGATAAGATGTTTTTTTTAATCTTTAGACTCTATGCATATTCAAACCCAAGTGGAAAACATGCCCACAAAAGTCTTGAATTTTTAGGTGACTCTTGATCATTGGGGTAGCACTCCTTATGCCATGAGTTGCATGCCCCCAGACTATTTGCTACAAGGCTCACCAACTCCACCACCTAGATATTGACAAAGTTTTTCTCTTAATTGGTGTTACTTCTCTAGTCCTCCCATTAAATAGTGGGTGATGTTAGTCCTTGTCATATAGAAAGTCTGCCATGGGCCCTTCTTAATAGAGTTATGCTATCAGTCATTGCCCTATTAGTATTATGGTGTAGGCTCATCATGGGTGGGGAATTACAATATCTTTGGTTCCTCAAAATGCTATGGATAAATCGATGCCTCCATATCCTCCCTTAAAATAGTCTTCACCTTGGAATTATCAACTTATTAAGTATGATCCTCCACCTCCTCCTTATGGTGTGGTGATTTGTGCTTAGTTTCATGATGTGCCTTTTATAGTTTCTCTAGTGTTATTTTACTTTTAAATACTTTATCATTGCTTCTTTTTATTCTTGTCCATTTTGATTTAAATTTTCCTTTATGAAAAAGTATGCTATGTGAATGTAGACTGATTACCTTACTTTGTAACTGTTTATAAACTATCATTTTTATTAATGGTTATTTTATTAAAATGTTCCAATAGTAAAAATATTTTATAAATTATTATCTTAATGATCTATTTTATGGATCAATAGTTTATTCTAATAAAACCATGGTTTCTTTCTTTCAACCCTTTAATGGAATCTTTCAATTTTAGGTCTATTTGGGTACATATGTCATACCTTCCCCTATAATTTTGGTCCAAGCAATGCCTATCATCTATAGGTAAGTCATTAGGAGAGATGGTGTGGTGAATGGATCCACCATGAGTTATATCCATACCACATATGTTATAAACTTATTTTGTACAGGCATGTCCTCTGAACTACCTACAACCATTAACTTGAAAGTCCATAATCATATTTGAACTAAAAATATGGATTACAATGGTCTTCCCTTCTAATGTATAAGATGTTTTTATATAAGACATATCAGTGGTTCATGTTAAACTTATATAAAGAATATGGTTACCTCTTGGTGGATGGATTGCCTTTGTTATCATCTAATGGTGAAGTCCATTAAGGATCCTAGGTGTGAAGAGGAGGATAAATCTTTAGATATTAAAAGGTACGAGATCTATGAAAATATAAATTATTGGGAGGAGGAAAAAGAAATAAAATATTCAAGTCACTTTGAGAAAAATAAATCTTATCTAGATGGACCTTTGTTGGATGTCATTTCAGATTTAATTGAGGGTTTGATGGACTACAAACTAGTGGATAATATGAAAGTATCCATCCCCATCGATTCATAATTAGGGGAAGGCAAAGATTGAAATGTGGTGTGCATCAAGAGGAAAGAAAGATGAAGGAAGAAGTTAGAACCAATAAATACATATTCCAAAAAAAAATAAAAAAATCAAAAGGTATATTTTTCATGTGTCTTGAGGACCTACAATGTTTTCACAACGTAGTCACAACATGTTTATAACAAGTTTTATTTTTCATTATAACAAGAGCTTTGTTGAGATTTCATTATTTTATCTCTCTCACTCTTTTGTAAAAGGGAAGAGTCCCTTTAAAAAAACTCCCCTTTACCAATAATAAAAAGAAATATATGTTACATAAATTTTTTTTGAAGAAAAATATATCTGATAATGAACAAACTCCAAATAAAATAAAGTCAAATATATATATATATATATATATATATATATATATATATATATATATATATATATATATATATTTGAAATGAAACCAAAACAAACCAAAATAAAATATACATATAACTTTTCAAAATATTCTTAAAATATTAACTTATTTATCAATTAGAAGAAGGCTCCGTTGAGATTTTATTGTTTTATCTCTTTCTTTTATAAAAGAGTAGAGATCTTTCTAAATACTCCCCTTTACTTATCTATATCAATATCAATATCATAAATCTATTTTGAAAGAAAAAAATCTTTATAATAATAAAGAAACTTCATATAAAATAAATTCAAATCTATATAAGACAAGACAAACTCAAATCGAGAGAAACAAAGATGAAATATTTTTATGAATTTCAAAATATTCTCAAAATATTAACTTATTTGTCGTTGACTATTAGGGTTGGACTAGTTCATCCCTTTCATATCGCGTTTATTGTTTAACTCAAATGTATTGTACTTGTATACAATTAGCATTTATATTCATTCTTTGTGTGAGTGGCATCACATGTGATGTACAGAGTACCACTCTTATATTGATTTCATTTATTTAAATAATTAATCCCAAGCTTATGGCTGGGGCTCGTGACAACTTATGACATCTCTTTAAATAATTAATCCCATGGAATCAAAATAATGAGTCAACATGAGATGAATCAATACAAATCAAAATTGTTTTTAGTTTTTTTATTTGGTTCGATTTGGAGGCATAACACTCGATATGATATAGAGATCAATATTATTTTTTTGGTTATTTTTTTTTGGTTGGGTTTGGAGGCATAACACTATATATATATATATATATATATATATATATATATATATATATATATATATATATATATATATATATTGGTAATAGAAAAATAAAGTAGTGTACATAATTGGTACCTATTTTGAAGTTATCTTCTCATTTTATATATATTAAATTGTACTTATGAAAAATTTCTTGTCCATTTTTTAAAATTATATATATGAGATGAATAAATACAAATCAAAACTATTTTTAGTTTTTTTATTTGGTTCGATTTGGAGGCATAACACTCGATATGATATAGAGATCAATATTATTTTTTTGGTTACTAAATAAAATAAATAGTGTACATAATTGGTACCTACTTGAAAAATTCAAAGTTATCTTCTCCTTTTATATATATTACATTATATTTATAAAAAAAATCTTCTCTATTTTAAAAATTATATATATAAATAAGTAATTTGAAGCGAATATATTTACTTTTAAAAAATCAAAATTATATACAATATTCACAATTCATCTCTAACAAAATATTAAGAAAATATTTTTTTAATAATAAAAATTAGTTATATATTATTCAACATATATGAATTTAGGTGTAGAAAATCTTATAATTTTTGTATATATAAATGAAACATATCTTTATTTATATTCAAAGAAATATTTAAAAATATTTAAAAGTATTTATTAATTATTAATTTGTACATTTTTATTGTATTTTTTTATTTGTTAGTTATTAGTTCAAATTAAATGTTATTAATATATAATCGATGAGACGTGGATGAGTTGGTAAAGTGACTTAGTTGTTACAAGTACAACCTAGATTTAAATTTTAGTATAGTATTAGAGGTCAGTTGTGGCTGATCGATGATATTATTCAGCCAATTGTGGTTGATCATTGTTATTTTTGGCCCAGTTATGACTATTGATGGTATTATCTGACTAATTATGGCCATTCATTGGTATTCTCAAATTAGATATAATGTTGTTAGTAAATATAGTACTTGTGATAGATGATCACATGCGGATTTGAGGCTCTGATTATATCATAGTTTGATTGGGGTTCTGATCAAAAGCAAAACACCTATCTAAAAATATATTTGTAAAGTTTTAATAGTTGCTTTCCATATTCTATTGATTGTGATTCTCTTCTCTCCCTCTTTCTCTTTCATGTTTTCAATCTTTCTATTGGAGGCATTTGATATCCTTGACACCTATTTAAGCATCCCAAAACTTTTGGATTCTTATATTAGTCTATATTTAGTCAAGGTGCAATGATCCGATTTGTTCATATTTTTGTTCTTTTAATTAACTGATGTTGACCTTTTTAACAATTAAATCTTAGTGTGTGTGTGTGTGTGTGTTTGTGTGTATTTGTTCAATATTAAAGATACACAAACCATATATCAATCATTTATAGAGAATATATTAAATATTATTAAATATTTAAAAATGATGAAACAATCATTAGAATATTTATCATTATATAGAGGTATTATCTTCTAGAAAAGCATGTCATAAGTTTTTTACATTTATGAACACATTTAATTTAATCTAAGTTATTTTATATTTATTTTTTTATATCATGATTATCTTCTCAATCATTGATATTTAGACTCGGTTTGAGCTTTATTAACCCTCAACACAAGGCTCTTAGATCATGTCATTTTTATTATGAATTCAAAAATCAAAAGTGTAATTGAAGCTTCATGTGCTAATAAGGAAAGTTTATTTTTTAAGTATACAAATTTCATAATATGAATATTATAATGTGGAAATAAAAGATTGGAATCATGTAAACATATTTGTCAAATTATTATAATGCATACTTTTTAGTGGTATGAAATATTTAATATTTATCCAAATTATTTGAAACACTCCCAAAACAATATGAATATTTATGAAACTTTCTCAAGACTTTTTACACTAAATCTAATTTACATTAAAACTTGTATAAAATATTATTCACTCACACACACACACACACACACACACACACACACACACACACACACACACAACTTATTAATTTAAAATTAATTAATCAAATATTAATATTAATTTTGAAATATTTAAATATTTATTACAACAATTAATTTAAAAAATAAGATTAATAAAATTACATTTATCCATATTATAATACATATCAGATTATAAATAAAATATTTAAATGTTTTTAATTCATAATTAATCTTGCATAGTGAAACATAAGTCAAATTGTTAAAAGTTGATGTAGAAAAAATAGGACAATCTTCTGGAGGCTATAATTTTTTACCTGTAGCTTCGTTTGATCCCTTCTATGTGCCAAAATAACTATTTTGAAATTTTGTTTGTTGTCTTAAGTTTTCATATGTACTTAGAGTTATTTTTAATATTTTTCAGATGTCATACGTGATCATATCATGGTCTAAAATTACCGTTTGATAAATTTTTGAGATTTTTTTTAGTTTTAGAAATTATATATTTTTAGGACCAGACATCAACTTTAGTTGAGTTTCATCTCATAGGATAATTAGAGTTTTTATAGTATTTTGATAAATTGTTAGAGGGGTGTGAATTTGCATGTGAAACATACTAAAAATAGCATTTGCTAAAAATAGATGCAATTTTATTTATTTTTTATTATTTTACATGTCAACTCTAATTTTGATTTGAGGTTTATTTAAGCATGATTTGGGTTTTTATTATTTCACATCATTCAATATGAATCAATACAAATTATTTTTAGAAGCTTTGCCTATTGATAGTTTATTATTTTGATAGTTTTCAAGTTCATTATCTGGTATCAGAGCAAGTTCTAATCTTATAGGAGTAAGACATGGTGAGAGGATGAGGAGGTATTGCATAGATGAACCAAACTATATAATAACTATAGATGAAAGTGTAATAATTGATTAATGTTATCACCAATAAAAAAAGAAGACAAGGTGGTGATGAGGAGGACACAGATCATAATGAAAAAAATTATTAAGAATAAGAATAAGACCAACCATTATCGATGGAAGGGAGGATAGTTTGGGCTTTAGAAGGAAGAAATGAAGAAAACAAGGTTGGTATTCGTAATTATAGATGTAGTTTAAAATCAGAAGAGTCGATATATTGGATGAATAACATGGAAAAGTTCTTCAAGTAGAAGACTATGAGAAAAAATAAGAAGTTAAAGTTTGAACACATGAAATTGAAAGGTCATGCAATGATTTGGTGGGATTACCTACATAAAGAGAGAAAAATAAAAGCTAAAGAAAAGATTAATTCATGAAAAAAGATGGATAAGAATCCAAAAAAAAAAATTCTTGTGAATTATGCATAAACTCTATATAGAATATTTCAAAAATTGAGGTAAAAAGCTCATAGTATACAAGAGTATATAAATAAGTTTTATAAACATTCAATATGAGTGGATCAGATGAAACAAAAGAGTAGAGGTTGAAAAGTATGTAAATGGTTTGCAATTTACCATTCAATATGGATTAAGCATGCATAGAATACTTTGCATAGAGGAGGCTTATCAATTAGCTTTGAAGGCAGAAGAAAAACAAAATAGATAGAATTTTAGAAGAAAATATCTTTGTCTAAGAAGAGGTTGATCTCCTCTAATAAGAACATGAGGTGGGTTTAATACCACTAAAAGTAGGCCTAATACCAATAGAGGTGAATCATAACACATTGCAGAAAGTCAAGATGAAAATAGATAATGGTTTACAAATCAACATAGATCTTATATTTTTTTATAGA
This sequence comes from Torreya grandis, assembly GCA_037957365.1. Classification (NCBI taxonomy): domain Eukaryota; kingdom Viridiplantae; phylum Streptophyta; class Pinopsida; order Cupressales; family Taxaceae; genus Torreya; species Torreya grandis. The sequence continues at coordinate 2,919,440 of JARHVA010001224.1, read as the reverse complement.
TATAAAGAAGAAGGGAATAGAGCATTTGAGTGTTTTCACTATCAAGATCAAAAAAGGAGGTAAGAGGATCACCTAAGAGTAAATCTAGTTGAAGCTAAGATAGAAGAGAAAAATATTAAAGTTACACCAATAGATGTTGGAGAGAATCTCATGATGAGAATGATAATAATCATTCTAATGAAGGAATAAATTAACAATAAAAAAGGCGATGATGCATGACTACGATCAAATATTTTTTGAACAATATGACTTCGAGTGAAAAGGTATGCAATGTAATTATAGCTGATGGTAGTTGTGAAAATATAGTTTATAAAGAAATGATAGAGAAACTAAATTTACAATGTAAAAATCATCTTAATTTTTATCATATTTCATAGTTTATGAAAAATAATGAAATTACAGTAGATAAAAGGTGCTTAATCAAGTTTTATATAGAAAAAACTTACAATGATGAAATATGATGTGATGTTATTTCGGTGGATGCATGTAATTTATTATTGAGGAGACTAGCGATTTAAGAAAAAAAGAATTTATGATGGAGAAAAAAAATGTACATTTAAAAAAAAAGTGGTATAAAGGTAGTTTTACTACATCTTAAAGAGGAAGAAAAGGCAGAAAGCATGTTCTTTACTAAAGAATTTATCCAAGAAATGAAGGTGGTAGATTGTTATGTATTTGTAGTAAAGAATGAAGAAACATGAATGGTGTCAATACTAATAGAAGCAACAAGAGTGTTAAAAGAATATGTAAATGTTATGCTTGATGATTTATCAAATGGTTTACCATCAAATAGAGTTATTCAAAATCACATTGATTAATTTTAGGATTATCTCTACCCAATTAAGTAGTTTATAAGATGAGTCTAATAAAACATGTAGAATTAAATAAAAATGTTACTAAATTGCTAAGAAAGAAGGTGATAAGAGAGAGTATGAGTCTATGTGTAATACCAACATTTTTATCTCCAAATAAAGATTTAGAATGAAAAATGTGTGTGGATATTAGAGTAATTAATAAAATTACAATCAAGTATAGGTTTTATATACCTTATTTAGATGATATGATTGATATGCTTGTAGAAGCAAAATATTTTACCAAGATTGATCTAAGTGGTTATTATGAGAATCAAATTCGTGAAGGAGATGATTGAAAAACTACATTAAAGACTAGGAATGACTTATATGAGTGGATGGTAATATCATTCGAGTTATATAATTCACCTAGAATATTTATGAGGGTGATGAATATGGTGCTATGAGAATATATTTGTAAGTTTGTGATTATTTATTTTGATATTCAGTAAGAATAAAAGAAACAACATTTGAGAATGGTACTAGATATTCTTAAAATGAAGAAGTTGTATGCAAATTTGAAGAAGTGTAAGTTTATGCAGAACAGGTTGGTATTTTTAAGATTTGTAATTTCAACAAGAGTGAGAATGGATGAAGAAAAGATAAAAACAATTTTTGAGTGGCCTATTCCAAAAAAATTATAGAGGTAAGGAGTTTCCATGGTTTAGCAATGTTTTACAAAAAAATATTAAAAATTTTAGTAGTATTATAACACTAATAATAGATTGCAGGAGAGAGAATAAATTTGCATGGACTAGAGCAACCACTAAAATATTTATAATTTTGAAAATAATTACAGAAAGACCAATTTTAGCATTACCAAATTTTAATAAAGTGTTTGAGGTTGATTGTGATGTTTTTTTTTTGAGAATTGGTTCTTTGTTGAGTCAAGAAGGAAAGGCAATAACATATTTCAGTGAAAAATTGAATGAGAAAAACATAAAATATTATAATTATGATATTGAATTATATACAATTATACAATTATTAAGACATTGGAGGCATTACCTGCTGCCTAAAGATTTTATACTATTTATAGATCATAAGGATTTGAAATATGTGAATACACAAAAGAAGTTGAATATTAGGCATGAAAAGTGGATATCTTATTTATAGGGGTATACTTTTGTATTGAAACATAAATCAAGAAAATAAAATCATGTAACTAATGCATTGAGGAGAGTAGCATTATATGATATTGATCCATATTTTTGCAAGATAGTTGAGCAGTGCAGAAATCCATTAACTGATGGGACATATGTTATTCATAGTGATTATCTTATAAAATAAGGTTATCTCTTCAAATATAAATAATTATACATTCTAGCTAGGTCTCTATGAGATAATATAATAAGAGAATTACATAGAGGCGGTTTGGATGGACATTTTGGTAAGACAAAAATAATAGCTTTGGTGGAAAAAAAGTATTTTTAACCAAAGATGAAGAGAGATGTGACAAGGTATATTTCAAGATGCAGGTTATGTCAAATGGTAAAAGGGCATGCACAAAATACTAAACCATAAATTTCATTACTAGTTTCAAGAGGACCATAGATAAATTTGAGTATAGATTTTGTGTTGAGATTACCAAACATGTAGAGAAGTAATGATTCAATTTTTTTTGTTGTAAATTTTTTTTTTAAATGGTTTATTTCATTGCATATAAGAAAATAAATGATGTCATTATAGTTGTAAAATTATTTTTTAAAGATATTGTGAGATTGTATAGTGATCCAAAAACTATTACTTCAAATAGGGATATAAAATTTATAATTCATTTTTGAAGGACTTTGTGAAAGAAAATGGGTACTAAGTTAAAATTTAATAGTTAGCATCACCATAAATTAGATGGATAAAAATAAGTTGTGAATAGGAGCTTGGAAAATTTGCTGAGGTGCATAGTGGGGCAATGGGACTTGGCTTTACCACAAGCTGAGTTTGCATATAATAGTTTAGTGAATAGATCAATAGAAAAGTCACTATTTCAAATGGAAAAATATTATGAGTATTTTAGATTTGATATAATTACCAATTTTAGATCAAATTAGTGATGATGTAGAAGCATTTGCAAAGCATATGCAACAATTGCAAGGAGTAAGAAGAAAGTTGTATGAAAGTAATGAGAAATATAAAGCAATAGTAGATCTTAGAAGAAGATCCAAGGTATGTAAAGAAGGAGAGTTGGTAATGGTTTACTTGAGGAATGAAAGATTTCTAAAAGGTACACATAACAAGTTCAAGTACCAAAAAATTGGACCGTACAGAATTGTGAAAAAAATCAATGACAATGCTTCTGAAGTGTTTTTACAATATAATTTTAATATATCTCTTATATTTAGTGTTTCAGATTTATATAAATTCCATGCAGATGATGAAGGTTAAAAACATGAAGAAGTAAATTGGGAGCAACAAGTTCCAAAAAAGAAGGGAAAATAGTGTATGTTTTGGATGTGAAGGTAGTAAACACAACACAAGAAAATTATAACAAGTATTTGGTGTAGTGGGAAAGATTACAGCAAGAAGACAATACTTGAATTAAAAATGAGAGCTGAAAAAGATTAAAAATAAAAAATGGTATTGATACAATCAGGGCAACTTGTAGGCGCTGAGTTGTTTCTGACTAGAAGAGAATGATGTAGAAAAAATAGGCCAATCTTATCGAGGTCATAACTTTTAAACTATAGCTCTTTGAGTTCTTCCATGTGCCAAAATGACCATTTCAAAAAGTTTATTGTTGTCTTAAGCCATCCTATCCATTTAGAGTTGTTTTCAATATTTTTTAGAGGCCATACGTGATCATTTGAGGGTCCAAAATTATTGTTTAATGATTTTTTCAAAAAAAAAATTATTTTTAGAAATTGTATATTTTTAGGACAGGATGTCAACTTTAGTTGAATTTCATCCCATAGGTTGATTATAATTTTTATAATATTTTTGGAGATTTTTCGAGCTACATGTACTTACATGCAAAACTTACTAAAAATAATGACTGCTAAAAATAGACATTTTTTAGATTTTAATTTTTTTCTTTTTTTCAAATTTTACATGTCAACTCTAATGCGGTGTTGAGGTTTATTTAAATATGGTTTGGGTTGTAATTATTTCAAGTAATTTAATATGAATCAATATAAGTTATTATTCTCAGAAACTTTACTTATTGATAATTTATTGTCTCAATAGTTTTTGTGTTCATTAAAAGTCCTCTATTCCTAACCGACTTAGTGAAACTTAATAATTAATACAAAAATAAAACAAAACTAAAATTGTTAAAAGTCCTTTATTCCTAACTAACTAAGTGAAATTTAATGTTTATATTTCATTAAATATGTAAGAGAAAAAAATTAGATCTTAACTTTGAAATTGATTATAATAAAATTCAATTAACTTTTAATAAGTACAGCGGCCTTTTATGTTGAATGTATTTCTATTATGTAATGAGAGTAATTTACCATTATGACTTACAATAAAGTACTTGTTATTAGCACTTGATAACCAAGCTTTCTCTGTTATTTTCAATGGCTTCAGTAATGTTATTCCTTTTTTGCAACTAACTTTCAATGGTGTCTTGTTCATACGGCCATGAAGAAGACAAGAATATGCTATTTTACATGCACGACATTGTGAGTAACCGCAACGCTATAGTGACATTCATTGCAAGAGTAAATGGCATATCTGTTAGAGAATGGAGTTAATTTCTCCACTCCTCATGCATGCATAGTAGTTAAAGAAGCAGTTCAGTCTTGTTTACATGCAAAGGCTGTAGCTAAATTTAGACTGTACTTAATTTTGGTTTGCTTTTCTAATTATTGTTTGTTTAAAAATCTATTTAAGAAACCCATGGGCATAGCTTTGTAATTGCACAAGATCAAGAAGATCTGGAAGATTCAAGAAAATCAATAAAATTCTTGTTTTTCAAAATTGCTATAGCAATTTGAGTTTTGTCTGTTATTTTATTTCTGATGTATTATTTCTTTTTTTGCTTCAAATTGGTATCAGAGCCTTAGAGAGAAGATCTAGGGAGAAGAAAGGAATAGCAGAGGTCTTGTGTCAAGGAGAGCTATAAGGATATGATCCTGAAAAGCCCCACTCAACCTGGGGTTGGAAGCGCTAGAGTGCAGCAGAATCCACAAAGTGCACAGAAAGAACCTATAGCCAATGAGCCAGTGTCGACGTAGCAGTGGCAATTTGGCATGAGGAGTGACAGGTTGAAGGTGAGGGGCGCGCTCAGTCAAGCTAGGCAGATTGCAGCCTATTTATTAAAGCACAGGGATGTGGTAGGTAAAGAAGAAGCGCTCCAACCTAAGCCAACGTGGAAGACTAGCGTCGGTCAAGAACCATTTTTATAGGTCGTAAGGGCTTCATATCTCAGTGGATGTTCTTCGAGCCATGAAAATAAAGCGTATAGTGGACTGTGGTAGGCCATGAGGCAAAGTGAAGGGTGAGTTGGGTTAAAAGCCATTGTGTTCTTCTTATCTGAGGTAGCTGTTGTATCTTGTGATCGTAGCTCAGTTGTGTCTCACTTATGATTGATGAATTTCATTTGAAGGATGGAGGATAGCTTGGCGGGTGTTTTTTTGTTAACACCATTGCCTTCTACATTAGCATTGCTCAAGCTACGTTGATTCACAATTTTCTTGTTTATTATGCTGCAAGCATCATAGAGGAGCTCATAAGGGCGTTGTTTTTGTCTAGAAGAGACACAGCCACATTGGAGAAGCACTGCCAAAGAATTGGCAGCCAAGCCCAAGTCAAGATCTCAAATAGGACGATTGTTGGAAAATCTAGACCAATGTGGAAAGAACCCAACAGAGTCCTTGGAGAAAACCTAAACAATTAAGCATCAGGTGAAAGAAATGTAAGCAAGCAGGAAGCTTATAGTGTTAGACATAAGCATGGCTGTTGATAGCCTTTCGACAGGTTATTCCTTAGTCTTAAACGCTGAGTGAATGCTCATTGAGTAATTGTAATTATTCGTAGCCTCAATCTAGGCTATATCAGGTGGTGTATTCCAAATATAAGGCGATGTATTTTGTAAGCTGGTGTATTCCACATATAAGGTGATGTATTTTGCAAGGTGGTGTATTCCACATATAAGGTGATGTATTTCGAAAGGTGGTGTATTCCACATATAAGGCGATGTATTTTGCAAGGCGGTGTATTCCGCAGGATTGGCAAATATATTCACAAAGGCATTAGCAAAGGAGACCTTTGATTTAAGACAAAATTTAGGCATTGTAAATGTTAAAGTAGTTAGTGGTAGAAATTAAGGGGGAGTGTTAGAGTCTGGAGTTAATTTCTCCACTCCTTATGCATGCACAACAGTTAAAGAAGCAGTTTAGTCTTGTTTGCATGCAAAGACTGTAGCTAAATTTAGACTATAATTAATTTTAGATTGTAGTTAATTTTGGTTTGCTTTTCTAATTATTGTTTGTTTACAAATCTATTTAAGAAACCCATGGGCATAGCTTTGTAATTGCACAAGATCAAAAAGATCTGCAAGATTCAAGAAAATCAATAAAATTCTTGTTTTCCAGAATTACTGTAGCAATCTGAGTTTTGTCTATTATTTTATTTCTGCTATATTGTTTCTTTATTTCCTTCAATATTGTGAAATCTATTAGGCTTCAGAATGGTATTGGTTAAAGACGACCTTCTTACTAAAAAAGTAGTGCGATCCTCGGAAATTGTGGGAAGAGCCAAAGGATTTTATGCCAATTCAGATGTGAAGGGCAGTTCTATCCACACGGTGTTCTCTTTTGTGTTTGAGAATCAGATTTATAATGGAAGTATGCAGGAAATGTTGGGGATAGATCACTTCACTAAGAGTGAGTAAGTGAGGAAATTAGACACTTTACAATTTTTATAAAAAAAAATAGTAATAAAATATAAGTTTGTAATAATAAAGATAATTTAAATAGATAAAATATTAAATATGTATGAAATAAAATAGCAGATTTATGTGATAGAATTTTAGTATAATTAAGAAAATATTTATTGGAGAAGATATCGGATTTTATTAATTTAAGATGAATATATTAGATATGAATTTATTATAAATCATTTTGGTTATTCACAAAGATTATTATATTTAATTGGTAAAGTATCATGAGGATTCATCTTCCTAAAAATAGAATAGAAAAATGTCTTGATATTGGTAAGCGGTTCTTTCTTGACTATTTTTTTATAGGGGGAACCTTTGAAGACCCATGGGGACCAATGCCACTTGAGGAGTGACCTACCAATGGCAAGGGAGACTCGAACATGGGATAAAATGTTGGGATAGGCGCTTTTGATATACCGGAGCTATGAACCGGAGTAATAGGGGGCAACCTTCTCAAAGTGGGACATGTGGGTGGGCTTGGGTTTGTAATGTCCATCAGACTATTTGCATCCGAAACCCCTGATGTATTCCGCGTGGTCCACAAGGAGAAGTGTGACCCCTACCTCAAGGTGTCCACATGGTCACTTTTTGAAAGAGTCCTCATGTATTCAATGGGAATGGAACTTGGGTTCATGAGTACAAACTACTTGTACCTCACCAATACACCAAGCCCTTGAATAGAATAGAAAAATGTCATTAGGATTTTCCTTCTTAAAAATAGAATATCGTTGGAATTCGTCTCTTTAGAAAAAGGAGTTTGACTCTTTGATTTTTTGGAATTCATCGCTGCTCCTTAAACTCTATGACAATCATGAGGACATTACCCTCCACAACTCCATTATCAAAAAGTAAAATACAAACCATGCTGTAAAAGCATCCAATATTTAACTTTATTATCATATATCTAACAAAATTTTGGAAAAATAATTTTTATAACTTAAAAACTGAACAATTTAAAAACAGAACAATTTAGATATGCTTATAGGTATATCATCACTACGCGTGAAGCAGCATAAGGTTCGGATGGTAATATTAAATTCAATACTACCTTCCGAGTAGACCAACATTCTTTTATAACATCCACTTTATATTATGTATTATATGCTAGTCTTCTTCACAAATAAAAAAAGGGGTCTGTAGTTGGCGTCTGCAGATATGCTAGTGGGTATGCCATTATTATGTATTCCATGCTAGTCTTGCTCACAAATAAAAATAGGAATAGAATACTCTTTCTTTCTTAGTGTATAATATTCTCCCAATCTCTTGGTGTGATTATATTAACTATTTATGAAATCTCCTTGTCGGTTGAAACATTACTATCTAAATAAACACAAGAGTAAGCAATGAGTGGGTATACTAAATACAATTATTGCAGATTTTATTAAAGCATAGCTGTGTCGCGATTATTGTAAATGTGTTTTTTATTTTGATACGCCATTTCCAGCCCCGTCTGGCAGCACTCGTTAACTTCCAGATTATTTATGTTGTTCAATCAGTGATTAAATTTGAAAGGTCCGGTTTAATTTTAAATCGAAGGATTTATTCATCGAACATTTTGGTAATAAAAGTTTTAAGAAATAGTCATACTTCAATTGATAAAAGTAAATTAAGTATTCGTGTCATTAAAATTATACACTTTGAAGTGATTTTTATATGTGATGAATAAGGACCATAAAGTCTAGTCTAAAATTAGATAGCAATACACAGCATGCGAGCTCCATTGATAGTTAAAGGAGATAGCACACTGTTAAAGGATTCAAGGCATACCAAATGAAGAGTTGAAGATGTGAGGAGTTGAAGATGTCATATCAGGGGCTGGAATGAGCTCCCTTAGACTGAGCTAGGTAAGCAAATGAGGTAGAAATCATGTAGAAATGTAATACTAAGTGGTGGTATTTATTTTAATTCACAAACTTGACATATTCTTGCATACAATGTACAAAAATAACAAACTTTTTCAAACTTAATATATTCATTTATTTATATTGATTAAAATATTTTATCTAAATTTTACCACTAAATTTGGCATTCTTGTCATTGTGGAATCATGTGGCCTTAACCCTGAGCATTGTCATTTTCATTTAAAAAATCCAAAATTAAATGAAGGTTAAAAATCCATAGAAAAAGACCACCATAGTGAATTCGATCAAACATTATTACAAAAAACAAAGACAACATTTTTCGTACTCTATTATTTACTCAAAAATTAACTCATAATTGTTTTTTGTTTCTCAAATTCCATTTAATAAATTCATTTATCATTTTTATAAATTCTTGAGAAATCTCTACTGATTGAAATCTTACAATTATGATTATGTGCACAAATCAATTTGATCTTTCTAGAAAGGTAATGAAGGAGGAAACTACAAGCCTAATTTAATGGTACATTCTGTAAATCAATGTTCGAACTATAAACAACATATTGGGGCTACTCAGTGCTAAAGAGTCTAACTTGTAAAACACCTACAAGTTACACTAGGTAAAATAACATCAACCTCACTCTTCACTACCTAGCATTCCTTAGATCCAAATTCTAAAGACCAAAAACTAAAAACAACCATTTTAAAAAAATCTTCCATTGAATTCACAAGCTCCAAATCTAATGCAACACTCAAAACCTTAAGAGCCCTACTCACCCCAAAGTAAATGATCTTCTACATAAACAAGGCTATAGGGTAGCATGATTTTGATCAAAATATGAAAAACCCAAAGCACAAATTTTTCCACCCATTTAAGGCATGAGGACATCAATGTTTGATTAAATTATTTAAATTTTCTAGAGAGTTCTTTCACATAGTCAAGGTAAATAAACCATGAAATGATCAAAACTTACAATTTTCGAAGAGTTTTCTTCCACATATACATGTCAAAAACCACGATGATTAAAATCTTAAATTTTCAATCCCTAAAACCCCAATCCATAAATCTCACAAACCCAAAATAAATGATAACTATGCAATCTCTTTCCATTTTTAAAATAGAGAAAAAAATTAGGGTTAAAAGGCCTCGAAAACCTAAAGTATTTTTCATCACCAAAATCCATCCACAAATTTCAAAAACTAGCGTAAAGATCAAGTACAATAAAAAAGAAATAAATACTTGTGTATTTCATAGACAATGGGAAATAAAACAAGCATACATTGTACACAACAAAATCTTGACTCACTAATCCCTCGACCTTCATCAAGATTACTTAAGATTTATTTGTTTTAATAAATGGATGTGGGATCGATGTGAACTATATCTCTATGTACATCTAACGTATATGATAGTGATGATAATTTGAGGGAAAATCCATATTGTAGTAGTGGCACTAGTAGTTTGAATATTAAATTCTAAATTATACATGGTGATCAAGCTTTCTTATCATTTGTCAAAGCTCTATGGTCTACTTAGTTCAGTCAGCATCAGGTGACTCAGAGTTGCATTTAATGTTGAAATCAAGTGTAACTTCCCCCACTTCTAGTGGCAATCATAATCAATATATTTATTAGTGGTTTATCCATTATTTGTTGAATTATCAATTTTATGAGTTTGAACTTCTTTTACCATTTTATAGATCAATAAACACTTTGATTTTGATGTTTAGAATCCAAACTATATTTCTTTACTGACAGTGGATTTTATATTTTTACTTCTTATACCAGTTGAAAGCCCTTGGAAGGGTTGTTACGTGTTTAATTTTGAACATTGTGTCTATGATGATAGGCCCTCAAGTTATTGGATATATATGTGCTTTTAGAGAAAAATGTCCTCTACTTTGCTCTTATTGATGCACCATTTGTCATTGTAAACTTTGAATATGTTCTCTCAAACCACAATTACAACCCATGTAGAGTTGAGTGAAGTAATAACTATTTCAAAGTGACATACAATCATATAATTATGAAAACCTCCCTATTATACCATAAGGTAAACATCCATATCATTTCCCAAGTGTCAAATCCTATGCCACAACCACCTTATATTATCATTTAATAGAGTGGTTCAATGAAGCTATCCTTCTCACACCACCTTTCCCCATCTATCAAAATAATGTCAATGATAATGTGCTTAGAAAATACAAAAGAATATATTCTCCTATAGCTAAATTATTTTTTCTCGCAAATGCAATCCCATGATGCCTCTTTCAAACATAAAATCAAATTTGAATATATTCATGTAGCTAGAAGAGCACAAATATGAGTTTGCCTCTATTCGAACTAAATTGGAGATAAGGCTTGAAAATAATTATTCAAATCTCTCAAATTCAAACAAGCTCAAGATTATATTAGGTCATTAAGTTAGCTCATTTTATGGTTATTGGTCTCCCTGAAATCAATTTTGGCTCTCTAGAACACTATAAAATCAGTGTTCCAAACCTATGAGGAAATAGTTGAGTTAGCTCAAGGTTTGCAAGAATGCCTATATGTTGTTCCTCACTAGTGTAGTTTATCCAACCATAAGTTATGTGGCGCATCTATTTATCTTAATTAAGACTCTAATACCTTACATTACATGTATGATTACAAAGCCCTAGGCATTGATATATTCCCTTGTAAATTTTATAAATCAACCTTGGAGTTTGTTGTGCATGATTTCCTCCATGTTTAGAAACAAGATCTACATAAAAAATTTGGATTAGTTTATTAATAAATCCAATATCAAAATTTTCCCCAAAGTTAGTGATTCAGATTTTATCACTAGTTTTCACCCCATAACCCTTTAGAGAAACATATTTCTAAATTTATATTTTGAGAAAACTTATGATATGATTTAGTGGCATTTCATTCTTTTCATGGTTCAAGATATTGGATTCACCTAATTCATTATTTTATCTATCCCAACACTCTTTTCAAACACCTCAGTATGTCTAACTATCAATGTCCTCAAGTCTAAAACTTTTGGTCTCTTTCAGTCCATACAATAAGGTTATCCTTGTGCATCAGCATTATATGTGTGTGCATTAAATATCTTGGATATATTTAGTGCATAGAGGTTATTAGGGTCTCAACATCAGCATTTTTTTTCAAAATATATCCTATCAACTCATTAATGGCCTTTTTATTAATGATAATTTCCTCACTCTTAAAGATTAATAGAAATCCATTATGTGGATTATGTAGTATCTAGACATTTTTTCCAAGCTTCTAGTTCCAGATTGTAAGGGATAAAAACCCAATGCTTCAAACAAGTATGATGACCATGCTATATTGGTCCAACCGCAACACATGGAAATAGGTTCAAAGAGGGGAACAATTAAAATTCTTGGGCATTCCCTTTGCCTTTGATGGTTTCCCTGTGGAGCTATGGAATTATGTCACCAATAGAGAGTAAAAAAAGGTTGAGTACTAGTTCATCAAACCCCTCTCTTTAGAAATGAAATCTCAAGTGTGTACTAAGATATTGGTTCTTACTCATGTCTATTATTCCTCATGTTGGGCCCCATATAAAGCCTCCTATGATAAAATTAATAAGATCCTTAAATACTTTCTCTATTATAATCCCAAACAAGGTTCCATAGAGTTGTTTGGAATATTTTTTGTCCTCCTCATGATAAAGGAGATATGAGGATCATTTATATTTATAGGCAAAGCAGTGCACTATGTGTTGGGTTGGTTTTTATAGTTGTAAAAGTTAATGAATCCTATAAAATTATCTTTAATTACTATATCTCTTCTAAATCTCCCTATGATAAGTCTAGTTGAAACATATTACTTTCATATAATATTGATCACTCTTGCTCCTATCAAAATTGAAGTCTCATTTGTGACTAAAATCATTTGGAAATATTAAGAAGTGGTTAAACCTAATTTTAATTAGATTGATGATGTTCTTATTAATTGTCATTCTCTTAATCACCATAATATTTTGTGGTCACCTATCATGGCCAATATTAGCCTCTTTCTTTCTAAATTATCTACTATGAAAGCTTTGAGACTTTTCAAAAGTTGAATCCAAACTGTAAATCATAAGGTTTCAGCTCATGAATACACTCAAGGTAAAATCAAAATTCAATTTAAATAATAATGACTTAGTAGTTTTTTTTCATTTAGGAGTTAATGTCATGTGTCATGCTCCACAAATTGGGTCTACAACCTCCACATTCTTTGTGAAAAAATTGGAGGTATAATTATGATACTCATTTCAATAATTATTATTTAGGCCTTCATTATCATATCATGAGCCCATTTTTTCTAAATCTTAGTAAGCTTAAGCGGTGTTAAAATCTTAATTCCTCAGCCAAGATGTGGCTTTCATGTCTTAGCTAAATTTCAATCTCTATGTAAGCTTTCTCATTTTCTCTGGTGTATGGTTTATCAAGGCCTTCCACTTGGAGAACACTTTCACATCTTAGATTTGGTCAACCCAAGTGTTGAACATATTCCAAAACTGAGTCTTTTTGGCATGTCTTTTGGACATGTCCCAAAGCTCAATGTGTTTAGTAGTGGATATATAGTCTCTTTTATCCCTACCATTCCAAGTCTTTCTCTTGAAGTTTAACCCTCCTTGGGGTTTCTACTAATTGGCCAACACCTATATATATATTTAATGGAAATTATTTAGAGTTGTTATTTTGTTTCAATTATGGAAAGATAGAAATTGTTATCTTTTTAAAAATGAATAAATATCTTGACATTTTTCTATTAACAATAACGTATTTTGATGTCTTTGACCTTTCTATAGAATCAATCCCAAGTAGAAAAATTAGTCACAAAAATTAGCTATTTGTAGGTGTTACTTGACCATTGGAGGAGTTCTCCTTTTTCCATGAGTCATGTCCCCTAGATCAGCCACCACAAGGCTCTCCACCTCCACTACCCAGACATTGACAGAGTTGTTGTCATAGTGAGCAACATTTCTCCACCCTTCCTCCAAAATAGGGGAGATGGAATCAATCTCCACTACATGAAAAGTCTGTTGCGAGTCATTTTATATGGGGTTTACTTATTTGTCTCAGCTCTACTGGTAGTATAGTGTAGACTCCTCCTACATGGGTTATTGATGTGTCTTTACATCTTTCAAATCTAATGGATGAATGGGTAGTTCTAAATCTTCCTTCAATTTATCTTTCATGCTAGAATGTTCAACTGCCTAAGGACAATCCTCCACCTCCTTTCCATGTGGTGGAATGTGATTAATGTTATGATGTGCCTTTCATAGTTTCTCTAGTATTGTTTCATTCTCTATACTTTGTCGTTATTTCTATTTGTTCTATTCTAGTATGTAACAACTTTTTCTCTAGTAATAAATCTATATTTTAAATACTGATTGATTACTTTACTATATAACCTTTTATAAATTATTATTTTTATTAATAATAATTATACTAATATGTTCTCATAGTAAAAAATATTATAGAAACTCACCTAAGATTCATTACACATGAGATAAAAATAGAATATGTTATTTTTCCCATACAATTGATGGCACCACTTACTAGGTCTAGGTCTTGCAGTACGTGTTAGGGTAAAGAATTTAATAGGGGTTTTGTTGTCAACTTAATAGATGTTAATGGTCTGCCATTCAGGCATTAACCTATTCCAATGGTGATTTTAGTGCAGGAAAGGAATGAATTGTAGGAGCAAGGAGTTGTATACGGTCTGCACACCGACATTGCCATTTTTATTATATTTCTTCATTCATGATTGCAAAGCTGTACAAGGGTGACCATTTCTCAGAAAACAAGTATTATTACTTAACACGAAAACAAGTATTATTACTTAACACAAATTATTAAATGGTGTTTCATGTACAACAAGTATGAGCAGAAAACTACGTTGGATTGGAGATAATCATATAAAAGGGTTGCAGCATTATTATTATTATTATTAAGAATTTATGTGAAGGGAGGTGTTATCTGAGGGAGGCCGGGTAGCGCCATTTTCTATTTTGGATACGAATTATTGTGCACGTATTAATCTCTCCACAGGATGGAAGGGTTGGAATTTGATAGATCTGTAAATTCATCAGGCAGGTGTATTCGTCATCTTTTAAGCTTCTACTTCTCATTTCTCAGATCGACCATTGTTTAAGTTAAATCTTTTGTCTGTATGACCTGCCTAATTTTGGCTTTAAAGGATGAACTGCCCTATGTGTTTCTGTCTTTTTATTTCCAGGAAATGGTCTTTCATAAGTTCAATTTTCTTGATTTTAATGAAACAAGTACAATCTTCACTGCTGTTAACGTTGTACTCTTTAATATAATTGCAATGGCCAGCCCAAAAAGGCCAGTCAGATTGAAAAAATGCGTACCGTCCAATGCTTAGCGTATGATGTAGTAAAAAAAAATCCGCAATGAGATGGTTAGATATTAAAAGAGAAACTTAAATTATCTAAAACCTATAAAAGAATAAAAGTATAAAGAATAAAAGAATAAGAATGAATTTTCACAGTTGATATGCTGTACAGTGAGTGATTTTTTTGATAATTCATGGAAACGTTGGATCGTTTTGAGGATGTTTGGTATGTATTTAGTTATCATATTTCCTTTATGCTCTTAAATTATCAAATGATCGTGCCTTGATGTCTGATGTAAGGTTGATTTTAAAATTGTAAAACCTTGAAGTTTTGGAATATTATTTTGTTTTCTTGAGGTTAGATTACAGACAACCCCAAATAGAATACATTATATTCATTTTGCAGGGACTTATGAAGGGATTATGCTGGTAGGGTTACATAATGAGTCCAAGATTTATGTATTCCGTAACATTCATAATCATAAGATTACAAAAATCAGTAATTGTCTTATGCCTGAGACTAGGCGTGCTACTGGGGTAATGCAAAAACAGCCAACTCTATCATCTATTCTGATAACTGACATTTCATGAACACATCAATTTGTTATTCTTCTCAATTATTTTATATTATGCTTGAGTGGTTGAATAAGTGGCCTTGTATTGATTGAGCAAGAAATGATGTTTAGGCATCACTATATGATTGTGTTCGAGTTGTCTTCATACCGTAATTAAAATGTAGGTAAAACTTATTGTACTATGGGTGGACTAATGAATCTTTTGCATCTGATAGCTAAGCCTGATATGCTTGCGATTTTGGCATGGTTGAAATCCTCTTCAATTGTCAGCCTCCTCTTCCTGCTGCTGATTGTCATGTTGTTGGTGTATGTCATTGCTCACCTTGACATAATTTGGCAGCCTTCACTAATGTTTTCAATATGGTAAATTTATTTTTTTCTTATTTATGTAATTGAATGATGATGTGCAGTATCTTATCTTTTAAACCACTGTTTTACGGGAGCGTTTCTATCGGTCTTGAAAAAATGCACTGCAGAAAACTTCTAAATTTTTTACAGTCTGTTCAGATTCGATCCAAATTAATTTATACGTTCCGTAGACTTCAGAATCATTCCAAAATGTTAGCCGCTTAAATTTTTTCCAAGATGAGATTGACATTTGGAATTATATAGCTTTCTAAAATAATGTGTAAATTTTCGAATTATATATTTCGACGTTAATTTTGTAACTTATCATAAAAGTTTAGATAATTTGGAAGTATAAAAGTGAGATATTATATAATAATAGGCTTGTGTATTATAAGTAAAAGAATATAGGATAGTGATTAATATACATAAATATTAAAAAATATATATCTAAATGTAATATATGTTTTTTAAATTATATCTTTGGAAATTTGTGAATTAATTTTTTCATTATAAATATAAATATTGAAATATTTTTATTTATATTTGATTAAAAAAATTACCAATTATATTTTATTCCAATTAATTAATACACGTATAAATAATATTAAATAATTTTTTATATGTTAATTGATGCATATTTTAAATGAAAATATTAAATTATGATTAATATATAAATTTAATTTTTTTTTTTCTTTTAAATTTTAATATAAAAATTATAATGAATTATATATATTTTTTAAATTTATCAATCTCTATTCAAAACTATTCAACGTGTAACTATAAAAATAAGGATTAATATTAAATTATACTTGAGGTTCCCCTAATGAATATGTTTTTTACTGTATTGATTGCACAGTTAATTTTATTTTCTTCCTTGCCTACAATTGATCTAGTGGAATATTTTGTATTTTAGAGACTACAGAAAACAGCCAGGGGAAGGTTGGCGGTGGTACCGACGTTTCTGCGTTGCATTCCTTGTTTCAACTGTATGGCTTGCTTTCGAAGAACATTAAAAAACATGGAAAGATTCTAACTTCAACCCTGAATTTAACAAGTTATTTGGAGAAAGAAAATACATGAGTCACATATAATAATACCGAATCTAAATGTAAACATAAAAAATCCGTAAATTGCAATCGCAGGATCTGAATGTAAACATAAAAAATCTTGAAATTGCAATTTCAAAATCTATAAAGAATCTAGAAATAAAGAAACAAACTCACATATAAAAAAAAAGGGCGCCCGGTTTTGGCAGATCACAACTTTAAAAAAATCCAAAACCAATTATTATATAAGGCAAAGGCAAATGCTTCATGAGTTATATGGTCTTCAAAACGTTGAAACAAAACCACAACAAAAAAATACATATTTCAATCGTTCAATTTCCTCAAAGCGTGGAAAACAACGATTGCATTATTCATGTTAACTGCAATTGCTCCAAGCAATGTTAGTGGAGGCCATTTCCAGTGAAAGTTATATAATTTTTCATCAAAATGATCATAAAACGAGTATTATTTTTAGACTTAGTTTATATTTGCAAATGTAAACCTTGAAGAATTACTATATCACAATAATTCTTACACCTTGTACCAACTCGGCCATCCTTACAATCTACAAGATTCTTTTTACAACAACGATGAACATAAACTTAGACAGGCTTATAAATTTATATGGACTCTACTTACGATTTCCAATTTTCTATATTATTTATTTATTTTTATGTTTGTTTTTAACAGCCATTGATATTGTCACCTAGTTGTACATACAATCTTTTAAAGAAATATTAGTAAAAATGTTGGAAAAACTGTGCAAATAG
Organism: Torreya grandis; assembly: GCA_037957365.1. Lineage (NCBI taxonomy): Eukaryota > Viridiplantae > Streptophyta > Pinopsida > Cupressales > Taxaceae > Torreya > Torreya grandis. Next base: position 2,901,750 of record JARHVA010001224.1, on the reverse strand, counting down.
GTAAATATTTGTACGCCATTTTTTCAAATTTTTTATTTTTTGATAATGTTATTGTTTTTTTATAATATTAATAAAATAAATATGACAATATAAAAAATTGGTCTATTCACATGACCATTTCATTTTCTTATGCATATATGTATATTATATTGTTTACAATTATTTTTTTACATTCATTTCATTTTCTTATATATCTATGTGTATTTTATGAATTTAAATAGTGTACATCTTTCTAATTAATAGAGTTGTGGGGTAGACATCGGAACTACTGGTGTAAAACAACTGTAGAACTATAATGATTCATAATAATTATTACATTGTATAGAAAAACTTGTAAGCTGAGTTTTTATCACTTCTTATAAAAAATATACTATATTTTGATATTTATTTTATAAATTATCTATTTTATTTATAAACAGTTTTACAAAATACTTCGAAAAAAATTATATAATACTTAATACCAAGCTTCCCTGCACCTTGGCACAACTGTTAATAAAAATTTCTTTTGAAGAAAAAAAATCTATATGATAGAGAAACAACTCCACACAAGGGAAAGTCAAATTTATATCATAAAGGACGACCTTGAACCGAGACAAAAGATTTGCCTTTTTGGGCCGATACTTAACACGTAACCAGACAAAATACGCTGAGCATCAAAGCTCCGATTATTTCGGGTTGGACCAGTTCGTTCCATGGAGCAAGTGAGGCGAAATGATGATCACGTTAATTGTTTGGACCAAATCTCTTATATTTATATGCTATCAGTATTTATCGTATAAGTTTATATACATTCTTGTGTTAGTAGCGTCGATCTGAGCTCATTATGCAATTTTTTTATAAATAATTAAATCAATTGAATCATAAGAATCATTCTAATAGCATAGGCTTCATTGATTCTTACGGCTCATTCTCTCTTTAAAATAATGAATCCTACTGAAACCAAAGAATGAGTCTAACAGCATAGGCTTCATAGGTTTTTCATATATGATATCATTACTGTTTTCTGGTTGCGAGGCATAAGGGTCAATATGATACAGGAATCAATATTATTTTAGGTAGTTATTAGAATAAATATAGTACATATTATTAAAGGTCAAAGTTATATATATATATATATATATATATATATATATATATATATATATATATATTTATATTTATATATATATATATATATAATTATTTATAACAAATAAATAATGTTGACTTTTCAAAATGAATAGTTTTATATTTAAAAATAAAAAAATAATTATAATTTTTTTTTAAAAAATATAAAAATAACTCTTTTAAATATATATATATATATATATATATATATATATATATATATATATATATATATATATGTGTGTGTGTATATATATATATATATATATATATATATATGTATATATATATATATATATGTATATATATATTTAAAAGAGTTATTTTTATAATTTAAAAAAAAAAATTATAATAATTTTTTTTATTTTTAAATATAAAACTATTCATTTTGAAAAGTCAACATTATTTATTTGTTATAAATATTTATAATTATATTTTCTAAAATAAATCTGTCTATTTTCAAAAATCAAAGTTGCTTATTCGATAAAAGTATAGAATACTTAAAATTGATATCTCAAAAAAATATTAGTGAAGTGGACTTTTGATAATAAATGTCATATATAAATGATATTTATATATATATATGATCTTAAAATTTTGAAAAGTATTTAGTAATTAATAGTTTGTATGTTGTTATTGTATTTATTAATTATGAGACTAAATTTAATATTTTTTAATATATTTATGGAGTTTTTATAGTTCCTTTTTAGTTTTCATTTTACGTGCTTGTTATAAATATTTATAATTATATTTTTAAAAATAAATCTGTCTATTCCCAAAAATCAAAGTTGCTTATTCCATAAAAGTATAGAATACTTAAAATTGATATCTAAAACAATATTAGTGAAGTGGACTTTTGATAATTAATAATATATATATATATATATATATATATATATATATATATATATATATATATATATATATATATATGATCTTAAAAATTTGAAAAGTATTTATTAATCAATAATTTGAATATTTTTATTGTATTTATTTATTATTAGTCTAAATTGAATATTTTTAAATATATTTATGGTGTTTTTATAGTTCTTTTTGAGTTTTCATTCTGCGTGCTTCTTCACTTTCTCCTTTTCTTTCATGTTTCTCAAATTTTTTGTTATACACATCTAATACCTCTAACACTTATTTGAAGCATCTATAAACTTTTAGATCATTTGTTCATTTTTTTTAAAAATAGTATTTTACATAATTTTTAACCAATAAGATCTTAATCTAAAAATACTTTTATATGAATACATAAGCATTTATTTTCATTTAGTCTCGAGAATAAACAAATAATGAATCAAAATACTATCACGACAATAAAATTATCAATAGATAATGATTCTAAATAATAACTACTTTTGATTTGTATTGAATGATTTAAATAATTATAAATCATGCATAAATAATCTTCAATTTAGAATTGGAGTTGACATGTAAAATTAAATCTATAAAAATAAACTACAAAAATAATAAAACTAGATTTTTTTTATTTTTAGCAGGTGTTGTTTTTAGTAAGTTTCACATGCAATGATGTACAACTCTAAAAATATCCAAAAATAAACTAAACTCTAAAATTAACTTATTGGGTGAATTTCAATTCAAGTTTAAGTTCACTTACAAAAATAGACAATTTTTAAATTTAGAAAAAAAACCCAAAAATAATTTTAAATTATAATTTTAAACCATCAAATGGTCACGTATAACTTCTAAAAAATATCAAAAATATCCCATAATCAAAAGCGTTGTTTATTGATGCATTAAAAAAATTTAGATGGTCATTTTGGCATAAATATGGGCTCAAATAGTTATGGCATATGAAAGTTTAGTCTATTTTTTTACATCATTATCTTATGGTTGAAAAGAACTTAATTCCTATGAGTTGTTTTGATTGTACTACTACCATTTATTCTTATAAATTTTGTTTAGATTTCATTTTGTAATCCAAGTATTATCTTCCTGTTGTAATCCTTCCCACTATAAAAAATACCTATCTTAAGTTTCTTGCCTTGTGTTTACTATGTTTTTGTCTAGAACCTGCACTATCTTTTCTTTCTTTTTTTTTGGCACTTGTTGCTTCCAATCTACTTCTTCTCCTTCACCATATTTTCCATGGAAACTATATAAATCTAAAACATTAAATACTACAGAGATATCATAATTCTATGGTAAACTCATCTCATAAGTATTGTAATTCATTTTTTTCACAATTTTACATCATCCAATTTTCTTGTAGTTAAACTTTTTATTATCTCTTTCAAAAATTTCTCTTTCCTAAAATAAACCCTCACTAAATCTCCACATTCAAATATTTTTGACCTTCTGACATCTGCTACTGATCTATACTTCTCATTACTTTCATGTAATTTTATTCTTACTTAATTTTCTAATTATTGTATATGTTTTACAAATGATTTTCCATTATCACTAACTCATTCTATAATTGGTAACTATACGAAATATAAATTAGTCATATGATTTATTCCATAAATAAATTGAAATGCTGATTTACTTATTGATCTATTCATTAAACTATTATATATAAACACATCTTTTGATAAAGTCATGTCCCATTGTTTGGGCTTCTCTCCAACTATGCATTTCAACAAAGTTCCCAAGATTTTTTTTACAACTTCTATTTAGGGGTGGTTTACACTACTGAATTTTAGCTTAATCTCCATCATCCCCCACAAATTCATTTAAAGATGACTTAGAAATTTTGTGTCCCTATCTTATGTAATGGTTTTTGGAACACCATATAATTCACACAATATCCTTAAAAAAATAGTTATGTAATTCTAGTAGCATTATTTGTTTTCTTACATATAATAAAATAAACCAAATTATAAAATATGTCTACAATAATAAAATTTAAATCATTAATTCTATATGTGTTTAGTAATCCCAATACAAAATCCATACTCAAATTTGTTTGTGGTCCTCTTGGAACCAGTAACGACATGTATATTCTTGTATCCTATGCATGTCCTTTAGCCACCTAACATATTTTTCACCTTCAAAGATATATTCTCATGTCTCTTTTAATCCTTGGATAAAAATACTTCTCTTCCACTTAATCTATTGTCTTTATCTTACCTAAATGTCCAACCAAACCACCATTATACAATTATCTTATAATATTATATCTTAGAGACCCAATTGGAATACATAATTATTTGATTTTCAAAATATGACCATCTTGTATAATATACTCTTCATAAATATTACTTGTATCACCTATCAATGTGTTCCTACATTCCTAAACTATCTTTGTAAAATCTGGATCATTATCATATACTTCTTTAATAAATTTAAATCTAACTACTTCACTCACCATAGTAGTTATCAACCCCACTCACCTGCTCAAAGAATCAATTACCTATTCTTTTTCTAATTTGTGCTTCAACACAAAAATATAACCCTATAAAAAGGACACCCATTTTTCATGTCTATTATTTAACTTTTTTGACTATTCACATACTTTGAAGCCTCATGATAAATAGGATAAAATCCTTAAGCACTAGGTAATGTCTCTAATGTCTTTATGCTTTTATAATATCATAAAATTAAACATCATCCGTAGAATTTTTTTTTAATACCTCATTGAATTTCTCATTGAAATATGTTATTGGCTTGCCTTATTGATTCAACATGACACCAATTCTTGTAAATAAAGAATCACAATCAACTTCAAACACTTTCCTAAAATTTGGTAATGATAAAGTAAAATTTTATATAATTCTCTTATTTAATAACTCAAAGCTTTATGTTGTTTCCCTTTCCCATGAAATTTTTTTCCTCTTATACAATTTGTTATAGGTGCAACAATACTATTAAAATTCTTAATAAAATTTCTATAAAAAGTTATTAAACAATCAAAACTTCTTACCTCTATGATGGTTTTTGGGATGGGCCACTCAACAATTAAATTTACTTTTTCCTCATCCATTCTTAAACCATCTGCTAAAAATACAAATCCTAAGATTACTAAATTGGTCTGCATAAACTTATAGTTATTCAAATTTTCATAGAGCTTATCTTTTCTTAACAAATCTAATATGATTCTCAAATGTTATATGTAATGTATTCATTGTTGGCATAGCTCACTAGTAGACCCTTATCCTAGTTTTGTTCCCATAAGGCTAAAGGAAAGAAAGAGAGGGGAACTTAAGTGGGGGCATTCAAAGAGTAAAAATGTGAAAAGGTACTTTTAATGTTCCAATTTTTATTTGAGTTGGGCAAAATTTCTTTTGGTCTATTTTCACTTAAGTGGGGGACATTTAAGGGACATGAGAGCCCAACCCCATTAAAAATGTAATTAAAATATTAATTTTCCTTATGATTCAAAAATTTATCTCCATATAATTTGGATGCTACATTGCGGGATGAATATAATATGGTATTGAAGGTTTGATTCAAGGGGTTATGCACTTTTAGATATTGAATTATTGATGAAGTATGTCAAATTTGTTCACTATGACTTGAGGATGAAAACCTTCAAGTTTACTAGGGTTTGGGGATTAAAACCTCCATTCTCTCATTGTGGTCACCTCTAATCAAGGGCTATAATTTTGTATCATATTTATATGATTGCATGTAATTGGTCTTACAAAGGTGTTTCAGAACAATACCTTCATTCAAGGGTTGAGAAAATTCCTTAGAGAGCCATTAAAACACAAATTATCGCTCAAAAAGGTGACAAAATTCCTTAGGATCAATAATTAAGTTCTCTAATCTTGGTGACTTCCTTTGAGGGCTTAACGAGTGCCTTAGGTCATGTTTTGGCTTGATTCAATGGTGTAACATAGGCCATGAATTTATAATAACATTCCTAATATTAATAATATTATTTTCTAATAATTCAACATACTAAATTAAGGTTAATTAAGGGTTAAACATAGGAAATATAATTCATAATTAACTATATTATTTTTCTAGTGGATCGATTCATCTTGGAAGGATTTTAGGGTGCTTTTGGGCTCTATGTTTGGAAGGCATATATTCTGTAATTTATTTATGGTTTGAACTTATTATTTGAGGGTTAAATGGAAGACTGACAAGGGCTAGAAGAGCTTAATTTTTTTATTTAAATATTTCTAGAACATACATAAGTTGGGTTATTTAGTGAACCTAGGTTTTGATCTAATTGGAACCTCATTTATTGAAGTTTTTTAGTTGATTTCATTATTGTGATTTTATATTTTTTTGCCTACAATCACTGAAGGGTTTGAGTAGGATTTTCATAGCAAAAAGAATGGTCAGAATTAGCTTGTGTGGCATTTGGGTTTGAGTGTTAGAAATATTCCCTTTTGGCTTATTCTTTCAAGGAGGTGAAACATATTGGTGGAGAAGATAATAAGGTATTTTTCTTATATTTTTCAAAAGGGTTTGACATCTCCATTTTTAATTTTTAAGCCTAATTATAGCAACTAGGGTTTATTGGTTTTAAGGTTCAGATTTTTAATTTATTTTCACATTGGAGAGGGTCTATTGTAAAAAGCTTATATTATAAATTTATCTCAAATTGGTAACATTAAAATGGTATCATATCCATATCTCAGTTATACTATGGGTGTGATGGTTGTTGATATATGAGTGGTAGTAAAGAAGGAAAGTGTTACCTAAGGAGTAATAGAAGGGGACATGAACTTAAACTAGTTGAGACATAATAGGAATAAGTAATAGGTGACACGGATCACCAAAATTTAATGAGGTACAAGACTGATAGGATAGATGAGGAAAGGTTAGAGAGATATTCTCAGTCTTAGGAATGGATGATCATTATGATGGAGGGGTTCCTTCATACCCTAAGTGATATGAATGGATTAAAGACACCTAATGGAGACAGTGGTATTTCAATGGTTAGGCTAGATACACATATACCCCCATTATATAATTAACCACCCACATATAGGACCATTCAACCCATATTTTTTAGAGGGAGGAAACTGTGCTAGTGAGGGAATGGTTACCTAATTTACATGAAGAATAAATAGGGAGATAGATGAGTATGCTACTTTATCTACTATAGTGAGAGGGGATATGAGTTTTTTTTACTTTATAGCTTCGAAATGGGGTCATACTGGTCCCAAAATAGATCAAAGGCACATGGGTAGTCATGGATATCTCCAACATGCATTGGGAAAGATATCCCTTTTCATTTTCTATGGGTCATGGAGGAACTTAGCAAGGGCCTACATTTATAAGGTGGAAAACTTTATTTCACTTTGACCTATTTTAGAGAAGGAAGCCATTCATTTTTCTTTATGATATTTAGAGTGAGTAGCCCATAATTAGTTGTATCATGGCATGATCATACATGGACATCAACACATACACTCTTATGAGGAGTTCAGTAGGATATTGATAGATAGATTTGATAGGGAAGATCCATAACTTCATTTCCATGATTTGGCTCAATTCAGGGAAAATGCCTTAGTAGATGATTATGTTTCTATCTTTCATATATTTTCATTCATTCTAACATATAAAGAAGTATATTGGTGGTATTGTTCATTGAGGTATTGGTTTATTCCTTATACAAATTGGTCAAGGCATTTGACCCACCTTCTTTGAGAGAGGTCAAGCAAAAGGCCTATGATCTAGATCTTCTACTCCAAGTGGAAGATTAAAACCTTTAGAGAAACCAAAGGGTACTTATTTTCCACCTATAGGGTACCATAAATGTGGTGGTTTAGGACAACCAAGGGGAAACTACATAGGGCCTCAAAATGCCACTCATGAGGGACCATTGATTAGACCAAACCAATTGGGTTTGGGGCAGTATTAGAAGAGAACACATAGTATCTATGAGGAGAGAAATGTAAGGATCCTTATGATAAGGTCCATAATTTCTATGGTAAGGGTCAAGTACATTGTATTAAGGTACCTCCCAAAGAGAATAATAAGGATGAAGAATTTGGGACATCCACCTATGATGAGGGAACATTGGAGATAGAAGGAGAGGAGGAGTTTATTGTCACTTTGGCATCACTTTCATGATCTCCTAGGTACTATCCCTTTACAGTGAATAGATCATTAAAGGGTATACTAGTTACTATACTCAATGATAGTGTAGCAACCCATAACTTCATTGATAAAGGATTTATGGCATCATGTGGCCTATAATCCATAGATTTCAAAGGTGTTAGAGTCATGATAGTGGATGGTTTCATCATCCCTTGTAATTTTGAGGTTCTAATTCTTAGTCTCACTTTGGAAAGGCATGTAGTATAGGATGAATTTTAAATCTTAAAAAATATCTATATTTAGTAGTTGTTATTTATAATAAGTTTCACATGCAAATGCATGCGGATCTAAACATTTTCTAAAATAACCTGAATACTAAAATTAGCCTATGGGAAAAAATTTAACTAAATTTAACATTTGGTTCTAGAAATTTATAATTTATAAAAATTGAAAGTTATGAAAAAAATCAATAAATGTTAATTTTAGACCCTTAGATGATCACATTTAGCATCTAAAAGATATTGAAATTAAATATAAGTGGATAAATAAGTTTAGGGAAGGATCAAAAATTTTGATACGGTCATTTTGGCATGTGGAAGAGCTGAAATGGAGTTACAAGTCAAAATTTATGGCCTTCAGAAGATTGGCCTATTTTTTTTACATCATTCTCCACTAGTTGAAAATAACTTAGCTCCTACGAGTTGGCCTAAAAATATTATTGCCAGTTTTTCTTATCAATCTTCTTCATCTCTCATTATGTAATCCAAGTCTTCTCTTATTAATGCAATCCTTCCCACTACATCAAATACCTATTATAATTCCCTTGCCTTATGCTCACTATCTTCATATCTAAAATTTGCGCTATTTTTTCTTTCTTATTCTTTGGAACTTGTTGCTCCCAATTCACTTCTTCATTTTTATCATCTTCACCATCTTTTCCATAGAATTAATATAAATATAAAACATTAAATACTAGAGATATATGAAAATTTTATGGTAAACTCACCTCATAAGCATTGTCATTGATTTTCTTCACAATTTTGCATGGTCTAATTTTTTTGTACTTCAACTTGTTGTATGTGCCATTTGAAAATATATATTTCTCAAGTAGACCATTACCATCTCTCCTTCTTCAAATACCTTGGATCTTCTTCTAACATCCTCTACTTCTTTATATTTCTCCTTACTTTCCTTCAACTTTATTATCACTCCTTACAATTGTTGAATATTTTTTTCAAATGATTCTACATCATCACTAAATCAATCTGTTATTGGAAATTGTACCAAATCTAAAATACAAATAGGATTTTTTGCATAAAAAATTTTAAAAAGTGACTTTTTTGTTGATCTATTCACTAAACTATTATATGCAAACCTAACGTGTGGTAAAGCCAACTCCCATTGCTTTGGCTTCTCTCACACTATGCATATCAATAAATTTCCCAAGATCTTATTCAAAACTTCTATCTATCCATCTATTTGTGGGTGATATACACTACTAAATTGTAGCTTAATACCCATCTTCTTCCACAAAGTCCTCCAAAAATGACTTAAATTATTTGTGTCCCTATCTGAAGTAATAGTTGTTGAACACCATGCAATTTAGCAATATCCATAAAAAATAATTACACGACTATAGTGGCATTATTAGTTTTCTTACATGCAATGAAATAAAACATTTTAAAAAATCTGTCTACAAGAACAAAAATTGAATCATTATCTCTTTATTAGTTTGGCAATCCCAGTACAAAATCCATACTCAAATCTATCTATGGACCTCTTAGAACTGGTAATGGCATGTAAATTCTAGTATTTTGTGAATGTCCTTTATCCACCTGACATATGTTGTACCTTGAAATATACCTTATCACGTCTCTCTTCATGTTTAACCAAAAATAATTTTCCCCCACCAAAGTTATTGTCTTCATCTTCCCATAATTTTTAGCCAAAGCACCACTATATAATTATCTTATTATATTATCTCATAGAGACCCAATTGGAATGCATAATTGGTTCTCTTATAAGAGATAACATTCTTGTATAAGATACTTATCATGAATATAATTTTTCCCACCTATTAATAGATTCCTAAACTTGTAAACTTCCTTGCTAAAATATGAATCAATAATTCTTTAATAAATTCAAATCCAACTAATTCACTCACCATAGTAGTTAATAATGCTACCCTCATGTTTAATGCATTAGATACCTAATTCTATTTTATTAATTTATGTTTTGACACAAAAGTATACCCCTACAAGAAAGAACCCCACTTTGCATTCCTAATATTCAACTTATTTTATGTATTCACATACTTCAAAGCCTCATGATCTGTATATAGTATAAACACCTTAGGCACTAGATAATGCCTCTAATGTCTTAATATTTGTAAAATTACATAATGTTTAACATCATAAGTAGAATAATTTATTCTTTTCTCATTTAATTTCTCACTAAAATATGCTATTGGCTTTCCTTCTTGACTCAACACAACACCAATTCCCATAAATGACACATCACAATAAACCTCACACACTTTGCTAAAATTATTCTTTTTTTAATCTTCTTCAAAAATTTAATACTTTTCGTGGCTGCTCTAGTCCATGCAAATTCTTTCCCTCTCATGTAATTTATTATTTTTGCCACAATACTACTAAATTTTTTAATAAATTTTCTATAAAGAGTTGCTAAACCATAGAAACTTATTACCTATATAATTATTCTTAGAATAGGCCGCTCAAAAATTGATTTTATCTTTTCTTCATACATTTTCACATCATCTATTAAAACTACAAATCCTAAAAAATAGCAAACTATTCTTCATAAACCTGCACTTCTTCAAATTTACATACAACTTGTCCTTTCTTAATAAATTCATTACCATTCTCAAATATTCTAAGTGTTATTCTTTAGTATTACTAAATATAAAAATATCATCGAAATAAATAACCACAAACCTACCAATATATTCTCATAGCACTGTATTCATCACCCTCATAAATATGCTAGGTGCATTAGATAATATGAATGGTATCATCATCCACTCATATAGGCCATCCCTAGTCTTGAATATAGTTTTTCACTCATCTACTTCACAAATTTGAATTTTATAATAACCATTCCTTAAATCAATCTTGGTAAAATAATTTGTTCCTACAAGCACATCCATCATATCACCTAAATGAGGTATAGGAAATCTCCACTTCATTGTAATTTTGTTAATTCCTCTACTATCCACACACATTCTCCATCCTTCATATTTATTTGGAGTTATAAATTTTGGTGTTGCACATGGACTCATAATCTCCCTTATCAGCTTCTTTCTTAGCAATTCAATAACCTATTTATTTTATTTTGCATGTTTTGTTGGACTGATTCTATAAGCTACTTGATTGGGTAGATATGATCCTATACTATAATAAATGTGATGATGTATATCTCTCTTTGATGGTAAACCATTTGATAACTCATTAGGTATAATATTTACATATTATTTCAACACTCTCACTACATTTTTTGGTATGAACACCATTTTTGTTTCTTCATTCTTTGTTACTAATGCATAATAGCAACCTGCAACATTCATATATTATATAAATTATTTACTAGAGAGCATAATTTCTATATTCTCTTCCTCTTTAAGAGGTAACAAAACTAATTTTATACCACTATTCAAAAAAAAATACATGTTCTTTAATCCATCATGAATTATTTTCCTATCAAATTACCATGGTCTTCCCAATGACACATAATGAACCCAAAAACAAACAAGAACAAGAAAAATTACTAATAGGCCAAGATATTGAAACAATAATGAGAATAAATTTGTATTGATTGCTTAAAATAATTACAAATCAACACCATGCCCAAATAAGCTTCAACACAAAATTTAGAGTTTACATGAAAATTTTGAAAAATACTAAAATCTAATAAAAATGCATATTTTTAAAAACTCTGGAAATATCTCAAAAATCTCTTGAAATATACTAAACACTATAATTATACTTTGAGATTAAATTCAAATGAATTTGATGTCCAGTTCTAAAAATAATAAAATTTCTAAAAATAGAAAAATCTTTAAAAAATTATTAAACTAAATTTTTTGACCCTATTTTTTCGACATCATTCTCTTCTGGATGAAAACAACTCAACTCCCATGAGTTGTCTTGATTGTATTATTTCCATGTATCTTGGTCAATCTTCTTCATCTCCCATTTTTTAATTTAGGTTTTGTCTTCTTGTTGCAATCCTTTTCCACTGGACCAAATAATTATTATAATTCCCTTGCATTATGCTCACTATCTTCATAACTAAAAATTGCACTAATTTTTCTTTTTTCTTCTTTGGAACTTGTTGCTCGCAATTTACTTCTTCATCTTCATCATATTCACAATATTTTCCATAGAATTCATATAACTATAAAATGTTAAGTAATGGAGATATATCAAAAAAAATTAGTAAACTCACCTCATAAGCATTGTCATCGATTTTGATCACAATTTTTCATGGTTTAATTTTCTTGTATTTCAACTTATTTTATGTGCTTTTTGGAAACATTTCTTTCCTCAAGTAAACCATTACCAACTCTCCTTCAAATACCTTAGATAATTTTTTGACATATGTCACTACTTTATTTCTCATTACTTTCTTGTAACTTTCTTCTTATTCATTGCAACTACTGCATTTGCTCTGCAAATGCTTCTGCATCATCACTAATTCGATCTGCAATTGGAAAGTATACCAAAATTAAAATATTAATAGAATTTTTATCATAATTTTTTTGAAAATGTGACTTTTTTATTTATCTATTCACTAAAATGTTATATTCAAACTCATCTTTTGGTAAAACCAAGTCCCATTACTTTGGCTTCTCTCCCACTATGCATCTAAATAAATTTCTCAAGATCCTATTCACAACTTTTGTCCATCCATCTATTTGTGGGTGATATGTACTACTAAATTGTAGATTAGTACCTATCTTCTTCCACAAATTCCTCTAAAAATGCCTTTAAATTTTCATATCCCTATCTGAATTAATAGTTTTTGGTATACCATGCAATCTCAAAATATCCTTAAAAAATAATTTTCCAACTCTAGAGGCGTCACTGGTTTTCTTAAATGAAATTAAATGAAATATTTAAGAAAATATATCTACAACAATAAAAATTTAATCATTATCTCTTTGTGTGTTTGGTGATCCAAACATAGAATCCATACTCAAATTTGTCCATGTTCCTCTTAGAATCGGTAATGACATGTAAAATCCAATATTTTATGCATGTCCTTTAGCCACCTAACATATTATACACCTTGAAATATATATTATCATATTTCTCTTCATATTTTGCTAAAAATACTTTTCCTCCACCAAAGTTATTGTCTTTGTCTTACCAAAATGTCTAGCCAAACCACCACTATGTAATTCTCTTATTATATTGTCTTGTAGATACCAACTATAATTTTTAATTGTTTCCCTTTAAAGAGATAAACTTCTTGTATAAGATACTCATCATGAATAACATATATCCCACTTGTTAATGGATTCTTTTACTATTCAACTATCTTTCCAAAATATGAATCAATATCATATAATTCTTTGATAGCATCAAATGCAATTACTTCACTCACCATAGTAGTTATTAGTTCTACCCTCCTACTCAATGCATCAACGATCTAATTCTATTTTCCAGATTTATGTTTCAACACAAAAGTATATCCCTATAAGAAATAAACCTAATTTGCATGCCTACTATTCAACTTATTTTTTGTATTCACATACATCAAAGCGTCATGATCTGTAAATAGTATAAACTCCTTAGGAACTTGATAATTCCACCAATGTCTAAATATTTATATAATTGCACAAAGTTGAACATCATAAGTAGAATACTTTGTTCTTATCTCATTCAAATTTTCACTAAAATATGCTATTGGCTTTCCTTCTTGACTCAGCACAACACCAATTACCAAAAATGAAGCATTACAATCAACCTCGAATATTTTTTTAAAATCTAGTAATGCTAAAATTGGCCTTCCTTAATATTCTTCTTCAAAATTTCAAAACTTTATATGGCTAGTCTAGTCCATGCAAATTCCTTCCCTCTCATGTAATATGTTACTAGTGTCACAATACTACTAAATTTTTTAATAATTTGTTTAAAAAGTTGATAAACCATGGAAACTACTTACCTCTATAATGATTTTTGGAATAGGCCACACAAAAATCACCTTTCTTTTTTCTTCATCTATTTTTACACCATCTGATAAAACTACAAATCTCAAAAATATCAAACTATTCTACATAAACATGTACTTCTTCAAATTTGCATACAACTTCTCCTTTCTTAACAAATCTATTACCATTCTCAGGTGTTGTAAGTGTTCTTCTCTAGTCTTACTGAATATCAAAATACCATCAAAATAAATAATTATAAACTTACCAATATATTTTTATAGAACTATATTTATCACCCTCATAAATGTGTAAGGTCCATTAGATAATCTGAATGGCATCACCATCCACTCATATAGGCCATCCTTAGTCTGGAATGTAGTTTTCCACTCATCTCCTTCATGAATTCAAATACGATAATAACTCCTCAGGTCAATCTTGGTAAAATTTTTGCTCCTACAAACACATCCATCATATCATCTAAATGAGGTATAGGAAACCTATACTTTATTGTGATTTTATTAATTTCTCATCTATCCACATGCATTATCCATCCTCCATCTTTATTTGGAGTTAGTAATGCTGGTGTTGCACTTAGACTCATGGTATCCCTTATTACTTTCTTCCTCAACAATTTAGTAACCTATTTATTTTATTCTACATGTTATGTTAAACTCATCCTATAAGCTGCTTAATTAGGTAGAGCTAATCATGGAATCAAATAAATGTGATGTTGAATATCTCTCTTTAGTGCTAAGCCATTTGGTAACTCATCAGACATAACATCTATATATTCTTTCAACACTCTTGTATCTTTTTTTGGTATTAGTACCAATTCTATTTTTTCATTCTTTGCTACTAGTGCATAGCAGCAACTTGCTACCTTCATATCTTAGATAAATTCTTTAGTACATAACATGCTTTTTGTCTTCTCTTCCCCTTTAAGAGGTAATAAAACTACCTTTGTACCACCTTTCTAAAAATTTTATGTGTTCTTTGCTCCATCATAAACTACTTCCCTGTCAAATCGCCATGGTCTCCTCAATAACACATGACATGTATCTATTAGAATAATATCACACCTTGTTTCAACATTATAACTATTTCCTATAGAAAACTTGATTAAACACCTTTTATCTATTATAACTTCATTCCCTTTCTTAAACCATGAAATCTGATAAGGATTAATATGTTTTTCACATTGCAGATTTAGTTTCTCAATCATTTCTTTAAAAGTCATATTTTCACAACTACCACCATCTATAATTACTTTGCATACCTTTCCACCCAAAGTATATCTTGCTCAAAAAATATTTGTCCATAACCATGCATCACCACCTTATTTATTATGAACTTGTTGCTTCTTTAGAGTGATCAGGGTTCTTCTCATCATGAGATTCTCTCCAACATCTGTTGATACAACTTTAGTATTCTACTCTTCTATTTCAGCGTCAACTAGATTTACTCTTGGGATATCCTCTTTCCTCCTTTCTTGATCTTGATAGTTTGGACACTCAAATGCTATGTTCAATTATTCTCTACATATATAATAGACATAATATCTTCATTGATTTCAAAAACATCCTCTATCACTACTGTAACATCATCCTCTCTAAAATCCTCTTTCCCTTTGTTGGTTTTAAAACCCTTGCCTATTATCATCTTGCCTTTCTACACCACATGACATTTCACCTTTATTGGTATTAAATACACCTCTGGTGGTATTAAACACATCTCATCCCCTTATTGGATGGGATCCACCTATTCTTAGACTAGTAGATGTCCTTCTAAAATTTTGTCTATTTTGTTTTTCTTCTGCCTTCAAAGCTAATTGATAAACCTCCTCCATGTTAAGTATTCTATGCATGCTTAATTGTTCTTGAATAGAAAATTTCAAACCATTCACATACTTTTCAGCCATCTACTCTTTTATTTCATCATGATCCACTAATATGGAAAGCTTATAAAATTCATTTATATACTCTTATATATTTTAATCTTTTTGCCTTAAATTTTGAAATCTTTTGTATAGGGTTTGTGCCTAATCCACTAGAAAAAAATTGTCTCTCAACTTCTTCTCCTTCTTTTTACATGAATTAATCTTCTCTTTACCATTTATCTATATTTATTTTTATAGATGATCCCACCAAATCATTACATGACCTTTCAATTTCATCCATGCAAACTTTATCTTCTTATCTTCTCTTATAGTCTTTTACTCAAAGAACTTCTCCATGTTATTCATCCAATCTATCAACTCTTATGGTTTCAAACTACCTACATAATCTAGAACATCAAATTTGACTCCTTTATTCCTTCTTTTTAAAGCCCAAACTATTCTCTCTTTCATCGATGGTGGCTATTTTTATTATTCTTCTTCTTGAACTTCTTCATCATGATCTGTGTCTTCCTCATCACCACCTTCTCTTCTCTGTTGATTAGTGAAAACCTTTGTTAATTGTTGAAATTACCTCTATAGCTTTTGTATAGTCTAGCTCATTTGTGGCATACCTTCTCATCCTCTCACCTTTCTTCTCTTCTTCAAGATTTAAACTTGCTCTCATACCAGATAATGAACATAAAAACTAACAAGAACAAAAAAAATTACCAATAGGCAAAGATCTTGAAATAATACTCAGAATTTATTTGTATTGATGTCTTGAAATTATTAAAAATCCATATCATGATTAAATAAGCCTCAACTCAAAATTTGGAGTTTACATGTAAATTTAAAAAAAAACTAAAATTTAAAACAAATGCTTAATTTAAAAAAATTCTCAAAATATCCTAAACACTATAATTAGACTATAGGACAAAATTCAACTAATGTTGATGTCTGGTTATAAAAATATATAATTTATAAAAATATAAAAAATCTCAAAAAATTTATTAAACTAAATTTTTAGACCCTATTTTTTCTACATCAATACATGACATGCATCTATCAGAATAACATCACACCATATTTTATCATTATAACTCTTTCCTATACAAAACTTTATTAATCACCTTTTATCTACTATAACTTCATTTCCTTTATTAAACCATGAAATCTGATAATGATTAGGATGCTTTTCACATTGCAGATTTAGTTTTTCAATCATTTTTTTAGAAACTATATCTTTACAATTACCACCATCTATAATTAATTTTCATGTCTTTCCACCTAAAGTACATCTTATTCAAAAAATATTTGATTGCATCCATGCATCACCACCTTCTTTATTATGCATTTCTTCCTTCCTTGGAGTGATCATAGTTCTTCTCATCATGAGATTTTCTCTAACATCTGCTGGTGCAACTTTAATATTATACTCTTCTATTTTAACTTCAACCATATTTACTTTTGGGAAATCTTCTTTCCTCCTTTCTTGATCTTGATAGTGTGGATAATAAAACACTCTATGCCATTTTTCTCCACATCTATATTAGACATAAGATCTACACTGATTCAAAAAATATCTTCTAGCACCACCATAACCTCATCCTCTCTAAAATCCTTTTCCTTTTTGTTAGCTTTGAAACCCTTGTTTATTATCATCTTGTCTTTCCAAACCATGTGATGATTCACCCTTATTGGCATTAAATCCACCTTTGGTGGTATTAAACCCACCTCATCTCCTTATTATAGGGGATCCACCTCTTATTAGACTAGGAGATATCCTTCTAAAATTTTGTCTATTTTATTTTTATTTTACCTTTCAAGCTAATTGATAATCCTCCTCCATGTTAAGTATTCTATGCACACTTAATTAATCTTGAATAGAAAATTTCAAACTATTTACATACCTTGCATCTATTTTCTCTTATATTTTAGCATGCTCTACTCATATGGAAAGCTTGTAAAATTAATCTGTATACTCTTGTATATTATTATCCTTTTACCTCAAATTTTAAAATCTTCTATATAGGGTTTGTGCATAATCTACAGGATAAAATTTCTCCCTCATCTTCTCTCCATCTTTTTCCATGAATTAATATTATCTTTACCTTTTCACTACCTCTCTTTATGCAAGTGATCCCACTAAATCATTGCATGAATTTTCAATTTCATGCATGCAAACTTTACCTTCTTATCTTCTCTCATAGTCTTCCACTCAATGAGCATATCCATGATATTCATCTAATATATCAGCTCTCTTGGTTTTAACTACCTCCATAATCTGGAACATAGACTTTGATTCCTTCATTTCTTCTTTCTAAAGCCTGATCCATCCTTTCTTCCATCGATGGTGGTTGTTCTTCTTATTATTCTTCTTATTGAATTTCTTCATCATGGTCTGTATCTTTCTCATCACCACCTTGTCTTCTCTATTGATTAATGATAACCTTAATTAATTGTTAAACTTGCCTTAGTAGTTCTTGTATAGTCTGGTTCATTTTCACAATACATCATCATCCTCTCACCATTTCTTTCTCATCCAAGATTTGAACTTTCTCTAATGCCAGATAATGAAACCAAAAACTATCAAGACAAAAAAATACCAATAGGCCAAGATTTTGAATAATAAATTGTATTGATTTATATTGAATAACTTGAAATAATTAAAAATATAAATCATGCTAAATAAGCCTCAACTCAAAAATTAGATTTGACATGCAAAAATCCAAAGAATAAAAATCTTTAAAAAGTTTATTTTTAGCAGCTACTATTTATAATAAGTTTCACATGCAAGTGTGCATGGGTCTACATTTTTTCAGAAATAACCTAAATACTAAAATTAACCTATGATATAAAATTCAACTAACTTTGATACCCATTTCTAAAAATATATAATTTATAAAAATACAAAATTCTCAAAAACAATCATTAAATAGTAATTTTGGACCCTGATATGATCACATTTGGCCTCCAAAAAATATCAAAATAAAATTTAAGTGGATAGAGTGGCTTAGGGTAGAATCAAATTTTTTTATATGGTAGTTTTGATGTGTAAGATCTCATTGGAGTTATGGGTCAAAAGTTATGGGCTCAAGAAGATTGACCTATTTTTTCTACATTAGTATACTGGTTACTATACTCATTTATGTGTAGAAACCCAGTACTTCATTGATCCAATATTTATGGAATTATGTGACCTACGATCCATAGATTTAAAAGGGATTAGAGACGCGATAGGGGATGGGTTCACCATCCTTTATACTTCTAAAGTTTCATTGCTTAGTCTCACTTTGGAAAGGCATGTAGTATAGGATGATTTTTATGTGGTTGGCATTTGGGAAATTAATGTGGTTCGTATCATTCAATGGTTGAAATCTCTTGGTGAGTGCACACAAAACTATCAAACCATGGATTTGGATTTAAAAGTGGCTTGTAAAGAGATCATTTTTCAGGGATTGAATGATAAAGGGTCCCCTTCATATTCATAAAATAACATGATAGATGGACATTTCATGAGTTTGAAAGAAGAGAAATGGATCATTAAAGATAATGTTTCTATAATACATCATGTACATCCCTTTATTCCCAAAATAGAAAATTCTACTACTCATGTAGAAAGCACTACTGATGATAGCTTTAATTATATGCAAATTGGATTAGGAGGTATAAATTTCATTTTACAATGGCATCCCCAAATTTTCTATGTAAACATCCTATTCCATGTTGTATGGATGATTTTATATGTATGGTTGAGGGCTTTACCCCCCTCTTGGATTAGGAAAAGATCCAAGTT
Source organism: Torreya grandis (assembly GCA_037957365.1). Classification (NCBI taxonomy): domain Eukaryota; kingdom Viridiplantae; phylum Streptophyta; class Pinopsida; order Cupressales; family Taxaceae; genus Torreya; species Torreya grandis. Next base: position 2,881,824 of record JARHVA010001224.1, on the reverse strand, counting down.
ATGAATATCTAAGTAGAAGGTATGTTTTTGAAGGAATTTTGGTCCCTCTTATTTCTGGAAAATTTTGAAGATGTTTAGCCACCTTCATAGCCCATATCCTACATAGAAATTAATTATTTTAGAATGGTACAAATATATAAAAGTTTTCAATTTTTTTGGATTAAATCTAATTTTGTTGTCTAAAAAATTTATGACTATTAGGGGTAAATTTACCCACCTATTTTGAATAAAATGTTTAATAATAAGATAATTTTGTAATGTTGGGAAAGGTGGGGGAAGACACTAATTTAATATAATTTATTTCACTAAGAAAAATTAGGTTACAGATCACTATTCCAGCCACCATATATAACCAAGATGACTTATTTCTTTGTCTACATAAAACTATAATTGAATTCATAAAGTGTCCATGTTTTGTGGTAAAATTTGCATAAGATAAAGGCAAAGATCATGAATAGGGAACAACACTAATTATCAGTACATAATGAGTATTATTTTGAGTCTTATTTTATTTTCCACATTTATGAGAATAATGAGAATGGATAGCCAATGGTTGAGCCCATGAGAACATGAATGGTATGATCGAATAATAATTGAAAGTTGTAAAAATTTATTTCCAAGGTATGATTCAAAATGAGTTATTTATTCTTTCTTATTTTCAAGATCTGATGACTCTTCCCTAGCATACATGATCTACCCAAATTTTCTTTAAGGATGACACCCATAGTGTGCAACCAAAAAATGAAGTGTAATGAGACTTTTTCATCTAGGCCAGCAAGGTAAAATCTTTAGGATGCGTATCATTTTATCACCCTTGCTTATATCGTGCATGTTTTAAGGGCAAATTGATGCCCATTGAAGGCACACGTATGAGAGGCTTCATCAAAGGGAAATTGGTATTGCATGGGTTACATTTTTAGGGATATGAGGCACCTTTGAAATGTTGTCATGTCACTTTTATATCTTAGGGGCAGCCTATAAAATATAGTTACAACAAGGTGAGAATTTAATTTGAAGCTTATTATATGAAGGAAGAAATTTTAGGTGGTGTTTTTGTTATGAATAACATGGGGATAGCCCCATGGCTTTTATAATTATTTGAGGACAAAACATTTTGGGTGGAAAGGACTTTAATGTTCCCCTTCTTGTCATAGCTCACTAGTAGACCCTTTACCTTATTTTTTTCTCACAAATCTAAGGCAAAGAAAGAGAGGGCAATGTTGTGGAAGCCATTCAAAGAGTAAAAAGGTGAAAATGTACTTTAAGTGTTCTAATTTTTAGTTGAGTTATCAAAAAGTACTTTTGGTCTATTTTAACTTAAGTGGATAACCTTTAACAGTCATGGGATCCTAACCCCCTTTAAAATGTAAGTCAAAAAGTGATTTTCCTTATGATTCAAAATGGCATCTCCCTCAAATTTGGGTACCACCTTGGGGGATGGATATGAAAGAAAATTGAAGGTTTATTTGAAGGGGTTATGCATTTTTGGATATTAAATTATTGATAAATATGTCAAACTTGTTCACTATGACTTGAGGATGAGAACCTTAAGGTGTACTATGGTTTGGGGATGAAGACCTCAATTCCTTCATTGTGAGATACTTTATTCAATGGCTATAATTATGCTTTAGATTTGTATGGTTCCATGTAAATGGTCTTACAAAGGTGTTTTGGAACACTACTTTCATTCAATGGTTGAGTGAAATCCTTATAGAGTTATAAAAACACAAATCCTAGGTTAAATAAGGTGGGTGAATGTCCTAGGAGCAACAAGGAGGTTCCCTAGGCTTGGAAAATTCCTTTATAGGTTGGGTGAGGGTCTTAGGACATGTTTTGGCTTGATTTAGTGGTGGAAAATAGGCATGAGTTTATAATAATATTTATAATAATTTAATATTTTGAAATAAATTTAATTAAGGGATGAGCATAGGAAAAATAATTTATAATTAATTATATTATTTTTCCTAGTGAAGTGATACACTTTAGAGGCATTTTAGGGTGCTTTTGGATAATAAGTTTCGAAGGATAAAATATATTTTTATTGGTTGATTTATTGGTGGTTTTATCTTATCTTGAGGGTCAATGTAAAGAATAATAAGGGATAGAATAACCTAATATTTTAATTTAAATATTGTTAAAACATACAAAAGTTTGTCAATTTGGAGTGCCTAGGGTTTAATCCAATCAAAACAACATTTATTGAAGATTCTTGGTTGATTTTAGTGATCTGAGTTTATACGATTTTTTCCTAAAATCATTTATGGGTTTGATCATGATTTACATAGTAAAAAAGAGGATTACAATTAAATTATGTGGTGTTGGGGTTTGAGGGTTGGAAATATTCCCTTTTGGAGTCTTCTTTCAAAGAGGTAAAATCCATTGTTGGCTAAGATATTAATATAATATTCTTATATTTTTAAAAAGGGTTTGACATCTTCATTTTTAGTTTTGAGGCCTAATTGCAATAGCTAGGATTTTCTAGTTTTATGGTTTAGTTTTAAGAATTATTTGAAAATCATTTAGGGTTTGTTACAAAACCATTATTTTTGAATTTATCTGAAATTGGGGACATTACACTATAATTACTCTTCTTTAGTCTTATTAAATATTGAAATATCATCAAAATAAACCACCATAAAATTAGCACTATATTATACTAGCACTATGTTCATCACCCACATAAATATGCTAGGTTTATTAAATAACCTAATTGGCAACTCCATCCACTCATACTAACCATATCTAGTCTTGAATGTTGTTTTCCATTTATCTCCTTCACAAATTCAAATATGATAGTATGTACTCCTTTGATCAATCAAGGTAAAATACTTTGCTCCTATAAGAACATCCATCATATCATCTAGACAAGGTATAAGAAAGTTGTACTTGATTGTGATTTTATTAATTGCTATATTATCCACACACATCCTCCATCCTCTATTATTATTTGGAGTTATAAATTCTAGTGTTGTACAAGGACTCATGCTCTTCCTTACTACACCCTTCCTCACTAATTCAATAACTTGCTTATTCAATTCTATATGTTCTATTAGATCCATCCTATAATATTCTTGATTGGGTAGAGTTGATCTTAGTATAAAATAAATCTAATGTTTAATATCTTTCTATGGTGGTAAACCATTTGGTAACTCATTAGATATAACATCTACATATTCTTTCAACACTACTACTTTTGTTGGTATTTGTACCAATTTTATATTTTCTATATTTACTACTAATGCATAATAAGAACATGCCATCTTCATGTTTTCGATAAATTATTTTGTATTAAACATGAATTATATATATTCTTATTCTTTAAGATTTAAAAAAACTGACTTTGTACCATGTTTTCAGAAACTATGTGTTATTTACTCCATCATGAACTACTTTTTTATTAAATTTTCCTAGCCTTCCCAATAATACATGACATACATACATTGGTATAACATCATACCATATTTCATTCTTGTAATTTTTATCTATTTAAAACTTTATTAAATACCTTTTATCTACTATAACTTCATTCCCTTTCTTAAACCATGAAATCTATTAACAGTAAGGATCCTTTTCACACTCTAAAACTAATTTTTTTATCATGTCTTTAGAAACCATATTTTCACAACTACCACCATCTATAAGTACTTTAAATATCTTACCTCCTAAATCAAACCTTGTTTAAAATATATTTATTTGCATCCATGCATCACCACCATTTTATTTTCCAAATGTTCTTTCCTTGTAGTAATCATTATTCTTCTCATCATGAGATTTTACCTAATATCTACTAGTACAACTTCAGTATTTTGCTCTTATGTTTTAGCTTCAACTAAATTAACTTTAGATGATCCTCTTACCTCCTTTATTGATCTTGGTAGTGTGTAAAATGAAAATCTCTATGGATTTCTTCTCCATATCTATAGAAAACATAAGACTTACATTGATTTAGAAACCATCCCCTACCACCACCATAGCTTTTTCCTCTCTAAAATCCTCTTCCACTTTGCTGAGTTTTGAAACCCATATTTGTTATCTTTTTGTCTTTCTAGACCATTCAATGATTCTTTTCTAGTGTTATTAAACCCACCTTTATTTGTATTAAATCCATCTCATCCCCTTATTGGATAATAGTTTCCTCTTCATACCCCAGTAGATTTTATTTTTTATTTTTCCTTTTCCTTCTACCTTCAAAGCAAATTGATAAGCTTCCTCCATGTAAAGTATTTTATGCATTCTTAATTTATATTGAAATGAAAATTTTGAAACATTTACATACCTTTCAACCATCTGATTTTCTATCTCATCATGTTCCATGCGTATGGAAAGTAAGTAAAACTCATTTATATACTCTTTTATACTATGATCTTTCAACCTTAAAACTTGAAATCTTATGTATAGGGTTTGTGCATAATTCACATGAAGAGATTTCTCCCTCAGGTTCTTCTCCTTCTTTTTGCATGAGCTGATCTTCTCTTTACATTTTCTACATCTTTACTTCTACTGGTGATCCCACAAAATCATTACATGACCCTTCAATTTTATACATGCAACCTCTACCTTCTTGTCTTCTCTCATAGTTCTCAATTTGAAAAACCTATCCATGCTATTCATTCAATCTATCAACTCCTCTCATTTTAAACTTCTTCCATAATCTATAAAGTCAACCTTAATTCCTTTGTTCCTTCTTTTTAAATATCTAACAATCATTTCTTTCATTGATGGTGGTTGTTCTTATTTTGCTTATTGCCTAATTTATTCTTCATGATCTATATCATTTTCTACATCATCTTCTACTCTCCTTCATCTTTTGATTGCCACAATCTTGATTAATTATTCTACTTTCCTCTGTAGCTTTTGCATAGTATGGTTCATCTGAGCGGTTCCTCCTTGTCCACTAATCATATCTTACACGTCCAAGATTCAAACTTGCCTTGATACCAAATAATGAACCAAAATACTATGAAGATAATAAATTTATTAATAGATAAAGATTTTTAAAAATTACAAACTATGCATAAATAAACTTCAATATTTATTCATATTGAATGATTCAAATAATTACAAACCATGTATAAATAAACTTCAACTCAAAATTAGAGTTGACATGCAAAAATTAAATCTCTAAAAATAATAAAACTCGACATGTTATTTTTAGCAACTACTATTTTAGTTTGTTTTTCATGCAAGTTCACACAAATCTAAAGATATCTAAAAATAAACTAAATTCTAAAATTAATCTATCGAATGAATTTTAATCAAAGTTCAAATCCAGTTACAAAAATAGGTAATTTTTAAATTTTAAAAAAACTCAAAAATAATATTGAATGACAATTTTGGACCCTCACATAGTCACATTTGACCTTCAAAAATTATTTAAAACAACCCATAACTGGAAGGGTCAATTATTGTGGAATTGAGCTTTTCGAGTTGAACAATTTAATACAAATATGAACTCAAATAAAACTATAAATCACAAGTCATAACCTCCAAAAATTTAACCTTTTTTTATTCATTAACAAATCATTTTATCTATCATTCATAAAAAAATCTATTAAATATTTTTTTAAATTAAATAATTAAAAAATATCAAACAATCATTACAATATTTATCATTGTATAAAACTAATATTTTCTAATAAAACATGACATATGGTTTTATATTTATGAATGCATTTAAATTAGTAAAATTTATTTTTTTACATGCTTTATAATATGTTTTACCCACCTTTGGGTCCTTGATATTTACACTGGATTTGAGCTTTTATGACCATTTAATACAAGGCCCTAAGATGACGTCATTCTCATTAATGTTCAAAAATCACAAGTGCAATCCAAGATTTTACATGTTAATAAAGATTGGCATTTTTTTTTTAACTGTCATAATATAAAGATTATAACGTGGAAATAAAAAATCATAATTAGGTAAACATATTTTTCAAATTATTTTAATCCATATATGAGACATTAAGACTCGCGATGTTATTGGGATCTTTATGTGATTGGGATCTTTATGAAACTTTTTCAATGCTTTAACACATTTAGAAAGGTTTCATGAAAGCAGTAATATTAAAAGTTGTGAAAAGCACCTAACACATTTAGGTGCACATATTTCAAAAAAATTAATTATTTAATATGTGATTGTTTGGTATTCATTATTTAACAATTAAATATATCACTGTTTAGTATTAATTATTTTAACAATTAAATTTAACTGTTTGGCATTTATTATTAACGCAAATAATTGAACATATTAAATATCAATTCCACCAAACTATGGTAATTATGATAGCTATTATAATATGAATAAATACAAAATAGATGATCCGATTACTTTTAATTCATTGTTATAACAAATATGTAAATATAATAATATTTAATTAATTTTAAAGTAATCAACAATATATAAATATTTTCTACGCTTTATATATAAATATTTTTTAAATTATATATAAATATATAGATATTTCTTAAGTTGTATTTATATGAATATTTCCCAAGTTATAAGTATATTTCCTAAGAAGAGTGGGTTGGACAAATCTGTAATTCCAGTGTAGTACCTTGTTTGCATGAGCTGGGAATAAACGTAACTCCATGTCAAATCTACCATATTTTTTTTTTATAAATATTAGAACTGAGAATAAACATAACTCCATGTCAAATCTACCATATATTTTTTTAATAAATATTAGAATGTATATACACTTTGATTATATGAACATTGAAATTGATAGAATGAAAGGGTGTTACACTCTAAACAAGAAAGTGAAATTAATGAAGGTTCAATTAGTATGGTGTCTATTACATTTAGAAAAAGGTTCATAAAGAGATTTGACATAAGCTTTCTAGTAAAAAAGACCATATGAAATAGATATGTGATCAAACAAATAATCATTTAAAAATTATATTGGCACAAGGTGTGTTAAAGGGACAATGAACACTTAAAAAATTAAGAAAGATTTCATGAAAGTCTTTCAATATTTACTTTTTTTTTATATAATTTAATTGAAATTCATTTGATTAGTTATATTATCTCATAAATATTTATTAAATAAGATGTTTGTATCTCATGTAATTAAATATAAATTTATTTCGAAGATCTCTATCCCACATTGTATAGCCCTCATCAAATGTTCCACATACCTATTTGTGAAGTCATCACAAACAATATTAACATATAAATTTGATGAAGAAATTAAATTAAATATTATAATTTTTATTATATAAAAATATAAATATATATTTTTTATTTATTAAATAAAATTTTATAATTATTTTTAAATGCACTTTTTCATATCCAAATGCTTACAAATATATCAAAGACTTGAAAAACATCGAAGAAAAACAATTATTAAAGTTGCGAGAATAATTTATGCTATACAAGTTTATTTCTCATTAATAATGGAAATTAGTATAGAAATAATATTCATGAAAAGAATTGTTTTATAGCAGCTCAAATTTTAAAACTTTAATTCACTTGGACTATTTCCCCCTTTTCCTCCTCTTAAATAATGAATTTTTCTATATCAAGAACAAAGAACATTTCAGCTCCTAATAATAGTGATGGGACTAGTTTGATGAGTGTAAGGGTTATGTTAGTTTTTCTTTAATACTTAAATAATTTGATCATGTTTTATCTTTAGTATTTTACTTTAATTTATAAATAGATTATAATGTAGAATGTAGAGTATTTATATTAATAGAAGTTTCATTTTTATAATTTAAATCTTAAACAAGATATCAATATAATAAAATATGATATTTATGTTGGCAACGGTAATGTCATAAGAAGAGCTTAAAATTAAGCTAAAATACAATAGGTCAAATATACCTCTACAATATATTAATATTATTTTTATGGCTCTACAATCATATTATCAATCATGTTTAAGTTGTTCTCATCTTTACCAATTTATTATTATTATTATTATTATTATTATTATTATTATTATTATTATTATTATTATTATTATTATTATTATTCTGCAGAGAGTGGGGTTATCTAAGACCTTTGTTGTCTCTATGCCTAGTGTTGCTTGATATCACCAGTTTTTAAAAATAAATTAATGTATTTATTTTTATATAATTGAAAATTATAATTTTTAATGAGATAAGTTAATTATGATATTTTATATTTATAAATTTATATTTAAAAGAAAATAATATATAAAAAAAATTGTATTTTAATTAATAAGTATGATGGTTTTTTATATTCATTTATCAAAGTTTAAATAATTTACATATTTAATATAGAGAGACATTTTATATAATTTAAATGATTCCATATAATACTTAACATTAAATTATAAAAAAAGACTTGCTAAAAAAAAAAAAAATACAAATTATCTATAATAAATAATAACAATATAAGTTATACATTTTTATTTGTAATATAAAAAACTACAATAATATGAAAGGGATGATTTACAATTCAAATCATGGCTTGGATTTGCACGGAAAAATGTGCACAAAAATTACCAAAAATTAAGAATTTAAAACCTATTAAATGTGGTAAACAATCGAAAATTAATGATATAATTAAACTCTTCAGAAATTGAGGATCCCCAGTGTATCTAAATGTAGTGTATTCAATGAATAAGGAGTTTTAAGTCATTTTTGAACTTATTGCTGTCATTTGAAGGTGTATTCTTAAATTGTCATTCCCTAAGCTTACTATGATCTAAATTAGAAATGGATTAGCGTCACGATTATGCGGATGATCCTAGTAAGCATTAATACCATAGAAATGGTCATGGTTTTCGTTAATGTCATACAAATGATCACAGACAATGCATGCAACCGACAAACTTTTTCCCTTATCTTGTTCTCTTACTTTCAACTTGGCAGTTTCTTCTTTAATTTTATGTACTTAGACTTTTAAATCTCTGAAATCATATAAAATTTAATCACACAATTTATTTTCGAAGATTTGTATAAATAGGGTTAGTGCTTTCCTTTCCAAGTCTTAAGACCCCTAAAAGTGTACATAGAATTATAGAACCGTTAAAATGATATGTGCAAGGAATCGTCATATTATATAAATATATTATTACATAGTTGAACCGATGTTCTGACATTCTAGCGTTCTTGCACCCTCTGGCGTACGATATTTAGAATAGATATATCTAAATAAAATAATCCAAATTGTTTACCAGACGATTATCTTTTGTAAACAGTATATAAATTTATTTCTGCGCGGTTTAATGTAGTAGGGGAATATACAAACTTATTCGATAGGATAAGGAAAACTGTATATACTTGCTCGCAATCTGTAGAGAACTTATCTTGAGGTAAGCAACAAATTTGGCAACGAAAAAGATGCACGAAAAGAGAAGTAAAAATTGTGTAGTGTTTAGGATTTGTGTCAGGGTAAGCAACTCAATAGATAATTATAGCATGTCATTTGAGCATAGCATATAATTAGATAATTATAGCATGTCATTTGAGCATAGCATATAATTTGAGCATTAACCTATTTTTGCTGTACAACCATGTATGCTTATATAATATATTATAATATAAAATATTAATTATTAATTAAATATTAAAGATGATATTAATATTATATATGTTTAGATGAATATTATATATTTTATATAATATTATTTTAATATTATATTAAATTAAATAATAATATTTTAATATTTTATTGTATTATATTTTAATATTAATATATAGTATATAATTTAATAATAAAACAAATAATATTAAAATATAATATAATATTAAAGCACATTAGAGGTGGTGGTATATTTTATTAAGGTTAACTACATAATTAAGGTTTTGTCTTAATATATTTAAGTTGACCCATAAGATTAGAGTTAGTAGATTTTATCTTTTTAATTATGAACATACACTTCAAAAATGAACATGAACTATAGATATATCTTTTGATAGATCATAACAACCATAAAATATAAATCTTATGGAATTAAAGGCTTAAATAATGTTAAGTTTACATGACTTGTACCCATTACAAAGCGGTACACATCTTGTATGGTGGGAAATTATTTGATTGGATGTTTCGTATTTTCATGGATTGATGAGGATGACATGAGGTCAATTTGATTACACAAAGCCTTTATGTCTAATGTGGGACTCAAATCCATTTTACAATTCCATTGATGTGGAGAAAAGATATTAAGGTTATAATACCTTTATTGTAGCTTATATTCATCTATGCAACCAATACATTGACACCTAGAGGAATTACATTAGGGTTAAGAACATATAGAAACACCATACTCATACCCTTGGAATAAAGTACAAGGCCATGAAAAAATTGAATGTGGTGAAATATTTTTAAGTGGGAAGAAACATATGTGAGATTCGTCTATTGATATGGGAAATGCCTTCCTATCATAAATTCATGCTCGACACAAGTTCACCCACACAAACATTATATGTTGAACAGTCTGGAGGGAGCCCTACCTGGTTTTATTAGAATTGCACCCATTTTTACCCCACACCCTCTCAGACCAATTTGATGACAAATAAGGCATCTTCGATTCAAAGAGAAGTTTCCTTCCACCATTATATTACCTAAAAGTACATCTATCCATACTGTCTCCTCACATTTATTTTCCATCTTCAACATTTTCGACTCTACCACTTCTACACAAATTTAGACATTAAAAGTTATCTTTTCAATTATTTAAAAAAATATAAGCTACCTTAAGATGACTCCTACCTAAAAATCCCAATGCTAGAGTCCTCCTTAGTTTTGTACTTGAAACCTATACTCATACCCATGGAATAAAGTGCAGGCCGATACATAATTTCCAAATGGTGGAATATTTCGAAGTGAGATCTGCACTAATGATGAGGGTAATGATAAGGTGGTGTCATTTTTTATTGACTATATTATATTTAATTATGGAAGGACTATGCATCTATTGTGTGGATCGAATCAACAATGTAATTTTGTTGATGTGGTGAAAATACATTTGAGGTTATGGAGTCTATCTTGTTGCTAATGATTTTATTTTTAATTAATTAAATAGAATGCCTTTTCATTGTGAGATGAAAACCAAATATCAAATATTCATTTCACCTAAAAAAATTCCAAACAACTTATGATATTGACATAATAATGCAAATTCCAAGCAGATTTACATCATGGATGTGGAAGGAAGTCAGGTAGAAGTGGGAGTAGGCATGGGCATGATTCATAGATTAACATTGGGTACGAGGCAATAATCAATATTTAAATTTAATAAAATGGTGATCATCCCTTCTACCAAGTGAGACCCTCACAGTGATTTTTCCCAATGTCTTGAGGATTTACTCCAACCATTTGGGGTTGGATTGGAATGTTGGACCTCATGAATCAAACATGAAATCATAGAAGGAAATAAGAAACGTAGCCTATTGACATTTCCATAAGATACTCACAACGTAAATGTAAGTAAGCAACACATATCTTAGCTCTATCATTCTTTGTTATAAGTGGATACATATATCCATCGAATGATACTAAAAAATTATATTTTTTGAATTGTATCTACTTCTTTTTTATTAAATATTCAATCAAAATATAGTAACATATATATAGAGTGTAAATTTATTTATAGGGAAGCTTATAAAAGTGTGGTACTTATAATTTTAAAATATGGTGTGTGTGTGTGTGTGTGTGTGTGTGTGTGTGTGTGTGTGTGTGTGTGTGTGTGTGTGTGTGTGTGTGTGTGTGTGTGCGCACGGGCACGCGCGCGTGCTAACCCAAGTAGGATTTGAACCTATGATCTCTCTTTCAAGAACACATGTTCTTCACCATTAAGCCAACTCAATAAAATTATGAAAATTAAATATACAATTCTTCCATTGTTCTTAGTATCCTCAAGTCAAATGACATTCATCTCACATCACACCTAGAAACATAAAGTTTTTTGCCTCCATTTAGTGGTTGATACCTTGCTAGGGTGTAGGTGTTCAACTATTCACACATGGGTGTGGGGGAGGTGTTATTTTTATGTTTAGACTATCGGAATCCAATGTCGATTAACAAAAGAGAGACTATTGGGATTGAAATTTATTTTTAACACCACAAATAAATATTAGGTACTAGACAAAACACTTAAAAACAATAAAACTATAAGGCCTACCTATAAAATTAGATTCATCATAAAAAGGATATGAAAAATAAATAAATAAATAAATAAACACTTTTGATATTTGTGATTCTGTAAAATAATTTCCCCCAAGAGTCCATTGAGATTCAAAACTATATTTATTACATTGGTTTAAAGTTATTATAACAAACCTCCTATTTAAAAATACAAAGAGAGGAAGAAACAAAGCAATAATGGAATGACATTTGTTATATGAGGATAAATAATAGATTTAGGACGTCCCATAATACTCTTCTTTATGGGGATGGCAGAACAAGTAAACCAGATGCCCCATAAGGCAATCCATGACAATAGCCACGAGGAATGCAATGAACCCTAGCCTCGGACAAACCACCTTGCACATATATAGATTGTTATGTGTACTAATATATTTGTATAATATATAATTATTTATATAAAATATTATTATGTTATTATTATTATGTGTGGTTATAGTAATATAATAATATAATAATTTACAATATTATTATATTGAATATATACTATAATTAATATATAGTTAATATATTATTACTAGTATTAATAAATATACTATTATTTATTTTTTAAATTTAATTAATAAACTAATTTTTAAATTGAATTGATTCCTGAAGTATTTATTTAATCAATGACTAGTATCATATTATCACTACCAATATGTATCTCACTATAAATGAAGATTATAAACATTCTAAGGTCAGTTGCATAGTCATGGTGAGGGGAAATGACAGTATTTCAAGTGACAAACTTGGTGAACCCTTGAAATATACAAGTTTAAAGTTTAATTACATGTCACATATATGAATACAATTTGGGTGTGTCATTTGTTGGGGAAGTGGTCAAATTTTGAAAGATTAATGGCTTAGATAAAATCCTCTTGGTGCTAGGTGTCCAGAGTCATGGTCTCCTTATTTGGAATTAGATTCTTCATGGTTCAATTTTCATCATAGGAATATAGGGAGAATCTATGTAACAAAGTCCTATCATCAGAGACACTATAATATATTATATTTATAATTATTATATATAAATGTAAATTCTAAAACTTTAATTTTTTTCCCTAGGTTAGAGACGTTGTAGTTTTGATTGGATCCAAACATCAGATTTGAAGTTATTCTATATTCAAACCAATTCTCATGATGCCCTCCAACACTATTGATAACATAAAACAATCAATGGAAGATGTTGACACATACAAATTTATGGACCATTTTTTAATGGGTTAAAGTCATGTAATTAGGTATGATACCAATATATTGACACCTACTTAAATTAGGTAACACCCTACATAAATACAAGTGATGAAATATTTCAATGTGATTATGGTGCTGATGATGAGGGTAAATTAAAACATATTTGATGTGATATCATACACAAGAGTGTTAATATCATAAACATTTTGTAATGACATTAATGTTAGGGTGATACATTGAGGTTATGAATTTATCAAATTTTTTTGTTGTGGTTGAAGTGAGTACTAAAGAATTTTTAATGTTCATTATCGATGGGTAAATAAGGGGGCATTATGCATCATACAATGTGAATTCCATCATATAGTAGTCACTAGTTGAGATAAAAAGGTGGTCAATTGATGATCAATTATAAGTGGCAAGGAGGGTAGGTAGGTTTAATTCTCAAGCATTAGGGGGTGCCCACATCATACACATAAAATGGGAATTTACTCCAAAAATGAAAAGAATGTACATACCCAAAAAAAATCCTAAAACTTAAACACGCACACACACACACACACACACACACACACACACACATAGAGAGAGAAAATTAAATTAAGAAAAAAATATTGGGACTATAGAAAAATGATTTGATGTGGTTTGATAAATTTGGTATTTTACAACTCAAGTGATTAATTGGTATGGGTTTATTAAGTTGGTTGTTGGAATTTTTATTTTTGAATTTGTGATTGGATTGGTTTCTACATAAAGGTAGGATAATTTTTGGTTTATATGGCTCATAGGCCTAATTGACATTAAATTTTTTATTGGATGATTTATTGGTGGATCTTTGATTATTAACATGGTTTGATAATGGAAAGATATGTGTGATTTATATGGCTCAAGGTCTATATTAGGATAGGGTTTTTTATTAGATGATTAATTTGAATTGTTATATTATTTCCATGGTTGATTGAGATATTATTTGGATTACTTTTTATTTAGGATTAATGATTGTTTATGTTTTGTCAAAGTAAATAAAAGTGTGTGAGTTTTATTTATGACTTAATGGCTATATCGAGATTAGATTTTTGAGGGGGTGATCTTGAATTATTAGCTTTTAGGTTTTTATATTCTTTAGATAAGGGAACATAAAGTGAGGATAGATCAAATCATGTTCCCTATAGGTATTGTATTTGTGATGAGGTTATTGATTGTTATGACATTGACTAGGGGATGAAGGTATTTATGTTGAAGAACAAATATAATATGTTAGGTCTGCCACCTATTTGGTAAGTTTTTGAAGTTAGTCAAAGATGATTATATTTTTAAGTGAGTGTGATATAACTAGATTAAATTTTTAGTTATCATAAGGTATATTAAAATTTACCTGATAGCTAGTGGATGGTGAACTTGTTTTATTTGGATGACTAGTGTTATTGTCGTTAAAGAATAGATTTTTATAATAAGGTTTGTTAAGATCTTGGTAAAATGGATTTTGATAAAAAAAAATTACAATACATGGCTATAGATTTGATATATTTTATTTTTAATATGGTTTTATACAAAAAATTCATAAGAGGGGATCAAACAACACATCTATGTAAGAAAAAAATGTACTATCATGTGGGTGTGCAACTAAATCATGGACCACCAATAATAACATGAAAGGTACATGGTGGGTGATATTATGGAATCTTATATTTATAGCACCAATAAATTATTGTGACCAAATGATTCTTAGTATAGGATTAAACCAGTTGATCTAGGGGCATCTACTATATATCATGATGTATGTTAAGGCCCAAATCCATAAGATAAGTGTGTCTTTTAAGGCTTGGGTAATACAAAAGGAACACACCTCACTTCAAATTATTATTAAATAGTTAATTACTTAGCCAATGAAAATATCTACACTAGTGAATTTATATATCCTATCGAAACATAATGTTTGTCTAAAAGATGGATGCAAAAATACTAATTTTGTAAGTCCCTATTAAAGATAAATATATAGGCTGTGAATTGTTTATAATTACCAAGATTAATTTTCAATGTGAGGAATGAGATACATAGTAAAATTTTTGGGATAAAAAATTCATTGGGTTTCTTATGATTATATGGTGTAAAATAAGATCATATAAAACTTCTAGTGACACAAAAAAAATTCAAAAAAAATACTAATGAAATTAAATGAAATTTAAATTAAAAATGATGGTAAAAGTGTTTCAGTTTGAATAATTTGACAAAAGTTTTTGTAATACACAATTTATTAGTTTTATATATAGTATTTTACAAGTGAAACTTATAGGTTAGTCAAAAATACAAAAAATAAAACCAACAAGATATCAATATGAAGTCATAAAAAAATATCGATTAATAGAGAGAAAATATCATTTTTATAGCATAAACATTGTTTCATACATTGTAATCACAATTTTATTAAAAAAATTAAAAAAAATAAAATGATACCTCAAAATGTATTAGTCTAAGATCAATGGAAAATCACCAAAGCAAACTTCAAAACCAATAAAATGTGAAACTATCGAAGATTTGTTCAAAATTGTTATAGATCAATGCAAAAGCATAGAACATCAATGTGAAACCATAAAAACTTAGAAATGTACATAAATAACTTACACACATATCGAAATTACTAAAAATGTCAAAAAAATTGATTAGAAACATGAAAATGTCTTTTCTAAGTACATAAATGTCATTTAATACTGAAAAATTACTATTCTATAGAGAATATGACAAATCAAAAAAAAATATAATATAAACTGATTAAATATCACCTTAAACAATTAACATCTTGAATTATAAATAAATAAAACAATATAATATATAAATCACTCTTAAAAAATAGGTGAAAATGTATTAGAAAATATAAGGAAGAAAGTGTCCCACTGGGTGTGCCAAAATGAAGTACAAAATTATTAGAGCTACAAAAAAATCATATAAAAAAATTAGAATTCCTATTGTAGTCTAACATAACCTCTAATAGAGAAATGAAATAAAATAAGCATGGATTTTAACTCACATATCAAATTATACCTTCTCTTTTGTTTAATCGACGTGTTCTTGACTTTTGAAATGTGGTTGATTTCAATAAATTATATGCAAGACAGTCCAACAACATTGCAATTTTATGATTGCTTGAGTTTATTAGACTATTTATTTATCTTTAAAAATTGTTGATGATGAATTTAAGAAGATATCTACAATAATAATTCTAATAATCCTTGAGAATGAGGAAGAATGGCCAATTGATGGATTTCTTAGATGTGGAATGAACTGTAAGATTTTTTCCATAATTTATCTAATATTTTATATTTCAGATGGTGGATATTTCATCCACATGTTGAATTCATAGTATGTATTGGTTGATAGTTTATTAATTAGTTGAGACAAGTGGTCAAAGTATGTGTTGAGTTTTTTAGTTGGTCATTGAATGAGTTGAATGTCATAAATGATTTTTGTTATAGAGTTTGATATCTTGAATGAGGTTGTTTTAATGTGTTCAAATGTCTTAAATAATTTTATTT
>JARHVA010001224.1:2825000-2860000 GCA_037957365.1 Torreya grandis | reverse complement strand
TTCAATTGAGAACATATTTCCCAATCTCATAATGCTAACTATTAAAATTAAAGGGGATGCCTAAAAACTTGAATTATTCCGACTAAGCAATCCACTAATAGTGAAACTTTCTAAGCCACTCAAGCACAACCATCATGATTAACAAAAACATTGGTTTATCCTCTATTGAAGGCTAGAGTTGGAATCCAAACCAAAGACATATATACATTTCATAACTTCATTAAAGGTGCCAATATTTTCTTCAAGCATGAGGAATATTTTATTTGGAAAGTGGCCATCGATGAGTTGATATGTGCAGTCAGGAAATATAATGCCATAATGAGCCCATATGAAGCCTTGGAAGCCAAAAGGTAAACCAGGGATTTGATGGCTAAAATATAGAGCATTAGAGCAAGGGGATAACCTTTGTGAATAGAATTTTGTAGCTTGAGCCCTTTGGTTTCATGACCATTGATAGTAGGGAAAATAGAGGCATCATGAAGCAAGGTATGCACCACATAAATAAAATAGGGGCCAAAGCCAAAACCCTTGAGCATGGAAAGAACAAAATGCCACTCAATATTATAATAAACATTTTTAATGTATAATTTTAAAAAACTAGTCCTCTAAAGAGAGGAATAGGCCCAAGGCATGCCTTCCCAAAATGTAATAAGATTATCCAAAATATATCTTCCTCTAATAAATCATATTTTCTCTTATTTATTAATGGTAGGTAGGATCACCTCAACATGGTTGGTGAGGGATTTGGCAAGAATATTGTAAGAGATATTGAGTAGGTTTATTAACCCTGAACTGGGGAAAAGCTTAGGATATTTATCTTTAAGAATAAAATTGATATTGACTTGGTTGATTAGGGGTCCGAGAAATTAATTCTACAAGGCTTCCTTGTAGACTTAGAGAAATTTAGGGCTAGTGAACTCCCAAGTGGATTTTTAATTTGTAAGGGAATCCATCAAGGCTAGGGTCTTTGTCATTGCTCATACAATTGAAAGCCTTTTGTAAGACCTATGAGGTGAGAGGGGCATCATAGATACATTTATCAAATAGATTGAGCTTATGAGATGCCACATCGAGGTAATTCCTGAAGATCTTGAGACCACCCAGATGTTAAAGGTTGGGTATCAAAAACCTAATTGTAACACTCAAGAAAGGGTAAGGAGATATCACACTGGGAGGTAAGTAGGGATTTATCAATTTGAATGGATTTAATTTTCATACACACTTTCTTGGATTTCAATAATTTGAATAACTCCTTGGAGGATTTATCACTAATTTTGAGTCAATGTAGATGAGCATAAATTTGGGATCCTATGGCTGCATGATTATCTACCATTTTAAGGTAAGAAGCCATCATCTATAATTTTATGTTGAAAGGATCAGTCTCCAGGGAGGTAGATAATGTTTTAAATTGATAGATCATATCCTTGTCTAAATGCGTGTAGATGTGAGTGACATGTTTAACATGGTGGTATAGGAAGGAGGTGGTGCACAGAATGGCCTAATTCTATGACTCATTCTAGTTAGTAGCATATGGGGTTATGGGGCCAAGTTCTAGATCCACTAGATGATTCAGATGCTACTAGTGTGATTCAACATAGAGGTATTAAGATTAAACTAATTGCATGGCACATTATACTACTCAAAGGACCATTCCACTTTGTAGGAAATGGGAAGAATATGGGCAAGTGGTATGAAAAATAATACCCAAGTAGACATTCATAGTATGGCCATTAATGCTAGAAAAGTAAAAATGATTTTACTTTGACATCATAAAGTAGTCAAGCCATTTGATAACATGGTGATCCCCAGATTGGTAGTTAGACCACATCAACCAAGATGTGGGATTAAATGTCTACCATTGGAGGAGAGGGTTATCCATCCCCCATTTATTTTTTAAATATTACCAAGCCTCATGTTCACCAACACACCAACTCATGGTGAGGGATGCATATTTGTCTTGGGGGTGTTCAATCATATTGAATTCACTACATATGATCCACAGGCATGAGGTAACTTATCTACCAAATATTTTTAATTTAGAGAGTAGTCGAGGCCATCACTAGGATCATAGATTTTTACCATGCCAAATAAATGGCCATCAATGTCAAGAATACTCCATACTCCCTGGTTTTATAGGTCCTCCCCTATGGTAATAATTCTGGAGGAGACCTTAATATCAACTAAAATACATTCACTACCATGTCTTGCTTTATGTGAGGTGGTGACCTAGATGTCATTAATCCAAATGTTGTACATTGATGTCTAGAAGAGAAAGCCAGATATCTTAACTTGATACAAACATAAAATGTCTATAAATCCAATCTACTCACATAGAGTATGCATTGGTAGACTCTTTAAGACCCCTAACATTACCTGATAACACATTCATAAGAAAGAATCATTCATTTAGATATCCCTTTACCCATCCTCAAATATTCCAAAACTACAAAGCTATTATATTGGTGAGGGTGAGATATTCCACCACTTGAAGTGAAATGTAGTTTAGCATCTTGATCCCCCTAAGTAGTGTCATCACCCTTGTGAGGTGAGCTAAAGACAAATGGAAAAATGAGCTAATGATTGAGATAACCTCAGCCCTATGCATCCTAAGATTCTTGGAGGTCAAAGCAACACTTTATGAGTTAATATGAACTAGTTTGGTAGGGGAAATAGAGAAGTCTCTTGAAAGAGTGTGATAAATAGAAGAGAATCCTCCTTATGTGGTGGTAGGGATGTATTTTGTGGCTTAGGGCCTGATGATCATTTGGGGGTGTACTCTAGTATAGCCAACACCTTGGTGTGTCAATTTTGGCCTCTTAGTCTAAGAAGGCATCTAAGGAGACTTAAGATGACCCATATGAGTAAAATATTTGATATGGTCATCCAAATCCTGAAATTAGGAGTAAATGTTGGGAATATTGAAATATACAATCTTTTGTGACTACTAAGTCTCCCAAACATGCATTTAAATAAACTTCTTCAACTCCTTGGAAAGTTCAATCTCCATGTAGACTCATTTGTTATGGTGAGGAGAGAACCACCTATTTGGTTTAATTATAATGATGCATCCTATGAGAATGATGATTTAGGGAATAAGAATCCAGAGGTGAAATGTTAAAGTAGGAAGCTCAACATAGACATAGACACAAAGGGTGACATTGTCAGAAACCTTAAAATCATGGAACCAGGGTGATAAAATCACAAGCTAGTTGTGAAAGAACAAAAGATTAAACTTTATAAGAATTAGTTATATCTCATAAGGATATTTAAAGGTAAATAAGAAGAAATGTTTAGTAAGGTTTTTAATCCCAAAGGCATGGACCCTAATGGCTCCTAGTGGTTATCAAGCTAGTTATGGAGATAATCCTCAAATGGAATAAAACCAACAAAATAAATAATAATAGAGAAATTTTCATACCACTTGCAACATTTTTCAATAGTAATAGAAGGCATACTTACCTCTGGAAGGGAGGGAGAGGCTAAGGAATTACCTCATTGTAGAGTTTCAAAACAAACTTTCAAGCTCACTTGGGTGCCATTAACTCTATCCCCTACATCAATAGATGTAGTAGAGTGTAGAGAAGCCAAAAATATAGGGCCTACCCACCCAAAGGTTTATGTGTTGAGTGAAAATAATGCATTGAAGTCGTAAAAAATCCTACATACCTAATAATATAATAAAAATGGATAAAAGATGCAAACATGTAGACACGAACCATAGAACTCTAGTAGAGCAATTTCTCCATTCCTCATCAAATATGATGCCTTGTAATATTTAGTGTTACAAATATGGATGTGTCGTGCCAAACTCCTTATATATTGGTTGGCATCGAACTCTTAAGCATTTCAAAAAATAGATAGTTCCTTACTTTCATACATTTGTCATTAGATTTCACTTTTGTGTGCATATGATATTTTTCAATTTCATATATTATATTTTTTATGAGTTTGGTAAGAGGAAAGGAGACAATTGATAAAATATTCTTAACTTCGAGTGTTAAGATCCTAGACTTTTTCAATGAACCATGAAATTCTATTAACATAGAGATTCAATTTTGTTTTCAAAAAAAAAGGGAATCAACCAATCAAAATTCAAAAGTTGTCTCCATCAAGGAAATCATGAGACTAGGACTGAATTAGATAAATTTAATAAAGTAAATTCTAAAAATAACACATAAAGATGAAGATGGGATTATTCAACTACAAAATGATGAATTTTTTAGTTTGTTTGTTCCTAGTTGTACACATCTTATGCTTAGCCTTGCACACTTGAGAAAAATTATAAACATGAATGATAAACCCATTGATATGTCATTATAGCTGGGAAAGTTTTTAGCATACATATGGACTGAATTTAAATAATGACTAAAAAACACTGAAAGAAGGTATGGTTAGCTCAATAATACTTTTGGCTTTGCCTAAACCATGGTGAGAGGACCTAAGGGGTAGCTTTCTCACATGGAGTGATATGACAATTCAATCTCCATGGGGATTTTTGGTACACAACACAAAACTGACCAGGGCATAACCAAGTTTTCACAATCTACCCAAGAAGGGTTGTCACATAGAATGAAAAAATACACTATGGTACACATAAGATATTGAATATAGATGAGGATGTGATTGAAACCTTCATTCTAAATAAATTTTCAATAATAGGGGGTCAAATCAAAGACTACAATGATAGGCTTCAATGCACAAAATATAGACACAATTTAATTATGAAATATTTATACATCTACAAGCTAATAACACTTATAATATGCAAAAACTATATTATTTTTAGGGTAGGATGAGTTTGATAGTAATAAAAAATAGTGGCATGTTGGTGGTTTTCAATTAATAGTGATTCTTCCAACATTCATGACATTACTCATTTTCAAAGTTGTATAAAAATTTAAATACAAGCTAATGGGAACTATGAGGAGTGATTTTCATCCATTGGTACCAATAAAATGAAAATACCTAAATGATTCTTCAAATCATAAAACATACACTCCAACTATAACTTCAAATACCTTTTCCTATCAATTCCAATAACCTAGGGTACCCTTAAGAGGTATTCAACAACATATTTCCAATTCAAATTGTAGAAAGGGGTTTATAACCTAGATCTATTCCCAAAATAAAAATAATTCATAAACATTCAACTTTATATCCAATCATCAAAACTTGTAAAACATATAATTACATTTCATCAATGGGAAAGAGTAAAAAGCAGAGGTATTTTCCATTATCTTGAATGAAAATCTTATATGCATCAGTGTTTCATAATGATTCTATGGGGACAAGCATGCTGAGTTTTCTCTTTGTTGAATAGGGGAGACATATTAAAATGTTCTTAGAGCTTGTTAATGGTTATATAGATACAACTGCCTTAGTAAAAGAGATAAAATGCACATACAACAATAGATTCTAAAATTTGGAAGAGCATGTTGGTTCCCAATTGTACACCTCCTTCACTTGGCCTTGCACACTTGAATAAAATGGAAAACTAAGATGAAAATACCATTAATATATCACTATATCTAGGGGAGGGTTTATCATCAAGAATGAACCAAATAGAGAAAATAATTGAGAGGTACTGACAAAGGGTATGGTTAGTTCCCTACTACTTTTGGCTCTACCTTAACCAATGTGAGAGGATCTGAGGGGTAGATTGATCATATGGAGAGATTATTCAATTCAACCTCCATAGGAATTTTTATCATAAAGGAAATTAAATATGACTAGGGAAAAACCAAACTTTCACACTCCACTCAGGAAGGGTTGTCATATAGAATGCACAAATACACTAGGTTGCATATAAGCTACTAAAGATAGATGCATATATGACTGTAATTTTAATTCTAAATAATTTTCAACAACATGGGTCAAATGGAAAACTATAGTAGTAGGATTCAAAGCATAAAATGCATACACATGTTAAGTATGTAATATTTAATCATCCACAAGGTAAATAATACTTAAGGTATGCAAAGGGTGTATTATTTCTAGGGTGAAATAGGGTAGGAAAGTTAGATAATTTATAAAAAGGGTGTGGCGTAATGGTGGCTTTTATATGGTAGGGTATATTTCAATATTCATGACAATATTACTTAGCAAAGATGTAGTAAAAACTCATAAGCAAGCTAAATGGTCCTTGAAATACTAGAACATATACTGAAACTAAACTTTCAAACACTTCCATGTCAAATCCATAGACCTAGAGTGACCTATAAGTTATTTAACAACATATTTTCAAAATAAACTATAGAAATGGTTTATAACCCAAATCTATGCACAAAATGATAATCAGTAATGAACACAAACCCAAATATCTAATTAACATCATTTAAAAAACACAATAATATACTCTATCAACAAGAAATAATAAAGAACCATAAACTTTTTTATAAACTTGAAAAGAGATATTAAATACATCAGTTTTTCAAAATGCTAACATGGGGACAAGAATGGTGATATTTTTCCATATTAGACAAGGGAGACATATTACAAATTCTCTTAAAACTTGTTAATGGTTGTACAAGTACAACCATTCTATCAAGGAAGATAATGTTTACACACAACAATGGATCTAAAAATTTCTTAAAAGAGCCTATACATAGGAGAAAATGAATAACTAACAACAACAAAGAATATAGGATAAACCCTTTATTTAAACATTTTTTACCCTTCTTTTAAAATCTCAGAATGGGGGTTACATTTTGTAATTTTCAAAATTGTATTCAATACCCCAAACTTCCATCAAGATTATCTCAAGTGGAAAAACCCTTTACCATGTCTACATTCTTCACCCATTTGCACAAAAATCATTGCTCGAAATGCCTCTACAAGGAATGACGAATATTTACAATAAACACTTTTATTTCTTGGTTGGAGATGCCTTTTACATGAACTGGAAGGTGAAGATTCATGGTGGAGGCCAAACAAATTAGTTATCTTTTATACAACTTCTTGAATATGCCCCTGACCACTGACTTGCATAGTTGAAACCTCCTAGACAACTTCCCTTCCTCATATGCATGCCATAGAATAACCTACTCTTGTAATGATTGATTTTGATCACTCCATACCCTTGGTTGCTTGAGAAAACTTATTTGGAGTGCCCTACCCTTGATTTTCATACTTGAAATTTCTCCACCATGGAGGAGCTTGGACAAGCAAAATATGAGAAAATGAAACATTTAGGTTTATTTTAAGTTTTTACTTTTTGTCTCCAACTTGTATTCTCCACACTTTTGGATTTTATACTTTTTCTTTTTTTTGTTTTTGAATTTTTCAAATTTGGTTTTTGCAAATTTGGTTTTTTCACATTTTTTTTAAAAAAATTACCTATTATGATTTTATCCACATTTTTTAATGTATAAATCCATTATTTTCAATTTTTAACCTTTTGAGGAAATTATGGCCCCTTTTATAAATTTATAATTTACAAATTGCTAAATTGCAATTTGCACTTATAATTCCCTTGGAAAGTTCCCTTTGTAAATTGTAACATTGCATTTCATAGTTGTAGTTCCTTTTAGGGAATTTGGAACTCCAACTATAATTTGAAAATTTTCAAAATTACAAATTAAAATTGGCGTTCCCATTACCCTCAATAGCTCCTTTTAGGAAATCTATAAATCAAAATATAATTTACAATTTTCAAATATTATAAATTGCAATTGGGGTCCCTATTTCCATAAAAACCATCCTTTAAGGAAATGGGAACTCCAATTACAATTTGTAATTTTTTAAATTTATAAAATTGTAAATGGCCTTGAAAGTTACAATTTACACTAGCACCCCATGTTAACCAATGTTTACTATAGAAATGGGACATCCATATGCAATTTTTAATTTGCATAAGTGCAAAATTATAAAATTGCATTTCTCCCTGAATTCTCCCTAAAGTTCTTCTTGAGTTGACTTTTTTCTACTTGTTTTGACTAGCAAGATTGGGATAGTTGAGTGAATTTTTGCACTTACATTATGAGAACATGATTTTTGCAAGTTGCATTTCCCACTCATATCTCCTAGTGACATTGGAAGCCTCATCTGTAATTTTTTAAAATTGCAATTTTCTTGATTTTTCCCCTAACTCCATTCATTAATGGAAATCCATATTGCCTAGGTGTGCACATAGATGGAATAAATCTTCTTATTTTTTAACACTTTTCAATTGCCTCTTCTCAAACCTTATAATTCCATATTTATGAACCATCTATAGTAATATCTTTACCAATAATAAATCCATCAAACCATATCCAAACAATATCCTAAGATATATGAACAAGAAAATCCATTTGATCATTCTCACATGTCAACAATCTTGTAAAGGTAAAAAGTGGCCTATTCTCAGCATAAGGCTCCAATATGTTTTAGGTTTTCTCTCTAAACATAACTTGTCTCATGGCAAAGCCAACCTGTAATAACAAAATCCATGTCTCCTTAAATACATGAAGTTGTCTTGCCAAGAGAACTCAATTCTAAATGCCGAAACTTCTGTAACTCGACATATGATAGGGGAGCCTCAAGTGATACTTTAGATTCTACCATATTAGAGAGTAACCTAAACAACTTGTATTACTTTACTTATAAATTTGTGTTTCTGGTAGTAACGTCATGAGAAAATTAAAATACCTAGATCACCTTACTGAACCAGCTAGAGATTTATTCAATTCTTCATTAGCATCAACCTTAGCCAAGATGATGGGTGAATCACTATTTTTTTGAGATTGGTGATAGATTTATCATACTTAGACATAGGCTACTTATAATTACCACACTAAGGGGCATATAATTTAACTAGAATGACTAGATGCTTGGGCAACATCTATGTGAAATTAATGGCATCCAATGCTAATACTGATGATAATACCCCCTATTTAAGAACATTTTATCTTTTATTTGGATCCAAAAACCACTATACAACATCATTCAGATCTACAGTCCTTAGTTTATCTTGAGCATTTTATCCAAAATTCCTCACTTTTGGTATTGGAATAACTTCACCTTACTGTGGTTGAAGGGGAGGTGGAACAATTATCTGTTGGTGCTGAAATTAGGGTATTTGACACCAATGTGTAGTGAAGATAACTTTATGAAATATGGGGACAAACAAAACTTAAAATTTACCTTATTCATCACCACTAAGTCACTGCTAAATAGTTAGTTTGTGTGCCTTTCAAATTTTAAAACTTTTATGAGTTTTCATTTCAAATTCACATGCCCCTTTGTCTTTTCCCACTCATTCACTTATGCCTCATGGGATCTAGACCTTTCATGATAGTTTTCAATTTTGGCAAGTTGTAAATTGAATTTCATTCTCCCATTTTTACCACCTCCCCTTTGTTTTATGTGCTACGTAGTCAAACTACAGTCAACAACAATGTTTTCTACCAAGTTCCTTTATTTTATTTTTATGGGATATAGAGCCCAATTAACAATTTACATGTTATGAAATTTTAAAGTGAATCTACACTTCCCACTTCCACCACCAATATGTTATTTTATTTTGCAAGATATAGAAGTGGATAAGCATATTATAAAGTGTCTTTTCAAAGTTTATTTTTCTCATGTGCTTTTTTAGTTGAACTTGGTGTACTATTTTGTAGCTGCATTTAGATCCTTGATTTCTACCAGAACTTGACCCCTCATCTGGAATTTTTCAAAAATCACTTTTGCCCAACTGGATCCCCAGAAGGTTTATATGGTACCATTATCAATTTGCATTTAGTGCTTATAAATATTGATGGATGCTTATGGTGTCAACAACAATTTTCTAAATTAGAATTCAATGTTGGTAATTCCACTGGCCTCCCACACATTTATTCTTGATGATTATGTCAATATAAAACCATCCATCATTTATTTACTAGTTGCACATGGCAGGTCCTTATTTTTTGGCTGAGATATGAAACATCAATGTGAAACCTATAATAAGTTATAAATAACCATGTGGATTTTAGTTTTCTAACATGGCTAGCTTGCTTAAATGGCATGATAAATTAGAGAACCAACATTGTCTCTTGCTCAGGGATGTATACCCCTATGAGCATGCAGAGAACACCAAAAAATAAGACTAGGTACCAATCCATCGGGCCACAAAGTCAAGATTTGAACTATTTAAGCAAGAAACACCCATGAAGGATCAATAAAATAAATTAGAATGATATAAATAGATCAAGAAGATTTTAAAATGAACACGTGGAAAAAACACGAAAGGAAATATACAAACAAGGATCAAAGCAAAGGGGAAACAAATTTAAAAATAACAAGACAATATAATATGTACACAGTCACGTTATCAGTCAAGGAAATGTTTAAAATGTTTGCCACTAATTGACGGCTTCAATATCTCATCATCCCATAATTTTTTGAAGTTTTTCAACTATTTGGTGGTCAAGATGAAGTTAACCAATCTCTACACTTACTTGATGGTATTACTGCTAGGCTATAGTGGGATGCAACTTCAAAACAAATCCTCTTTACATTATATAAAATATGGATAAGACTACATTAAGATATTTTGGTACCTTTTAGTAGTTATAAATAAGCTTGCTTCTTGGCTACAATTAGGTGAGTACCAAGCAAGAGTGATTCATGATTTATAATGTCATTTATACACTCAAGAGACATCCTAACATAGAACTTAAAATATTCATCCTTTAGGAAATAAAGGATAACCCTAGTTACACGTCTAAGATTGGAACAAGTCCCTTGAAATGTTAATTTCCAAATAATAGCACTTTTATTGTCAAATTTGACATCAAGAACAATAGGCTATTCATCGGTATTAATATTCCCGATGAAGCTACCCAATTCCACATCTATGTCTAGAACTTCATTTAGAGCATGATTTGGATATTCAATTATATGAAGCATCTTTGGCTCCCTATGAATGTTGACCATCTTACCCCCCAATGTAATTATGGCATAAGACAAATCCATTTGCATACTTCCACCCATGTTAGTATCCCATTTAAATGATAACATCACCCTTCATTTAGGTTGGTAGTCTACAATTACCACATCCATATTTAAATAGTTACCTAGATGCACTACCAACTACATTACCAACCCCTCAACTTATCCAACAATTGACACTTCTCCTGAATCCATGGCATAGCACCTGCTAAAGGCTACTGTAATCTCTATTCCAAGAACATTTAGGACACCTAAGGGCATCACATTTAAATAGGCTTTGGAATAAAACATGCAATTATGGATAATCAGACCATTGATCAAGTGGGTTATATAAAATGGATCCACTTTTAGCTAATGTTCTGCCAATACAATCCCTAAATACACCTCTAAGGTTAGTTTAACAACCTCTTCTAATTATTCATCTTATTCCAAGGGTGTTTGGGGTAAATTAATCTCACTTGCATCTGACTTCTCACTAAATTCTAAATATTCAAATGCCTTCTTCTTAATTTAAGCTATTCATAAGAACTCAACAAGTCGCATGGTGATTTTAGTTGTCTCAACACTTGGGACATATCACATATGCTATATTGAGGGAGATGAGTATTAGGTGCAAGGGTGACAACACCTTCAATTGACATGTAATCACTTAAATTCTAAAGTGGAGTAGGTTGAGTTGAATTTGTATTCTTTAAAACAATTTTTAGAGGTGGATTATCTCTAACATCATTCACACCCTTAGGGATACTCGATAGCAAGGGTGTTATATTATTACCTAGAGAACCTCTTGGTTTAGTAACTTGAAAAGAAGGTGCTAGTTTGGATGAATTTGGGACTATTGTAGCTTTATTAGCTTCTTTACTTACATCTCCTACCCTTGGATTTTCAAGGGTAGTGTTTTAAGGAGTAGCAATAGGTTGCCTACTTCTCAATTATCAATCCTTATTTTAGGTAACTATTGTATTAATTATCTACTTCCTATTCTTAACTGACAAAATCCCCCATCATATTTTTTAATCATTAATGATCTTAAAATCTTGAAATCGTGATTGTGTGATTCATATGCTTGTTCCATATTAACATCCCATGAAAATTCTCAAGTTCAAACATATACCTTTTGTATCACACTCTAAAACTTATCAATAGTAGTATAACTCAACAATTTCATGGAGGTATACATCTTTATTTGGGGACATTTACAATTGAAAATCAAACTCTCATCATCATTAGATGCAGATTCAGGATCATCTGCGTCTTCATTTATCAATTCAGTAGTATCACATGGGGGATGGGGAAAGAAGAATTTATCACACCAATCAATGTCAAAATCATAATTTATAGCATTTACTTTGGCATTTAATAGATCAAGCACTTCTTTTCCATCCCCTCTATTGTGATTTCTATCCATTCTTTCTTCACATGTAGGCCTCTTCCCTCTATCATTATCTCGATTATGGAAAGTAGGCCTTCCTTAAGCTTGATTTAGATTTAGATGTCTCTCTTGATTGATAGACACATGAGGGATCCCATTTTCATCTCTATCCAACTTGTATGACATTTATTTGATGGCAGAGGCCAAAGTCTTAACCATCTCCTCAAGGTTGGGTGTCTTAGTGGACTTCATTTTTTCTAGATTAACCAACTTTAAATCATCCTACTTATTCATGGGCTTACCCATAAACATTATGTTGTTCTCAATTTGTATGGCCATATTGAAATCCAACCATAGGTTTGTGGGAGCCTTGTCCTGCAAGTAATATGTAACCTTTTTATCAAAGGCATCAAAATAATTTATCAAGCACACTGTATCATTGACCTTGATGTTTTTAGGTAGCCACATCAAAGATTTATTGAACCGTGTATTGAAATCCTACACACAATCATTAGGATTATTCTCAATGTTTTCAAACTCAGCCAAAAGGAATTTGAGATCAATTCTATCACCATACTAAATTCTAAAAACATTCTTCATTTCTTCCCATGAATCAATGCATCTATAGGGAAGAGAATTGAATCATTCTCGAAGCTAATGGGAAATACCAGGTCATTGAAAGACTAGAACATACACTAAAAATAAACATTTAAACAACTTTCCCTATCAAATACATAGACCTAGGGTGCCCTAAAAGTCATTCAAAAACATGTTTTCAAACTAAATTGTAGAAAGGGTTTATAACCCATATTTGTGCACAAAATGATAACAAGAAATGAACACAAACCCAAATATCCAATCAATAAGATTTGAGAAACATATTGCTATACTTTATCAATAGGAAATAGAAAAAAGCCATAAGAATTTTCATTAACTTTAAAAGAGATATTGCATACATTAGTTTTTAAAAATGCTGCCATGGGGACAAGTATGGTGAGATTTCTTCATGATGGACAAGGGAGACATATTATAAATGCTCTCAAATCTTGCTACTAAATGTACAACTGCAACTACCTTAGCAAGGGAGACAATTTATATACACAACAATAGATCCTAAAATTTATTGAAATATCCTAGACTTAGGATAAAATGAACAACCAACAACATCCAAGAATAGAGGAGAAACCCTTTATTGATACATTTTTTATCCTTCTTTTAAATGCCTTGAATCAGGGTTACATTTTATGATTTTCAAAATTGTAGTCAACACCCCAAAGTTCCACCAATATGCTCCCAACTGGAAAAACCTTTTACCATGCCTAGAATATTCACCTATTAGGATGAAAATCATTGCTCTAACTACCTTTATAAGGAATGATGAATATTTTCAACAAACTCTTTGATTTCTTCGTTGAAGATGCATTTTGCATGAGCTAGAAGGTGAAGATTCATGGTGGAGGTGAAACAAACCATTTTTATTTTGTTCAACTTCCTGAAGATGCCCTTGACCACTTGCTTGCATAGCTGAAATCTGTTGGATAGCTTTCCTTCCTCATATGCATGCCATAGAACAACCTACTCTTGCAATGATTTATTTTAATCACTCCATACCCTTGATTGCTTGAGAAATCTTTTTTGGAGTGGCCCACCTTAGATTTGTAGACCTACAATTTCTCCCCCATGGAGGAGCTTGGATAATCAAAACATGATAAAATGTAACACTTAGGTTTATTTTACATTTTTACTTTTTGGCTCCATCTTGTATTCTCCACACTTTTGCATTTTGCACTTTTGATTTTTTCAATTTTTTTTTCACATTTGCTTTTTTGCAAATTTGCCTTTTGTGATTTTATCCACATTTTTTAATGCATAAATACAATATTTTCACTTTTTGATCTTTTGACAAAATTCTAGCCCTTTTTGTAAATTTACAAATTACTGGATTGCAATTTGCACTTGTAATTCCCCTAAGAAGTTTATTTTACAAATTGTAGAATTGTAAATTGCAACATTGCAATTCATAGTTATACTTCTTTTTAAGGAATCCAAAAATTGAACTGTAATTTACAATTTTACAACATTACAAATTGTAATTGGGGTTCTCATTCCCCTCAAAATCTCCTTTTAGGGAATCTGGAACTTGAAATGCATTTTGCAATTTTGAAAAATTATAAATTACACTTGGGGTTTGTGTTTCCTTAAAAAACATCCTATATGGAAATGGAAACTCCAACTGCAATTTGTAATTTTATAAATTTACAAAATTAAAAATGACCTTGAAAGTCTCAATTTTCACTGGGACCCCATGTTGACTGACGTTGACTACAAAAATGGGAATTTCATGTGCAGTTCAGAAATTACATAAGTGCAAAATTACAAAATTATATTTCTCTCTAAATTTTTCTTGAAGCTCTTCTTGAGTTGAATTTTATTCTCCTTGTTTTGACTGGCGGGATTGGGAGAGTTGGCCACAATTTTACACTTAAATTTTGAAAACATGTTTTTTGCAAGTTTAATTTCCCACTCATATCTCCTAGGGACTTTGGAAGCCTCATCTGTAATTTTTGAAAATTACAATTTTCTTGATTTTTTTACCCTAACTCCATTCATTAATGGAAATCTGTATTACCTATGCATGCAAATAGATGGAAGAAACCTGCTTCTTTTTTAACTCTTTTCAATGGCCTCTTATCAAACCTCAAATTTTGGTGTTGATGAACCATCCATATTAATATCTTTAGCTATATAAAATCCATCGGACCATTTCTAGAAAAAATCCTTAGAGATACCAACAAGATCTTCCATTTGATCATTCTCACATGTCAACAATCCTATGAAGGTAAAAAGTGGCCTATTCTCAGGGTAAGGCTCCAATGTGTTGTAAGTTTTCTCTCTAATCTCAACTTGTTGATCATGGCAAGGCTAGCCTATAACAACAAAGTCCAAGTTTCCTTGAATAGATAAAGTTATCGTGCCAAGATAACTCGATTCCGAATGTTGGAACTTCTGTAACTCTGTATCTAACGGGGGAGCCTGAATTACATGCTTCATATTCTACCATATTGAAGAGTAACCCAAACAACTCTGTATCCCTTTAACCTGCAGATTTCTATTGCTGGTAACAATGTCATGAGCAAATTAAGAGACCTTGATCACCTTGTTTAACCAGCTAGATCTTTATTTGATTCTTCTTTAGCATCAACCTTAGCCAAGATGATGGGTGGATCATTATTTTTTTAGACTGGACATAACTTTCTCCTACTCAGGCACAGGTTGTTTACAATGCCCACACCAAGTGGCATAGAATTCCACTAGAATGAATGGATGCTTGGGCAACGTCTGTGTGAAATTAATTGCATCCAATGTCAATACCGATGACAGTCCCCTTTCTTTAAGTACTTTGTATCCCTTATTTGAAGCTAATAACCACTGTGCAACATCATTCGGATCTACAGTCCTTGGTTGATCTTGAGAAATTTGACCAAAATTCCTCACTTCTAGTATCAGAACAACTTGGATTTGGTGCGGCTAAAGGGGAGGTGAAACAATTGTCTGTTGGGGCTGTTATTAGGGTATTTTACACCATTGTGCAGAGAAAGATAACTTTGTACAATATGGGGACAAACAAAACTTACACTTGCCGTATTACTCACCCCTAGGTCGCTGCCAAATTATCTGTTGGCATGCCTTCCAAATTTTAAAACTTTTATGAATTTCCATTTCAAATCCACAGGACCCTTTGTCTTTTCCCAGGCATTCATTTCTACCTCACGGGATCTGGAGCTTTCACAACATTTTACAATTTTGGCAAGTTGTAAATTGCATTTCTTTATCCCATCTCCGCCACCTCACCTTTTACATTGTGTGCTATGTATTCAATCTACAGTCAACATAGAGTTTTCTACCAAGTTCATTTTTTTTCTTTCTGGGGGATGCGGATCCCAATCAACAATTTACACATTGTCAACTTATAAAGTGCATCTACACTTCCCACTTCCGCTACCAACACGCTCGTCTTCTGTGGCATCCGAAGGTGGATAAGAAAATTGCAAAAGTGTCTTTTCAAAGTTTGCTTTTCTCACGTGTTTCTCCCACGGAACTTAGTATATAATTTTGCAATTGCATTTCGATCCCTGACTTCCAACGGAACTCGAACCCCTCATCTACAATTTTTTAAATTACTTTTGCCCAGATTGATCCCCGATGAAGTTCTATGGTACCGTTAGCAATTGGCATTTAATGCTTCAAAATCCTGGTGGAAGTTTATGGTGTCAACTACAATTTTCCAAATTTACAGTCAATGCTGGCCTCCTATGCATTTATTCTTGCTGGCTATGCCTCTCTAAAACCATGCATCATTTATTTACCACTTCCACGTGCCAGGTCCTTGTTTACTAGCCGAGATATGAAACATCAGTGTGAAAACCTATAGGAAGTTCTAAATAACCACATGGATTTCAGTTTTGCAATGTGGATAGCTTACTTAGGTGACCTGACAAATTTGAGCACCAACAGAGTTTAGATTTTAAAAAAATTAATCAACAACAACCTTGAAAAAGACGACAAGTCTTTTTTTAATATAATTTTTTATTACTTTTGCATTCCAGGAATATGGGTTACAATTTACAACATTGTAAACTTGCAATCAACCTTCAAAGTTTCACCAAGATGCTTCCAACTGAAATATGCTCCTTCTCATGCCTAGAATCTCCATGCCTTTGCAAGGAAAATGATTCTTGTAATTTCCTCTACATTTAATGATGAAGATTTGCAACAAACCCTCATTGTACTTGGCTGGAACTGCATTTTATTCGAGCTCAAAGGAGAATATTCAATTTGGATCCAAACAAAACCCTTGTCATCTTATACAACTACCTGCACATGTCTTTGACCACTTATTTACATAGTTAAAATCTCCTGGACAGTTGCCCTTCCTCTTATGCATGCCAAAGAATAACCCTTGCCTTGTAATGATGGCATTTGAACACTCCATATCTATGGACATTTGAAAAATTCTTTTGGAATGGCCTACCTTGATCTTGTAGATCTACAATATTTCTCCCATAGATGGGTTTGAACAAGAAAAACATGAGAAACCACAAGACTTAGGTTATTTTTGGCTTTTTCAGCTTTGTACTTCAATTTGCTTTTCCACATTTTGACTTTTAGGGTTGCTGCCAATCTTTTTTGGAGTTTAAGTGCATAATTTTTCATTTTTTAGCCTTATGGGGAACTCTAGGTCGAATTAACAAATTCACTCTTCTTTTGTATGGTGAAAATCCGGAGCTCATCAACACATTTGCAACTTGCAAATTGATAACTTGCAATTCGTAGTTACAGTTCCCATGAAAAGTTCCCCTAGGGAACTGGAAACTCCAATTGCAAATTTCAACTTGTAAATCGTAGTTGTAGTTCCCCTCAAAAGTTTCTGCAAGGATCTAGGAACTCCAAGTGTAAATTGTATTTTACAAATTATAGTTACAATTCCCCTCAAAAGTTCCCTCGGGAAACTGGGAACTTCAAGTGCAATTTTATATTTCCAAAAAAGCAAAATTGTAATTGGCCTTAAAAGTTTCCCTTTGAACTAGGACTTCATGTTTTACTGGCATTGACTGGTGGGTTTGGGAGATCCATGTGCACTTCGTAATTTACACATTTGTAAATATTTGAAATTGCATTCCTCCATGAAATCTCCCTAGAGCTCCATTTGAATTGACTTTTTCCACTTACTTTGATCAATAGGATTGGAAAAGTTGACTGTATATTGCAATTTGCATTTTGAAAACTTGTTTTTGCAAGTTGCTTCTCCCACCAAGATCTCCCATGAACCTTGGAGTCTCATTTTCAACTATTAAAACTTGCCCTTTATTGACTTTCCATCCAACTCCATTCCAACCTGGTTTAGCAATGTACCTTCTAAAAAAGTTCTTTAAAAGCCAACCTTTTCCTTAGCCATGATTTGCTTCAACATAATAATCCATCTCTGCAGCTACCAATCTCATAGTCGAAATGAGAATACCAAGTGTAATCTTAGAATATTTTCTTCTTGCATCTATTTACAATCTTGCAATAATGTTTCACCCAAAAGGAAATCCAGCAAATGAATATGTGATTGTTGTGGTATTTTGAAAAAGAAACACTAGGATCTGATGAAAGTTATACCTTCCTTTGTATATATCCCCACCATCGAAAAAATGAACATTGCTCAATAAACTTCAAACCAGAATGAGGTATAATTACAACAACACCTTGGATGTTCTTCCCTAGCAGAAGGATAGGAAGCAATTGCAAATACCTGAACACAATTTTTGGGAAACCACACCATTCATTCTCATACCAACAATAGATGTGGGGCAAGAGTTATAATTCCCCTTGCTAATAGAGTTGTGTACCACAAATCGAGCCCCCCTATATCTTCAAGACATGGTCCATCATTCAGGTCGAATTTCATTGATCATGTGAAACTGAATGGGGTAATCTGCTAGTGCTAATCTGCGAAGTAGATTGGAAACTTTCAGCACATATTCCAAGAGGCATTTTGATCAATACATTCCGAAGACTTTTATTAGTGCAATTCACGTCTAAATCTGGCTTTTCTGCTGTACCACTGTTCCATTATGACACTCTTAGGCATTTACCTCAATCACATCAAAACCTTGCTCTTTTGCACAGGCAAACAAGGCAGTGGATTTTCCACACCCAACTGGTCCAATGAATAGTAAAATGTTTTTCAGATCATCTTCGCCATCCTTGCTGAGAGTCTCTTCCTCATCCTGGAAACATCCCCAATCCTCATATTGAACGCTATTGTCATTTTCTTTGGTCCGATCTTTCTCAGAACCAAAAACACATCCATGCCAACAACGTAGCCAATCATTTACAAACGTTACTGACTGAGAATTTCCACAAAACTCGTTAGAATTTTCTGGTTGATATTTGTCATTCCATAAGTGGTTCATACCACTACTATGATGGAAACGATATGAGATAAACCTTTGTTCAAGATCTTTTAGAGATAATGTGTTCCAGCAATCTTTCATTGGATAGGCAGAAATAGTGGGTTCCACAACTTTTCTCCGTTTCTCTAAGTAGGAAAATAGTTTCACAATTTGCTTTTCAATCATGTCTAAACCTGCTGAACATTCCGACAGTTCATCCAATGATTGAACATTCTGAAGAGGGTGGTTTTGTTTAGCGTCCAACCAATCTTTCCTGGCATCCCGGAGAGAACCAAAACCCCCATATTTGAAGAGTTATATGCCCTCTTCTGGAATTACACGGAAGGGTTATTTCAAAACATTGGAATCGTCCTATTGCCAAAAGTTACTTTCTTCAAACTCCCAACCTTCCCAATCCCAAGCTACAACCTTCAACTACTCATTTTGTGTAATGTGAAAACGTGGAGATGGTGCTACAATTGTGTCTGAGGATCTCAAATTCTTCATTCAAATTGAGAGTCAGTAACATTTGCAACTCTCATCTGTAGTGTTCTTTTCTGCATAAAGAATGGATGCGTTTCTTTTCCAGCAGTAAGACGTGCATGTTCGTCCAATTTGCACTTGGTTAAACAAATAAGATAACATCTGGTTCATTCAATGCAGGTTAATCTGCAGGAGACACTTTGCAAAATTAGGTTTTGGAGTGTTGAATGTCTTTTGAAATCCGTCTCCATGCGAATATCAATTCAAATCTGGACATTGAATACTTGCTCTTGGCATGTTAAATTCCGCCATCTTCTCTTCCCTCGGGATCGGGGGATCTACATGCATTTTACAAGATGGCAAACTTGTAAAGTGAGTCTTGGTTTCTCTTTTCCACCGTGAAGCTATGCTATGTTTTTTTCTGTCAGAATCTGGAGATTTACTTGCACATTGCAAATTTGCAACTTGAAATTCTGACTTGCAATTCCGTAAAATATCTTCGCCGAGCTTTTCCTTCCTATACTCTTCTGCAGGTTCCAGGACTGGGCATGCAATTTACAAAGTGTAAATTTAAAACATGTTTTTGACACATTACAATCCTACCGTGGAAGTCTGCAGGCTTCAGAAGCCGGGAGGCACATTGCAAATTTGCAGTTTTGCAAATTGCATTTCTTATTAAAAGTTTCGTCGATCGCTTTAATCCTTGCATGTAGATAATATCATCTTCGCGGGTTTCGGAGAGTCACGAGCAGTTTACAAATTACAAGTCAAATATACAGTCAATGTTGGATTTCTCCCCGAACTCCCATGCATTTACTTTTACATCCCATGCATCATTTCTTGCAGGCTACGTTTTGTTAAAACTTTGCTTTCCTTTTTACCTTCCGCGTCGTAGGTCTTCATTAATGTGTGGCTGAGTATTTTCATGCATTTCCACGCGGGAATATGTCTCCTTGTTGGCGCCCAACTGCATGTTTAAAACATTTGTTATGTTTATTGATCTTTTCCACGTGAACTCTTGAAGACTAATGGCGTGCCTTCTTTTTCAATTTTCTAACAATGTTTTCATCATGGCACCTTCACATCCTGTAATTTTATTAAAACACGAAGAGATTAAGCATTAGTTAAACATAGATCTTACAGGGTTTATACAAGGTAAGAGTGCGAATAGTGGTTTTTGAGGACTTGATTATCAAAACAAGACTTTGTAATTTTAGATGGACATTTGCAAATAAAAATAACGGTTAAATAATTTAAACATTAATATTTAACAAGGATACAAATTATTATGTGTAATTTTGGTCACTAATAGATTTGATTATTCCTCTTAATATATTTATGCAAATGGTAAATGATATATTCATGTAACACTAAATATTTTTTAAGGCTGCATATTTGTTGATATATTTGGCTTCTTTTTATTATGGAAAATGCATGTCTATGATACCTTCATTATGAGTTTTGATTTGAATTTCAACAGTTTATTATGACCACGATGTACTTTTTTTTTTGGGGGGGTGTACTAGTTGTTAAACCTAGATTGAAAGTAATCAGATAATGTTGAATCCATGTATTGGTTAGCTGGCCATTTTAACGAATGAATAAGAACATAGTGATGAAAAAATAATGATGAATAAGAATATAGTGTTGGAAAAATAATGATGAGGTAATAATGTGGTAAAGAGAATAAATGTGATAATAAACATTGAGATATTGGTTTATCCCTTACATGCTTGAGGATATAAAAATATAATTTGAAAGTGAGTTCTTTGTGATGTTTTTTTTTTTTAATGTTATGTTTAATAAGTATGCATAATTTGAATAGCATATGGAATGTTCAAATTATTTCTATGTAATATTATCTTTAATAATGTATTTATTTGATTTTATATTAAATAAAAATTTATTGTTGAGGATAATACATTGCCAACATTATGTTTATATAAATTGTTCATTGTTTAATACAAGATGTGAATTGGTCAAAAATTGAAAAAACTTAATACATAAATCTTTTATATATAATATCAAATTTATTGTTTTTAATATATGATACCTTCATCTCATGTAGATGTTTATATATAATAACATGTTATAAACTTCCATATTTTATCTCACTTTCTAAAAGAAAACTTTATCTTTTATAACTTTATAAATTTGTTTAAAATGAAGATTGTTTCTACCTCTTTAATGTAAAATATTTTGAGAATATGAATTATTTATTAAAACTATACATTGAAAAGTAGTGATATTCCTATGTTGTTTTCATAAGATTAATAGTCTCTAATTTCTTATATGAATGTGTCTAGATAAGGAGAAATATTATGCTGGCCTTATTGTGTTATATGTTGCAATGCATTTGTAATATGGAAGTATTTTGTGAAGAATTAGAATTGCCAACGATTAACACAATTTTATGTATTAATATTTTTGCTTGATATGAGTTAAGAAACAACATTTATATGAAATTACATGATCTAGAAGCTTGGGTTATTTTTTATATCCTTCAAATCTATTTATGGTTAATTCATGTGTATGGGATGAAAATAATTTTCCCTAGTGATTTTTATTGCTTAAGTACTTTGAATAACTTGTGGCAGGGGTTACCTTCTCATTAATTAGGATATGTATCTCTACCTAGAACAAAAATAAAGTAAGAAGGACCTTTAATGGGACACCCTTGAAATAAATAAGTCATAAATGGCTTGATGAAGTAATGGGTCTTCATACTTGGCTTCCATTTATGTCTTGGTTGCTAGTTCTAATACATAGACTTTATGATTTTGGTAGAGGTAATATATTACATTAGTATTGGTTTCATCTAATGAGATTTATTTAAAAAGCTGAATTGAATGGAAATGTTTTTTCATTAATGTAATTTGTAGCTTTGTATTATAATAATATGATTAATCATCCTAAATTGGATGTATTTCAATAATATTATATACCATGCAGAGGATGTGTTATGTTATTATAATCTTCTAATTACATGTTCTAAACTAAATTCATAGGTGGTAACTTTTATTAATTGTTTATAAGATTGGATATACTATTGTAGACTTGAATGTTACTATTATAATATGTTACTTTACTCATTCTTCTCTACACTTATAAATGACATTTATAAACTATAAATAAGTTTTAAATACTTCTATTTCAAAATTATGAGTGTACTTAATTAGATATGACTTTCTATCTGAACTTGAAAAATTGATATGAAGTCTAGTCACGACTAACCATTACCAATAAAGTTCAAGAAGCATTTTATTGTCAAGTTGAACCTAAATCTTGATAAGACTTAGAGAATTCATCAATCTATATTTTTCTTGATTCAAAGATGTCACAATTTTCTTTTGCATAAGTATATTTTCATGCCTCATCAAATAACTATGGATTAAGAACATAATCTTTATTAGTCTACTACATCTTAGAATGTAATGCTTTTGTAAATCCTAATATCTATTGAATGAGAGTGACTCGTTTGTGGCTGCCATAAAATGCTTCTTCAAGGTCAATTAGTTAATTGTGTTAGTTGATATCATAATCCTATCTATTACTCTTTTGGAGATGATGTTATATCATTTTGAATTGTAACAAATTGGTCCTGGTTTGTTTGGAAAATATATTATGAGCATTGTCATGGAAAATGTTTTATCCAACCTGAGTGTTATCTTAATAATTAATTTATTTCCTTTAATAGTATTGTGTTATCAAATTCTGTAATTTTTAATATGTGAAAAAAATGGATTGTGTTTTGAGGGGTATGATGTGTGAGTGTGTTAGATATAATAAAGGAAATGTTATCAAAATATAGATTGCTACAATAGACTATAAATGGTGTATTAATATTACTCAATGGGTTTAGTTATATAAATATATGTAATGTGTTTTCTATTGCACTCAAATGAAAACATTAAAGGTTGATGGATGTAAGGATGGAGAAAAAGTTTGGTTTGTAGAAAATAGGATGATATGTGTTTATAAATACCTCTCCATTGAAATAATAAATATTTATATGTTACCACATTCATCCACTTCTTGAACCAATCAGTAATTTCACCCCCCATTTTTTTAAGAAATTACACCAGTTTGGGGGTTCATGGGTGTTCATATATGATAGTATGTGACAGGATATATTTTAACATGGATCTATTGAATATTATTCTAGCTCATCTATAATATAGACTTTTCATTTTTATCCTTCTTTCTTATTTTCAACTTCATTGAAGAATTATTTGTTTTCTTTTCACTTATACCATTTATATATATCGTCTACTATATTTTCTATCATAGTTAAAAGATAGCCCATTTGTATATTTTTCTTTAGTTCACTAAGGTGCTAATTAGTTGGTTTAGGAAATGATGGATTTTAAGTGTCACAATATCTATTTATAATGAATTTTTATCTCTATTTTAACAAATTATCACTAAATGATAATTAAACTATCAAAAATATGTTAAAATTAAGGCATAATAGAGTTATAATATAATCTATAATAGAATTCATATTTGGTTTATCGGACATATAGAAAAGTGAAAGTACAGTTGAACATTTCAAAATGAATGATAGTTAAGGAAAAATGGAAAAAAAGAGATAAATAACTAAAACTATCATGCTTAATATTGATAGTTGCTGAAGATATAGAATGATGTAGACTAATATTCAAAATCTCTCTAACATTTTTGTTAAAGGATGAAATTTTTGAACAATTGATTATGCCCTATGATAGAATCAACTATTGATTACAAACTTTTATTACCAATTGTGACCCTATATTATAATTATGAATTTGAGTAATATTTTACACCATAGACCATTTTGCATCCTTAATTTCTAGCTAATGAGAAATGTGCCTCGCTTAAACTCATGAATAGGTTATGAAAAGCTACCAAAATGATGTCTCTTTTTATTTAACCCTTATTATAATCAAATACGAATGTAATGTGAAAATAAGTGGCATGAGTATTAACTATGGGTTATTAGTCATATATTCCATATGCCTAAAATTATTTTAAAATGTAATAATAGTTTTTTCTCAGTGAATCTCAACCCAAGTGAGAAAGATGATTTCATATTCTCTTCAAAAATGATTAAGTGAAACTATATGAATGTTCACTTACAATTTTATATTGAAATAAGTATATAGGAAATTCAAACTCTTAAAATTATCTTCAAAAATTATAAATAAGAACTTGTTACCGTGCTCAAAACTATATCAATGTGATTATTCTTTGACACTTGTTAATAAAATGGCCTTAAATTGTATTTTTGTGTGTGTAATTCAAATTAAATATGTAATGTACATATATATGTATATGTATATGTATAATTTAGAGTCATTTTATTAAAAAATATTAAAGAGAAATTACATTGATATAATAGTGTGTGTGTGAGAGAGAGAGATATTTCTCTTTAATATTTATTAATAAAATAATTATATATACCCAATACTATATCAAAGTGATTTATTTTTAATATTTTGTTAATAAAATGATTTTAAATTATATGTATATGTATAATTGTGTAATTCAAATTAAATATTTATTAATATATAAGATGATAAAATAAAATAGATAGAAGTTAAAAAATAGGTTCATATAAAAAAGCAAAACAAAGAAAAAAAAGGGCTCAAAAATATAAAAAGATTGTAATTATTCGACTTCTACTTAGAATTAATAAATCATTGAATTAAAAAAAATTGAAATACTAAAGGAGAGACATATCTAGAACATAAAAAACATAATAAAAGAGACGGGAGCCACACATAAAAGAAAAGAACAACAAATACACAAAGTTCCAAGAAATACCTTGATGTTTAAATGTTTTATTTTTTAAAATGTAGGTTACATATTTCCTAACATCAAAACAAACATTCTCATCACACCTCCTATTTCTATGCTATCCTTGCTTAACTTTTTTTTAATTTCAATATTTTTCATTTAATTCACCCAACATTACATTAATTAGGTGGATGTGATGTAATACTTCTTGGGTAGATCCTTGTTGTGTATCTCATTATTTTCATATAAAGTTTCATGCACATTTTATGTAAGTACGTAATATGGAATTGAGTTATTTTTAATATTTTATACATTTCTTAATATCCATAGGGGCAGGTGTGGATGTTTACATATTAATGGTGATACTTTATTATTAAAATTACTAGTGTTAAATTGGTTAAAATATTTTATTTTTTATAAAATAATAAAATTATTCTACATGGAATATGTTAGCTACCCAACTCCACAACATTCTCCACGAGTGTTTTGATAACATGGGTTTTACTCAAACACTTGAATTGATGCATTGTATGCCGACAAATTATATTTATAATAGTATGTTCTTCCTATAAAATAACTTCTATTCGCATCTCCTTTGAGAAATGAGACGAATAATGAGGATCCAAGTGAAGCCAACTTGTATGATATCATTTATGTGTAATGAAATATTGAACTTTTAAATTCTCTATTTTATAAATCAATGCTTGTTGTGATTATATTGGTATTTTTATTATAAAGTTGAAAAAAATATAACATTAAAAAGCTATGAGATGAATAATGAGGATCCAAGTGAAGCCAAATTGTATGATATCATTTATGTGTAATGAAATATTAAATTTTTAAATTCTCTATTTTATAAATCAATTCTTGTTGTGATCTTATTGGTATTTTCATTAAAAAGATGAAAAAAAAATAACATTGGAAAGTCATGAACATTATCAGAAATTCTAATAATTCTTTAAAAATGTTTACTTTAGGATTAGACATATTTCATTTTTTTTTTTAAAATTAAAAACTTATAAATTTTAAAAAAAAATTGTTATTTTTGATATTTACCAACTCTATAAATATTTAGATTATCGTGGTTTATTTAATGAGATCCAATTTTTTTTTTTGGGAAATTAGGTCTTATCATAAATCCATAATTTTATCTTATAGCTTTTATAATCGAAATCAATACATGAAAATGATTAAATGAATTCTATTTTTAGGTTTTACTTTATATTCTCGAGTCTCTTTCTAAAGTTAATTAAGTTTTATTAAAGGAAAAATATTAATCCGTTATACGATTTGGTGGTTACTCTTCCACAATGAGAATTTTTTTTGGTATATCTCACTCCACTACTTAACTTATTTTGTACATTGTGTGCAGATTTTATTAAGGCATGCAAATTTAATTGTTATCGAATACATGTTTTTTGAATGACGATACATCCTTACTATTTATTTATTAAC
The DNA here is from genome assembly GCA_037957365.1 of Torreya grandis. Lineage (NCBI taxonomy): Eukaryota > Viridiplantae > Streptophyta > Pinopsida > Cupressales > Taxaceae > Torreya > Torreya grandis. The sequence continues at coordinate 2,833,060 of JARHVA010001224.1, read as the reverse complement.
TATATCATTTTAATATAATTAGACATATCATTTTTATGCTTAAATTTCTTATATATTTATCAATGAGGTGGCATGATTCTTAAAATTAATTAGATTTATATATTATATATTTTTTTATATAATATAACTTTTATTAAAATATTACTTTTGAGATGATTACCTGTTAAAATATTTCATTTACCTATATTGATTTAAAAAAATGTGAGGGAATCCTATTGTTGCATGTTATTGTGATACTTTCATTGTAAAATGAGCAAAATACAATTACAACCCTCACCCGAAAATAGGACCATATGATCGACATTTTTTATTTTCAGATACACAAGGTTATTTGAAGTTATATAAGGTGTGTTTATTAGTTAAGAAGCACCTAATGTTTCACTTAGTATGTTAGTTGGACCAATTGATTATTAATGTTTTCACTCAAAATGGATTTTAGAACTCATGGATCAAATATTTCATTTCTCGTCATGGTAAATATGAACTATGTCACTTTAATTTTATTTTTTAGTGATAAAAAAATGGTTTCTATATCAATAAGTGTTGATGTAGAAAATATATGTCAATTTTTTGGAGGTCATAATTTTTGACTTGTATCTTTGTTTGAGCTTTTCCACGGGTCAAAATGACTATCTTCAAATTTTTGTTGATGTATTAAGTTACTCTATTTGTTTAGAATTATTTTCAATATTTTTTTGAGGCCATACGTGATCATCTAAGGGAAATTACCATTTAATGCTTTTTTCAAAAAAATTCTATTTTTGGAAATTATATATTTTTTGGACTGGACGTAAACTTTAGTTGAATTTCATCTCATGCACTAATTTTAATGTTTAGTTTATTTTGTGATATTTTTATAGTTGCTCACGCTTTCATGTGAAACTTACTAAAAATAACAGCTACTAAAAATATAAGTTTTTTTCTCGATTTTCATTTTTTTTTAATCTTTGCATGTCAACTATAATTCTAATTTGAGGCATATTTAAGCATGGTTTAGGTTGTAATTATTTCAAATAATTCAATATGAAAAAATATAATTTATTATTTTCAGAATCTTTGTCTATTTATAATTTATTATCCTAATAGCTTTTAGTTTCATTATCTAGTATCAGAGCGAGTTCGAATCTTGAAGGAGTAAGATGTGGAAAGAGGAAAAGGAGGTATTGCATAGATGAATTGGAATATAAAAGAGTTTTAGAGGTAAATGGAACAATTTATCAAGGTTATCATCAATCAGAGAAGAAGACAAAGTGGTGATGAGGAGGACACAGATCATGATAAAGAAATTTAGCAAGAAGAAGAACAACAAGAATAGCCACCATTGATGGAAGAGAGGATGGTTCAAGATTTAGATGGAAGAAATGAAGGAATCAAAGTTGATGTTCTAGATTATGGAGGTAGTTTAAAACTAGAGGAGTTGATAGATTAGATGAATAGCATGGAGAAGTACTTTGAGTGAAAAACTATGATAGAAGACAAGAAGATAAAGATTGCATACATGAAATTGAAAGGTCATGTAATGATTTGGTGAGATCACCTATAGAAAGAGAGACAAAGAAAGGTAAAGATAAGATTAATTCATGAAAAAATATGGAAAAGAAGCTAAGCGAAAAAATTCTTCTTGTGGATTATGCACAAACCCTATACAAAATACTTAAGAATATGAAACAAAAAGATCCTAGTATACAAGACTATATAGATAAGTTTTATAAGATTTGTATATGAGTTGATCATGATAAAATAGAAGATCAGATGGATGAAAGATATGTAAATTGTTTGAAGTTTATTATTCAATATGAATTAAACATGCATACAATAATTTTCATTGAGGAGGCTTATCAATTAGCTTTGAAGGTAGAAGAAAAACAAAAGAGACAAAATTTTAGAAGAATATCTCTTGGTCTAATAAGATGTATATCCCCTCTAAATAGGAGATGAAGTGGGTTTAATACCACCATATGTGGATATAATACCAATAGAGGTGAATCATCATGTGGTACAAAAAGACAAGATGACAATAAGCAAGGGTTTCAATACCAATAAAGAGGAAGAAGATTTCAGAGACGCTGAGGTTATGGTGGTGATATAGGATTGTTTCCAAATTAACACAAATCTTATATTTGTTATAGATATAGAGAATAAGGACATAGAGTATTTGATTTTTTGCACTATGAATATCAAGAAATGAGGCAAGAGGATCACCTAAGATTAAATCTAGTTGAGGTTAAAATAGAAGAGTAAAATAATGAAGTTGCACCAACAGATGTTAAAGAGAATATCATGATGATAATAACAATGATCATTCTAAGGATGGAACAAGTGCAGAGTAAATAATATAGTGATACATGGCTACAATCTAATATCTTTTGAATAAGATGTACTTTGGGTGAAAAGGGATGTAATGTAAATATAGATGTTGGTAGTTGTCAAAATATGGTTTCTAAAGAAATGATGGAAAAACTAAATTTATAATGTGAAAATCATCCTAATCCTGATTGTATTTCATGTTTTAATAAATGGAATAAGGTTACAGTAGATAAAAGGTGCTTAATCAAGTTTTCTATAGGAAAAATTTATAATTGTGAAATATGGTGTGATGTTATTTTAATGGATGCATGCCATTTGTTATTGAGGAGACCATAGCAATTTGATAGGAAAGTAACTCATGATGGATCAAAGAATATATACACTTCATGATAAGGTGGTACAAAGGTAGTATTGTTACCTCTTAAAGAGGAAGAGAAGACAAAAAGCATGTTCTCTATTGAAGAATTTATCTAATATATGAAGGTAGTAGGTTATTGTTATGTATTAGTAGCAAAGAATGAAGAAATAGAATTGGTTCCATTACCAACACAAGAAGTATGAGTGTTGAAATAATATGTATATGTTATGCCATTGAGTTACTAGATGGTTTATCACCAAAGAGAGATATTTAGCATCATATTGATTTTATTCCAAGATCAGCTATACCCAATCAAGTATCCTATAGGATGAGTCCAACAAAATATGCATAATTAAATAATCAAGTTAATGAATTATTAAGAAAGGTACTGATAAGGGAATATATGAGTCCATGTGCAACACCAACATCACTAACTCCAAATAAAGATGGAGGATGGAGTATGTGTGTAGATAGTAGATTCATTAATAAAATTACAATCAAGTATAGATTTTCTATACCTCATCTGGATTATATGATGGATGTGCTTGTAGGAGCAAAATATTTTACCAAGATTAATCTAAAGAGTGGTTATTATCATATTTGAATTAATGAAAGAGATGAGTGAAAATTTGCATTTAAAACTAGGGATGGATTATATGAGTGATGCCCTTTGGATTACCTAATGCACATAGCACATTTATAAGGATGATGAGTATAGTGCTATGAAAATATATTGGTAAGTTTATGGTTGTTTATTTTGATAATATTTTGACATTTAGTAAGACTAAATAAGAACACTTACAACATTTGAGAATGGTACTAGATTTTTTAAGAAATATGTTGTATTTAAATTTGAAGAAGTGCAAGTTTATGTAGAATAATTTGGTATTTTTAAGATTTGTAGTTTTAGCAGATGGTGTGAGAATGGATGAAGAAAAGATAAAAGCAATTGTTGATTAGCCTATTCCAAAAAACATTACAGAGGTAATAATTTTCCATGGTTTAGTATCATTTTATAGAAAATTTATTTAAAAATTTAGTAGTATTATGACACCAATAATAGATTGTATCAAAGGAAAAGAATTTACATGGACTAGAACAGTGATAGAAAGCTTTGAATTTTATAAGAAGATTACAGAGAGACCAATTTTAGCATTACTATATTTTAACAAAGTGTTTGAGGTTGATTGTGATGCTTTATTTGTGGAAATTGGTGTTATGTTGAGTCAAGAAAGAAAGCCAATAGCATATTTCAATGATAAATTAAATGAGGTTATAATAAAGTAGTTTACTTATTATGTTGAACTTTATGTAATTGTATAAGCATTAAGACATTAGAAGCATTACCTAGTGCCTAAGGAGTTTATCTTATTTACAGATCATGAAGCTTTGAAGTATGTGAATACATAAAAGAAGTTGAATAGTACACATGCAAAGTGGATTTATTTTTTATAGAGGTATACTTTTGTGTTGAACATAATTTAGAAAAATAGAATTAGGTAGCTGATGCATTGAGGAGGAGAGTATAATTATTAACTAATATAATGAGTGAGGTAGTTGGATTTGAATCTATCAAATAATTATATGATATGGATCCATATTTTGGTAAAGTAGTTGAGAAGTATAGATATCTATTAATAGGTGGGATAGATACTATTCATGGTATCTTATAGAAGAAGGTTATATTTTTAAAGAAAAAAATTATGCATTTCATTTGGTCTCTATGAAATAATATAATAAGAGAATTACATAGTGGTAAATTGGTTAGACATTTTGGTAAGACAAAGACAATATCTTTGGTGGATAAAAAATATTTTTGGTTAAAAATATTTTGGTATGTTTCAAGGTGTAGGATATGTTAGGTGACTAAAGGACATGTATAAAATACTAGATTATATATATTTCATTACTAGTTCCAAGAGGACCATAGATAGATTTGAGTATGGATTTTATTTTGGTATTGTCAAACACATAGAGAAGTAATGATTCAATTTTTTTATTGTAGATAGATTTTATCAAATGATTAATTTCATTACATGTAAGAAAACCAATGATGCTGCTAGAGTTTCATAATTATTTTTTAAGGATATTGTGACATTGCATGGTGTTGTAAAAACTATTACTTAAAATAGGGACACAAAATCTCTAAGTCATTTTAGGAAGACTTTGTGAAAGAAGATGGGTACTAAGCTATAATTAAGTAGTGCATATCACCCATAAATAGATGAACAGATAGAAGTTGTGAATAAGAGCTTGGGAAATTTATTGAGATGCATAGTGGGAGAGAAACCCAAGCAATGGGACTTGGCTTTACGACAATCTCAGTTTGCATATAATAGTTTCATGAGTAGATCAAAGGGACAATAATCATTTTAATTTTTTTATAGGAGAAATCCTATAGATATTTTAGATCTGGTACAATTACTGATTTTAGATAAAATTAGTGATGATGTAGAAGCATTTACAGAGCATATGCAATAGCTGCAAAAAAGAGAAAAAATAAAATTGTAGGAAAGTAATGAGAAATATAAAGCATCAATAGATGTCAGAAGAAGATCCAAAGTATTTGAATAATGAGATTTTTTTATGGCTTACTTGAGGAAATAAATATTTTCTTAAGGCATGTATAATATGCTAAAGTAAAAGAAAATTGAACCATATAAAATTGTGAATCAAATCAATGATAATGCTTATGACGTGAATTTACCATAGAATTTTGATATCTCTCTAATATTTAATATTTAATGTTAATATGAATTCCATAAATAAGATGGTGAAGGTGACAAAGATGAAGAAGTAAATTGGGAGTAGTAGGTTCCAAAGAAGAAGAAGGAAAATATAATACAAATTTTGAATATTGAAACAGTGAGCACAAGGCAAATAAATTATAACAGGTATTTAGTCTAGTAGGAAGGATTACAACAAGAAGACAACACTTGGATTATATCATGGGAGTTGAAAAAATTTAACAAAGAAAACTTGCAACAGTACAAGCAAGGCAACTCACAGGAGTTGAGTTGTATTCAATTAGAGGAGAATGATGTAAAAAAATATGCCAATCTTCTAGAGGCCATAAATTTTGACCTGTACCTCTATTTGAGCTCTTTCATGCACCAAAATGACTATTTAATATTTATTTTTGTTATATTAAGTCACTCTATCCATTTAGAGTTGTTTTTTTAATTTTTTTGGAGGCCATACGTGATTATCTAAGTGTCCAAAATTATCATTTAATAATTTTTTCAAAAAAATTCTATTTTTAAAAATTATATATTTTTAAGAACAGATGTCAACTTTAATTTAATTTCATATCATAGGCTAGTTTTATTGTTTAGTTTATTTTAGATTATTTTTAGAGTTGCTCGTGCTTGCATGCAAAACTTACTAAAAATAGTGACGGCTAAAAGTAGATTTTTTTTAAAGATTTTAGTTTTGCTTAAATTTTTGCATGTCAAATGTAATTCTGAGTTGAGGCTTATTGAAGGATGGTTTGAATTTCAATTATTTAAAGTCATTCAATACAAATCAATATAAGTTATTTTTTTCAAAATCTTTGCCTATTGATAATTTATTATCTTCATAGTTTTCGATTTCATTAAGTGTTTCATACTTACCTTTTCATTTCTATTTAGATATTTTTTTGTTATATTATAATTGATTTTTAAAAATAATGATATTCTCACTTAAATAAAAATTATTATAACTATATTTGAGGTGTTGATATAAGTGTTGATTTGGATTTAATGCACACCAAATATACTTAAAGGGTAATAACATATTATTTTAAGAGGGGTGGTTAATCAATCTAAATCATGATTTGTGAGTATTCTAATTTGTAAATAGCCACTGATGAAATAGTAGTTAAATGTAGTGGTCGTTTAATTTAGATGGTTTGGATATTAATTACATTTAACTTCTAACTTAAATATTTTAAGTGTTAACCTAAATTGTATGGTGTGATATAAACTAGGGTGGATTTGATAAAAAAGAAAAAGATTGAAAAGGATCGAAAGGTAAATCAAAAAAGATGGGGCTCTATGATTTGGATTGAATAATAAACCCTTTCAAACATGCTGATTATACTAGGTTGAGTATGTGTTACCAAATAATGTATGTTTTAAACTAGATACTAATAGAAAACACAATAAATATAGTAAAGAGGCTCAAGAAAAAATGGTATAATAACTCAATATTGATAATCAAGGATTTTATCAGGACAAAATTGACAAGATATATATATGATCTATAATCAAAATGATTATAAGAATAACACAAATTTAAACATATTCATTACAATAAAACACAAATAAATATTCATATAGTAATAGAAACTTAATGTAAATTATTCAAGTACAATATTAAAAAAAAATGAAAAAAATAAATTATCCAAAAATTATGAACAATTACATAAATTTATTACATTAATTTTATAAAATTTATCCTCCCTCAAAATTGAATAATAATTATGTATATATTACTTTGAATGAGCCATAAAATTTCTTGATAAACAAGTAAAGACACAAATATCCAAGATCAAAGTCACTTTATGGTGCTTGAGTGGAAGTACTGGTGGTAAGTAGACTTCAAGTGGATGAGACTCCATTTTAATTTTCTTAATGTGTTGGATTATTAGTTTAGTCTAACATACTCTTTAATAGATAAATGAAATAAAATAAGCAAGAATCTTACCTCACATACTAGATTAAGCATTCTTTTTCATTGAGTCAATGTTCTTTGGACTTTTGAAATGTGGTTGCTTCCAAGACTTTCTATGTAATATTATCTAACAACATTACAATAGCATGATTTTTTGATTTAATTAGATAATTTCTTTATCTTCAAAAAATGTTTATGATGAGGTTATAATAAGACAACTATGATAATTATTCTAATAATCCTCAGGAATGAGGAAGGATGATCAAATGACAAATTTTTAAGATGGGGGAATGCGTTGTAGGATTTAATCTGTAGTTTATTTACTATTTTTAATTTTAAATGTTGGATATTTGATATACAAGTCATGTATTGATTGTGATGTTATGAATTAGCTAATTTAAGTGGTCAAATGTTGGGTTGAGTTGGTTAATTGATCATTGAATGAATTTAATGTCATAAACATTTATGTTAAAAAGTTTAATGTCTTAAACGTGGTTGTTTAAATTTGTTTGAATGTTTTAAAATGGTTGTTTTATATTTTTGAATGTCTTAAATGATTGTTTTTAAATGTCATAAATATGTTTTAATAAGTTTGTTGATGGTTAATGAGAAGGATAAATGGATTAAATGAAGTAGTTAGCTAATTTTATTTGTTTATTTAAAATTATGTGAGCATGGATTAATTAGTGAATAATTAATTAATTAGTTAATTAATTGTGGTGTAATTTTGGTGGTACTA
>JARHVA010001224.1:2767500-2812500 GCA_037957365.1 Torreya grandis | reverse complement strand
TCTCTGATTCAAAAATGCCTTGTCTTTCTAATAGAGTTTGGGATACTAAATCTGATCTTATCTCTTCATCTCCATTTTATCTCTCTTGTAAGACAACAACCCCCCCCCCCCTCTTTATCTTTTCCTCACATCTAAGAGTCTTAATAGTTTTATTTTGCTCCTCTGCTTCCAAAGGGATCTCTAGCTCTAATTCGTCATTATCACTTCCACTATCATTCACTATTGGAACCATATTGTGTTTAATGTCTGCATTTTTCCACCATGATACCATTTTAGTGAATTCAAATTTTAGATAATCATTTACCAGATGCCCTATTTTAAAACATATTCTGCATCTAAATTGTGTCTCTTCATAATCCAAAGATTACATCCATTTTTTCCCCCACTCTTAGTTTAATTTGAGTAGGTATATATTTATAAGAATATACATAAATAAAAATTTAGGAAAAAGTGGTATGACCCTTATCATTAGTTAGTTTATCTATAGATCAAAATTTACCTAATGTATTTCCAATGGTTGTAAATACCAAATCATCCCAAAACTGATAGGGAAGATTTGAAATCCTGATCCAAATTAGTTTATCATTAAAAATTTTTGTTTAGGCATTAAAATTAAGATGTTAGGGCTTAACCAAAAAATTATGATTATCCCATTCCCAAACATTATTTTTAAATATAGTCCATTTATCTACTTTTGAATCAAAAATAAAAATAAAAAAGCCTCTAGCATAAGGACAAATTTGTATGTTACCTTCTACCATATCTTGCCATTGGGATGATATACACTCATGAAATATTGGGAGAGTCATCCACAATCCTTCAAATTTACAAATATGCACCTGTTTAGTTATCCATTCTTCCCTCTCAATAATAATTTCAATCTATTTTTTATCAAAGAGAATAACTGGGGTTTCCCTTGCTAGAATGACAGGTAGACTTGTGTATCCTCCCATAGCTTCAAAAAATGATACTCCACCTATTTGAACTATATCTTTACCTCCAAAAGCATGAGATTTAACCTCCTCTATTTCCATCATCCTACTAACCTAAAATCAAATTAATCTCTGAAATATTATATATTTCATGGAATATGTGGTGAGCATGATGGGGATTGGCCATTTCTTATCCATGTGCTTTTGTTTATTAGCAAAGGAAGTCTAGCCATCAATCTCCTTCCACTCTCATCTACAATGTGTGAGTTTTTAAAAAATTTAGTGCTCTTATCCTGACCATTCACCATTGATGTTTTTTTCCTAGGCATAACTCTAACCTTAAATGTATCTACAACTCTATCATTGATGTCAATCTTATTTCCAATTGTCATCTCTAGATCCACCTTTGTTCTTAGGTTTTTACCACTACCAATGGATGCATCATAATGATTATGTTTTCATATTTTTATTTTAGTATGTTATAACAATGGTCATTACGCATGTATGAATCTTCAAGATTAAGAATGATATGATGAGAATAATATGTGAACAAGAACAATATTAAGAAGTTTAAAGTAGAGGGAAAATGGAATAATGAAGAATTTGAAGGTATCAAGAAGTTTTACATCAATGATAAAATAATGAATATAGAGGAACAAATTTTAGTTGATATTCATTTCATGATAGTCATGATGAATCAGATTCCATAAGCATTTGGACTAAGTGATCAGTTTAAAGTAAAACATTGGCATGCATTTTTCTATTCAATGACTATGTGAAAGAACTAGTTCATGAAGTAAATCAATGTTTATTCAAATTAATTGGTAAGATGATGGGTTAAACTAAAGAAGAATTCTTTGAAATCATTTTCAAATGTTAGGAAGGAAATTCATAGGTAGAGAACTCAAAAGTTTGTGAAGAGTGTCAAAATGAGAGAGGGAGGTTCTTAACACCTTATCAATCTAATCAAACTATTTTAGAATTGTTGATTGCATGGAGTTTCAGTTTAAAGTATTTATTTGGTGAGATATGGATATATGAATAGAACTAAATTGACAAAGCATATCTAATTTATAAAAATGTTCTCACATTCTAGTATGTCAAGATAAGAAAAGAGGATAAGATAAGTAAAATAGATAGTAAGGATGATTTGGGCGTGTAGAATAGACTTGATGAGGGAGTATGTATCTAGAAAGCCTATATAACCTCAAGAGGGTAAAGGAACCAACCAAATAACACTATAATATGAGGAAAAATACATGAGAATTGACAAGAAGGATGAAGATAAAAGAAAGGATATGCAGCAACTTTCAGTCAAAAGTGAAAGATTTTCAAATCAAATAGTAGTTCTTGAGATAATATAGAGCTAGAACTCAAATATCATTATGACGCAAATATTTTATATTTATATAAAATAATTTTTTTGGTGAATTTACAATGTCAATGGCATGGGAAAAACCATTAATCAAATATACATAGGTGTAGAGTTTCAAAACATGATAAAAATTCAAGAATGGACCAAATAGAATAAGAAGACCTCATATTTGAGAAAGAGAACTTAGATTTCAAAGTAGATCTTTGTATTTAGATAAATTACAGTTCATTAAAAGATAAATAAATCTTTTAGTAAGCTCAAAAAAATATTAAGCAACTATGTATCGAAATAGGGATAAATCAATTTGGTTGAAATAAATAAGAGTGTAAGGTTGTTTTTTGAATGTTCTTGACAACAAGACACTTATGAGTGATGAGGAGTCAAGAAAGAACCTTGGATAAGATAATAATATTATAATACTAAGGAATAATGAGGAATAAATAACCCAAGTGAAGGGTTAGAATAAACATTTTAGAGTCTATTATATCAATGAAATTTATGGATACACAAACAATAATGTAAAGGAATGGATAAATATGATTCAAAAGCATGGCGAAGAATTTATTTTATTTAATTTTTTTCTTTCATGTGTAGGTACAATTGAAGAAGGATTAGAGATAAGCAAAAAGAGGATTAATCTCACAGAAAAAAGATGCAAACTTGAAGAGAATTCAATATTATGGCAATCCTTATCACTCTTAGGATGACCATAGGATCCAAGATGAATAGAGAGAAGAATAATATTGACAAATAACATATACATTAGATAATAAAAATCATCGAGAGCTCAAGATCAAGAGCTCATGAAGAGTTCTTTTGCACCTTGGAATTTTGATGTAGGAGCATGCAAAAATTATTTCAATTTTAGTTTTTTCAAGAGTGTTTTTAGTCTTATAAATAATTTAGGGTTAATAAATAGTTATTCCTAGGATTTTGGGTTCATTCTAGGGTCCTAATACTAAGTTTTTGGTTTTCCCACCAAAACCAATCATTTGAAATTTTAAATGTTGTTCTAAGCCTTATAATGGATTTAACATGCTTTTGTAAGTGGTAACTAATGTAAGTTCATGTATTAATGGATATTTTATGTGTATAGATGATTATATATATTTTAAGACTATCTTACTCATAGTTCCTATGTTTAACCTTAGTTAAATCCTAAACAAGATGGCTTGTCAGGAAATAACCTACATTAGAGGTAGTAAAGAAGGTATTTAGAGATATTTTAGGTGCATGAAAAGTGTGTAAGAGCATAATAAAATATTCATTTATGGTGAAAAATGTGGTGGAGAGAATAAATTGAAGAAGAGAAATTTAAAAAAATGTCAAAAATAAAATGAACATTGCCTGCAATTATGTGTTTGTAGCATGTGTATATAGTTTTGATACAAATAATTAAGATGATGATTTGATAGAGTTATTTATGAATATAGGTATCTTATTAATAAATAACTAATATTATATTATTATTTTTTAATATAGTGTATTATTACTATCAATCTCCAAGTTCAAAATTACAATACACGGTATAATCCAAAATTAGAATAATTATGTTTTACATAGTCAAGAAGACATGGTTGGTGATGTTTATTATAGATTATTCAAGCGGTTATCTAGATTATATAAGTCATATAACATATAAAACATTATCTAACCATTTTAAATATATTTTAATACATCTTGTAAGGTAATATTGGATTTAAGTTTCCATTCAGACTAGACCCAAACTTGTGACACTCAGAACCCTGCAAATCTACATGTTAGAGTCCTATTGCGATTGATCAAGACAAAATAAATATTTTAAAAGATAAATTAATATATAATAGTCCATAATAAATAATTTTAATGGGATTATAAATTTTAATAATCTAATTTTATGCATTTTGAACTCTTTGGCAATCTAGGTCCTCATAAACCACAAACTAGGGTTTCAAAACTAAATTATGAATATCTTCCATTCTAATGAGTCAAAATTATTAAAATTTTATATTATTGTATAAAATTACATGATATAAATTATTATAGAGTTCTTAGGAGACACCAGCCCATACAGTATGGAAAACTAAGAATGTATAGTAAACTAGACCTAATTGGACCTAAAAAGGTAGAATTGTGTAAAGTTTATTATTATTTTGTACCTTGTCAAAGGAATTCAAGGTAAAAAAGGTTTAAAAACCTAATATTTAACCTAATAATCATATCCAATTCCTAAAAAATTTGATTACATTCACATTAAGATCAATTTGACTCAAAATAGGGATAGAAAGTGTTTCAACACTAAAAGGCAGAATTTGTAATCTCTTGATTGTTTACATTGAAACAAGAGTATACTAGGTATGTTTGGGATGATATTTAGTTAAATGTATGTTTTAAATTTATTTAAATTCTAAATAAAGTATTTTTATTGGTTTTAATACAAAGCTTTAAAAAAATAGGACTAAAAAGACTTGAACTGAAAACATGGTATAAAAAGGTTGATTAAGGATTTAGTGACATTGAAGGACTCCATAACACTAGTTTATCTATCAAGAAGTACATTTTCCATTATTATTATAAGGATCTTAATTTTTTACTAGGAAATTTGGATTTTTTTTCATTCATTATCATCTCACATTTATCCTAGTCTCCTTTTCATTCCTTGTTATAAATTGAAATTCATATGTTGTGTAAATAAAACAAATGTGTCATCACCTAGAAAACAACTATTAGCACATTAAAAAATTTGTACATGTTCTAAAACATTAAATATTTTTCATACATTTTTTTCTCACATATATAATACATTTTCATAGCATTTATCAAAATAAACATAGAGATACATGGTATAACATCATGCACCTAGTAATCTAGAGTGCATAAACAAAAAAGAAAATATGGAAATTAAAGCCATAAAATATGAATGGAAAGTCATTGGAAGGATTACCAAAACATATCCATATGTATTATCTTAATAGTGTTTATTTCATACAATAATATCTCAGTATAATTCTCCTACGTAGAGGGCAAGTGAGTTAAACATCAAAAAAATTGTATATGTATGTGTACACATGTTCAATAGTAGACTTACAATCTATGTATGTATGTGTATATACATTAAATAGTGGACTCAAAATCCTAAACTCCCCTTACCTTTAGTCACCTCCTATAATCTCTACATATGAGACTCTAATCTAGATATATGCCTCTGTGGATGACTAATTTCCATAGATGTGTGACAAGATGAGGCAAAAAACATCTTATGGTTACATATCTTGATAGGTAATCCTGCATCAATCAACATGTTTTTCCCTAACCTACCTAAACATTCAATCCTATTTTATAATTTATATCAAATATTAATTTATCTATGATTATTTTGATGAATTTTTCTAAACTTGGGAAAAAAACACAAATCCAATAAGAACCTACATGGCCTTGCCCTACCCTACTAGATGTTATTATGTTTTATATCCTCATCTCATACTCAATATTTTTGACAAGTTATTTATTCAAATTTCTCATAGGAATCCCAGAGCTCAAAAATATCTCAAGTTAAATTTATAGAAATGAATCTATTTTGGATTTTTTTTTAATAAATAGGCCACTAGACTAGCCATTCTATTTTAAAAACTTTAAAATTTGGCATATTATTTCATTGACACATATTTTAATGTTTATTAATACTCTTATTACTAAATTCTATGATCCATGTTTAAATCTAATGTTTTAATGACATTTATATATTTCTTAGCACATTTTATGGTTTTATAAGTACATGATGAATTAGCATAAGATTCAGTGTCTTGATAGAATGGTTTGGGTAACATGATATTCCCCACATGTATGGTATGTATTATTTTTCATGTTTCAATTAAATAGTACATTTTACACTTTTTATTAAAATTTCAGTTGATTCTTGTCTTTTATTTGTAAGTTATGCAGAGTCTTGGTTAGCTTGACTATGCCACTAAGGTAAGTATGGTAAGTATTTATAACTTACTATTTACCTTCTACATGCCATGACTTAGCACCATACCTCATCAATTAATGACTAGGCATCCTCTTGAGGGGGAAATATGTATGCACCTAAAAATTACATGGTGTGACATTCTCAATATAATGTCTAATCATGATGTAATGATATCCTAATTTATGCTCATGTGGGGTTCCCTCTAAAAATTATATTCCTTAATTTATTTTAGTCTTATTTTACTTATAATGTTTATGATCCTTTTTGATCATTTTTTCAATATTTTAATAAGGATGAAAATTCCCTTCTTAGTGACATAATCACCATAGTACATTACATAACTTCCCCTAAAATGATAGAACCACCATGGTGGTTTTATCAAACACCTTGATGGAATCATCATAGACGGGGGGTTTCGTATTATTATAGGGCGGTCTTGTCATAGTATAGGTTAGTTTTGTGTGGTTAAATAACAACCCCTACAAATAGGGGTAATTTTGTCACTTCCTATCTATTTTCTAATTTTATCCCCCATGAATAATTTCTTGACACATTTTGCATGTTTTTTATAACCTTTCTTGATTTTTTCACATTGTGTTCACCTCCAATCATACCCAACTCACTCTCTCTTATATTTTTTGTCATTTCTATTTCCTTTCAAGTTGAACTCCCCATTAGACTTATTTTAACTCCCACATGCAAGCTCCTAAATCTTTATAAAAGAAGGCATTTTTGGATTGATTTTAGATTTAAAAATTTAGGTTAGATCCTATATTTTTGAATATTTTTATAGCCACATACTATTTACATTATTTTTAATCTCTACCTTTATTATTTTCACATTCGACTACACAATTTCAAGCTAGGGAAGTCATTATTTTAAAAAATAGATCTTTGCATTCAGTGCACTAGTCAGCCACCATTTGTTGATATTATGTTTAGAGTTATGTATTTCCTATCTTCCCCTTTTTTTTAATTTTACTTGATCATCATTTATTTAGAGATTTAAAATCACTATGATTAAGTAATAAATTAGCTAGCTACCTGAGGACATTTTTTACTATAACAAATTTTTACTTTCAGTTGATCTACTCCTTGGTTAGGTTAGGAGTTTCTAGTTTAGATTTATATTATTATTTTAGTATATTAGATTATTTTTTTTTATTTTTATTTTTCTTATTTAAATATTTATTTTTAAAATTCACGTGTTGATAGGAAAAATAATTCTTCTCTCTCCCATCCTTTCACAAAAATAATAACTAGTTTATTTATTTTAATGTATCCTTTCAAACAAATTATTTCACAACACAATACTTTAATATAAACCCTAAGTTAATGTTATAAAATAAATCAAACATTTTCATTTGTAATCACAATCAATTTTTATCTTCAAAACAAACTCTTACTCACACACAAACAAACACACTAGCAAGTGGAAAACTATAGTCAAGCCTTGGTAACCAATAGATGTTGTTATGCTCTTGTTTTTATTTATGTTAGTAAATTAAAATGTTTTTTTTATATTAGTAATTCATTAAATTATAATTTAAACATTTATTTTACTCAATAATAAATCACACAAACCTACAGTGTATCCACCTAGAAATACCAAAACATAGTCTAGCTTGTATTTTCAAAGATAACTCCTAGATACTCATAGTATTGATTCCTAGGATATATATTTATTTTTGAATTTAATTTCATGTTACGAAACCTTATTTTTCATAATATATCCATTCATCTAAAATCTAAATATATAAAATAACATTTTCATTTACTTTGGACCTAGAAAGGTTAGAAATAATCAATTGCATTTGTTAATATATATTTCATTTTCAATATTGCATGCATCCAAAAACTCAATAAAGGATTAAAAAATAACCTCTCTCAATCTATTATTTCATAAGTTTTTAGTTACTTATTTTCCATACTTTCATTTCAATAATGATTTTAGTTTTAATTTATTTTCATAAACCTTGTCATAATGCACACAAGTAAAAAAAAATCAACAATCAAATTCTTACCAAGATGACTACAAGTACCAAATCCTTTCCAAGATGAGTGAAAAAACTTTAAAAAATTACAATCAAAGCCTTTATAATATGACTGGAAGAAAAATCCTTGATCACACATTACTAAAAAATAATCACTTACCTTACAACACATTCAAAACAAGCTATATGCTTATCCCACTACCAAAAAATCTCTCTACCATTGGATGAACTCACTAAGCCTATTTATCCTCATAATGCTATTTCATTTCATATAAATCCTACTCTTTTTACATCAATAAAAATTCATAGTGACATTGAATTCAAGCTTAGACTTTAGGTTTTCCACTCTACCCATCGATCAACTCTTATCCTTAGATAATTTGAATCCTTAGATGAATAATCTAGGTGTGTATTCCCTTTATTAGGGCCACTCTAATTTATTATTTTCCATGTAAATAACCTTCAAATCTGATCCTTTCATATCCCCTTTCATTAATCATCAGGTTTAGCCTCATCTTATTTCGTCTAGGCTACCCATCATCTTCCATTAAGTTGGATGCCTCGTTCAGACTTTGGGGAGTCAAGTGCATTGGTTAGAAGGTGTTAATTTTATTTTCATATAGGTATAATTTAGAAATAGATGGTACTTTTTTTATTTTTTCATTTCTTGCATGTAATGATGTTTGCCAAAATAACAACACTTTTAACTAATTCTATAGGAGATAAAAAATCTAATGATTTTTTTTCCATGTATTCATAAATTAATACTAAATATATAAGTTAATTGGTTTAACTCATAAACATACAAAACAAAATATCTTTTCCAACAATCAATGAAACAAACGGTTATTTGTAAAAATTTAATGGGGTTTTTTTAAAGGCATGACAAAATTATTGTGTAATAACATCATTATAAAAAATTCTATCATTTATAACTTTCTTAAGTTCATTTTCAAATGGCTAATGTAATTTTTTATTCTATGGAATACACAATAACATATGATGGAAACTTTCAAAGACTAAGAAACATTATTGATGTAACTCCTAAGTAAATTTGTATTGAAACTGAAAAATGGTTCCTTTTTAACTAAAATATGTTTTTTCACTAAACATAGCATTGTTTTTCCAACAAAAATGAGATATGTGTTATATACATGAGCATCTCCCAATCCTCATTTTTGATGTTTTTAACATGTTTCCAAATTACAAAACCATATGATTTTCTTACATATATTGCTTTGTCATTTACTATAGGTACTTTGCCCAAGATTCAAATGAGAATAGTTAAGATGAATATAAATGTAAAAAATGTGTGAATGTGGAAATTTTCCCAATAAATCACTTCATTACAAGATTAAAGTTATAGATTTTACATCAATTCTAAAATCCCACATATAATGTATGAAGTACAATTCATGTGAAGATAGAAACGTGGTAATGATATTTTGTATTACATCCATTATTGATCATTTTGGATTAATATTGATACATCATTGGGTTTTGTATATAATTATCATACTTCAATATGATCTAAATATCAATATACTATAAGATTTCTTTGTACAAACACTGGTATTAAAATTTATGCAATCATATCATGACACATAATTTATAATGTATAAGTGATTTTATCAATTAAATAAATTTCTCATTCACTAATTAGGAATACTATGTAATTGTGTATTACAACATGAAATTAAAAATATGGATTCTTAACAATGTTCAATATTGGTATAATATACTTAAACATGATTGAAGTATCGATCAACTATAACTTGTAATTTCATGGACATCAAGAATAAAATATATGTGAACAAGTGTTATGACAAATAAAATAAAACATCTAAATGAATTTATTAATTAAATAAATTATCTGATGCACCAAAAATGGATAATGAATTTTATTAATTAAACATGTTGGTTTCTAGACCCCTTTTATTATGCCTCTCAAATAATTTATATAACACAATGCCATGTGGATTACATAATGTCTTTATTATTTTAACTTTAATTAATTTGATTCATTTTATAAACTAAATAGAATTTTTGTTTTCCATTTTTACATTACAATGTGTTCAACAAAATAATATCATTGTCATATGTTACATCATATTACGTACTTTATTGGTATCTATCATATTCAATTTCATTATGTTACTCAACATTTACAAACATGGTTAAAAATTGAATTCACTTAAGAAAACTAATCCCATCTTAAGGACTCTTATGCTCTTTTTACTTCATATTGTGTTTTATTTGCCTCTTTTGCTTCTTATATTAAGCCCCTCCCTTCCTATAGGTTAGGTATAGACAAGAATACTATGATTTAGGGACAAGAACTCTCAATTACTTCAACTAACATTAGAACTAGAGACCTCGATTATAAATAAGAGTCGACCCCTTGTGGAAAATGTAAAAATAGGATATATCATGAGATCATGCACTTTATTTGCACTCCTTATTAAAATATTTAGTCTGAGTTGCTTCCTATCATAAATATATTTCAAAGAGGTTTATCTTGGTCTTTTTTTCTTAGTTACACTTGTATTCAATCTATGTGTATTAGAATTTATCCTATGCCACTTATTTCTCCTCAACTTACTTTAGGCTCTCATGTCCATGTCATTTAAACTAGACAAAGATGACATCATTAACTACCTAAACACAGACACTTATTATGAATAATCCCCCTACACAAACTTAAATACAAGTTTCACATTTCGAAAGCTATGAGCTCATTTAGAGATTGTGTAATACACCAATTAAGATTTATATTTAGAATTTATTACAAAAGGCACTAGATTATAACGATATGTTGTGTGCAATGTAACAAAATTATTTTTTCCCTATGGACACAAACCCATATTAATTTTCTTATATTATATACACAATCAATGATATTTATATCACTCTTTATTTTGATAAAAAATATTTACCTCCACAACACATTATTGAGCAGTATATTCTACTACTCATTCTAGTTTAAATTCATGTAAAATTGATTAAGAGAGAAATAGTTGATACTATTTCTGGAATAAAAATTTATAGTTATAAATTCATTCAAAAATTAGGTTTTAATAAGAGTAGTCTAAAAACTTTTGAGCAACCTATGCGTAGTTTTGATGATACTCTAACATCAATAATGAGAGTTATCACTTTCAATATCATGATAGGTCCTAAAATTTTATTTATTTTATTTCATGTTGTTGAAGTTCAATTAAAATATAATTTTTTATAATGACATCATTTTATAAATGATATATGTGCATCATTTTTTCCATGATTCACTTGAGTATACAATTCTAGCTAAGGTTACACCTTTTTGATATTATAAATCCTCACAATCATATAAGAGTTCCTTCATATCCCATAGATAACAAATTCTAATTTCAAAAATACATACTTATTAGGTGGGTGAAGCTAGTAAGGTGGGTGATAGTAAAAACACTTCTCTAAGTTATCAATGCATAGAGTAACATATCCATGAGATCTTTTCACAACAATACATCTCAACACAGCTTGAAGAGCCCATCATAAACAATAAAATAAAGAGGTACATCTTATATATTCTATGGAGTCCATTAAAAAACTATCACTATTATTTAATTTACAAAATATTATTATTGAAAAATAGATTATTAATACAATAGTGATGACTAAAATACACAAAAATTAACAAATGAACAAATGTGAAAACTATCTTTTAATCCTATTGACCAAGAAAAAAATTATCTCAATATTTATTTACATCAATTGTAGTAGGTGAATATAGGGCTATGTATCCTCCAAAAAATAATGGTAAAATAATAACTTCCAAACAAAAAAATACTTGCA
Organism: Torreya grandis; assembly: GCA_037957365.1. NCBI lineage: Eukaryota > Viridiplantae > Streptophyta > Pinopsida > Cupressales > Taxaceae > Torreya > Torreya grandis. Next base: position 2,800,416 of record JARHVA010001224.1, on the reverse strand, counting down.
ATAAAATCTTACATAGTGTTTCACATTTCACTAATTCTAGCACTTCTACTAATATAATGATTTTACCTTTTTAGGAGAAAGTGCCATCATAAAATTAAAACATAAAATCATCAAAGTAATATTGTGATTTATTTAAAGATGTATTTATTAATAAAATTAACTAAAATCAAGATTCAAATATTCCCTTTACAAAAGTGGTCTTGTTGTACCCAACACACCCCATTTTCAAAATTCAATCAAGGACCCCTATTGCTAATAAATATTTATTCATGGCCCATACCAATTTTAGGAAATCTAATATCAATTTAATATATCTATATAAGCCTATGGATATTTTAAATTTCTATCTACATTATAAAATTATAAAATAAATAAAATCAAAACATGGGCATTATCCATGATTTATTTACCACCTTTGATTCCTTTATTCTATTTCGAATGATTTTTTTTAAAATTAGGTTTTGATTTGATAGACTACTATGAATAATGAATATATTTTAGCCTATCTAACATTTAATGTGCAACATCTTGTTCTTGAGATTTAAATCTTCATTTAGCTCCCCATATTAGGACATATGTTAGAATTTTGTTTTCTTGTAGCCAATCATAATACATTATTAAAAAAAAAAAAAAAAAAAAAACAAATCTAAGTCCCTCCAAGCATCCAAAGTCTTGAGTTATTTCTACATGGAGGCATCTTGTTCACTCAAGGCCTTTGGATTTTAGAAAGGTTTTTATTTCCCTGAGTTAGCTTGAGTCATCTATTCATCAAAATATTGCTTACTTGGGACTCAACCATTCTTCATAAAATATCTAAGTCTTCTAAGTTCTTAGAACCCTAAGATCAAACCACTTTGCACAATCCCATCCAATAAATATCCTTAAAGGTCAAGTTAGATTAAATATATTCAAATTTAATGAGAAGCTGAGATCTTGAGATGTGGAATACTTTCATTCACTTAGACCTATCAATTGTGAGTACAATACCAAAATTTACAAGTATCTAAGTGTTTCATAACCATCCACATAGAATGATATCATTCAATTAGACCCTATAAACTGAATTTACTTTCATAGTGTTGTGTTTCTTTAGACTTTTGAGGACCTTCTATGTGTGTCCATCTCAAGATCCATGAGACTTTTCAAGAAGAAGGTATAAGAGAAAAATACAATAATATCTGAAGATCTATGAGGTGTGCATGTGTCATCTTTTCAAAATCCCAAAGCTTATCATTTAAAATTATAATGTTTAAGTTACATTAACCTTGGAGCCCCTGATATTTATCCACATGGCACCATCCTATGTACATGATACTAACTATGAAATCTACATAACATAAATTTTTAATAGTCTTAGAGACTCGAGATCATGCTAAATGGAAAATTTTCATTAATTTACAACCCATCGAGCTTACAAAGTAGCATTATAAAAAGGGGAGGATCTCATTTAAGTAAAATTAATAAAAGTCTCATAATATTTGAGATGTATATATATATATATATATATATATAATACAAGTTTAAGATTGATAGCTCAGAATAATCTGAACACATGATAAATAGACACTTCACTGGCAAATATGACTAAGAATTAACGATGATTGAGAAACTACTATATGGAAAAATACACCTACCAAATTTGACTAGTGAATTTTAAATCAAAATGGGAAGTTTATCTAAAATGCATTATTGCTTTAACTTCACATGAAATAGGCTTTCAAGTCTTGATATTTAGGTGATATAGGAAAAATTTTGAGAACATCAAATCACTTTTCCATTAATCAATGAGTCGAGAATTAAAAATTTGAGCCACCAAGCTATCAAAATCCCTAATTTTCATGATAAAAATTTATAAATTAGTATAGTCCTTTTACCATAAATTATACAACATAAAAATGGATTCCTCATATTGAGTATCTAACCAACCTCCCTCTTAATATTTTATTGTGGGGGAAACTGAATAGTTGTACATAATATTTGACTGATGGGTAATACCATTCCCTCATTACTCTACTCTCTAAGATGAGATATGTAACATTGAACCATATTCAACCTAGGACTAATTGGATGGGGATAAGAAAAGATACATAGATGACATGTTACAATTCAAAACCATGGGTTTATATGATGTAGTAATGTAACATAAGGTAATGTCATGGATAGACTTACATCAAGATTTATTTTTTAATGGCACCATTATTGGATACTGATTGTACTTTAGGCTTCATTAGAATGTGGTGGCCTATACCATGGGGATGCCTATTTATGCCTACCAATGATCAAAATGACTTATAAATAGGTCATAACCAATGCTTTTTTACCATAAAATAGTGGAAGGTAAGATCAATTAGTGGTTGGGTAAAGGTGAAAAAATGAATATTCAAGGAGTTATTTCCTCACTTACCATAGTGAAATTTAGGACATGTATTAAAATATCCAAGGCCTTATTCAGTAATTTATATGTATTTTATAGTATCACTTATGTAAACAAGGCTTCGTTACCTTTGCTATACTCACTCTAACTTATGATAAAATTGTGGTACTTTAGGACATTATCAATGCTTGGCTTAGGGCACATATGTTCAATGTTGAAGAAAAGCCATCTGATGGTAATTTTTACATTATATCTTATGCAATATTCACAATCATGGGAATAGCGCACATAACCTATGTATAACCTTTAGATATATCTATAGAATATGTTAATAATAGGTTATGTGATGTATTTCCCTACTTCATGTCTATAGGCTTAGAAGTTAAATAAAGAAGATAATTAAGAGATATACCCACTCAAATACTAGGCCATTTATGGGCACTCCATGCCCAGTATTTTTGAAAATAAAAAGAGAAACATTGTGAATATGGGAGACTATTACTACTATTCTAAGTGAAATATAATTAGGATAAAGGAAATTAGGGGCCCTACTCTAAATCTACCTCATTTTATTCTCGAGAAAGTATTATAGAAAGAGATGTAACTTTAAATATATAACAATGTGGATGAGGATATTAGTGAGAAGCACTAAGGGAACTATCACAAGACCCCTATAAGCATTGGTCAAATGTAATACTCATAGAGGAGACACATCAATTCACTTTGTAATATCAACGCTCCACTATGGTTTAAATCAAGCATAATATCATGATTTGGACCCAGAAACAATGTGAGGAAATACCTCATTGACCTTATGAATATGTGACTCCATATTCCTTATGGTCATAAGAAATTAGAACATGATCAATTTTTTTTCAATGCTATATATGATTCATAATTATACATATGCATGAAGAAACATAAGATTCTAATGATATTAGCCCCAAAAATTCAATATGATCCTTAAAATTACTAGGGAATGAGAAAATAAATTTTTGGATGAGGTCAATAAATATACTAGCCATAAACAGCCATAAACTTAGGCTAAATTATCATTATAGTATGGTTATCCTTCCTCTCCAAAATAAACACAAGATGGTGTATCAGAGGATGGTGCCTCTCAAAGGGAGATGGATCCCCAGATTAAGAAGAACTTTCTTTAGGGATTTCTAATCCATCATCCAAAAGCTACAATGTAATTCCCCACAAAAACTAAAATGACTTCAACTCTAATATGTGTATAATAACTAATAATTTCTCTATCACCTTTGCCCTCATTAGCCACATTTCAATAGGTAAGTCTTCCTACATTACTACAAAGTTATCGTATTACCTTTCCACCTATAGTTTTAATTCCTCCACCTCTTACCACTTATTCATTTCCCACTTTTCCTCCATATGTTAAATTATGCAAGAGTATATTCATGATTTGGATATGTCTTTTATGTTTTTTTTTAGGTCTTAGAGAGTCTAGGTGTGTTAGATTGATTTCCCTCCAATTTGTGATATTAAAATTTTCAAATTTGTAAATATGTTTTCCATAAGCATGAAATAAGTCCTAATTTGTCCAAAGGCCAAGATTATATGGATTTCACCTAAATTTTTTTTAAGATAATATTTCATATGATTTTAGGTCATTTGGGAGAGATCTAGTATTATTGAGATCTTATTTTTTTGTAAAAAGTCGTTAACTCCATTTTTGGATTTTGTTGCATGAGTCTAGAATAGAAATTTGGTGTCTAAGTCAAGGTTTTATATGTATTTGAATGATTCCTTCAACCCAAGGAGATTTAATATAATGGTTGGAAATTTTCATGAAGATATGATCTGTTAAAGTACATTTTGATGTTTTTTATCCATGCTTTTCTAAGGATTGTGTATGCTTACCAGATAGGGTATCAAGATCAAATTTGATAGTTAATATCTAGAGGGTTATTCTCATTACTGTAAGTGATCAAAACTTTATGGGAGGTAAAAACAATCCCAATGAAATGTTTTTGAGGTCTTCACACTTTATGGTTTACCCTATAGCCACTTTTGTTTACAGACTAGGGCTTCTTATTTCTATAAATATGTATGATGAAATTTCTTAATTATTTGAAATCATTGATTTCTCCATGTATTCATACACTATTTAAAGTTTCAAGGTAAAAATAAATGGGTAAGGGCATTTTCTAATTCAAACTTATTTCTTGCCCTTGTATATACATAATAACTAAGATAGAGTGCATGAATAGTGATTTAAGGGCAAAGAATGAGTAGATAATGGTTTAGATAGTTTTACATGTAATTTTATATTTATCATGTTGTTCTTTAGATTTATATATTCCTTAAACTCTTTTCACCATATTAAACATGACACTTAGAGGTCTAATTAGGCCTGATACAGTCCATAGTAGGACCAGTCCGTACAAAGTAACCCTAGGAGAATTTGAGATATGTTATCTAAGCCATTAATGAGTATCTAAATATTATTCAAGTTTTTTGTTATTATTAATCCAAGAGTATTTATGTTTGAAAAAATAGGGTAAATAGGGCTATAAGCCCATGAGCCCATGTACAAAACTAAGAAGGTCTTATGAACTAGGGTGTGGTTTTTGATCATTTAGAGGTATCTATATAGGTGTAAATAGCCTAGATATAATGTTTTTAGGGTGTCTAGGTTGGTACTTATTTATTTTGAGTCTTTATACATAATCCTTTATTGAAACCCAAGTCTTATTGATTATGTATTGTCAAATGCACATCTAGTCATGAAAACTCTTGTTAAAAAAAGTGTTTAGTCAGTCCAATAATATTGAGCATGTGTTTAGGTGATCTTAGGGTGATTACATTAAATACCATACATATCCCATCCAATCCACTTTAGGGTAGGGTCATATTTCTACCAAGACATCCATTTTAACCTGTAAGATAAAACTTAAGACTCCCCATGTATCTCCTCCAAATGTGCATCAAAAGAAATAACTATTGAAGTTCTATTTAACATAAGGGGATTTATATATGATTAATTAGAAGAGGAAAAGGAGGAAAAAATGAAAATAAAAATAAATGGATCTTATGCAAGCCTTGAATAGTGATGAAAAATGAGAGTGGTAGACTAAAGACAAGTGGGCATCTGTATAAGACACAAAACTAGAAGAAGAAACATAATTTTATGAGGAAACAAATAAAGATGAGGAGGAGAAAATGGAATATGGAGATACTAATATATTAGGAGAGCATAAAGAGGTAGAACAAAATGAGATAATAAATGCAAAAGATGAAAGAGGAGTGGAACAAGAAAATGATGATTCAACATTTACTAAATTACAAGATGAATGTAAGATACTAAAGTCAAATGTTGAATATATTTCAAAATAATATCCCAATCTAACACCTATAAATCTAAGTTCTTCCCCTAAATATACAACTACATTATCATTCATTCCATCAGAGACACCATTTGCTAGGTAGAATAAAGTTATTCTTATTGAATACGAAAGGTGAGCTATGAATGAGGTAGGCCTTCCATCACTTCATCAATTATAATTATAGATACTCATATGGTCAATGTGTCTTCTACTAGTTTAAATAATACATCCCTTTCCCCATTCGAGTCATTATAGAAATATTAATAAGAAATTAAGTCATTATATGCACATGTTTGTATTGAGCAAACTGAGCCACATTCCTCTGATTCTTTTGATTATATAATTACTTCAACCATTGCCTCAATAAAGGTCAAACCGTATGTTGTTAATAGGAAGGTTGATTTTATAGACTTAGTGTCTACGCATGTTTTTAATCCCTAATCACCACATAGACCCTATACCCATTTGGATATAGCCATCCCTCAGTCTACTCAAAATGAGTCATACATAATGATAATTTAAAATACTTTGAGGTAAAATAAATGTGGTCAAAATGAGACCCTATAGGGATATCAAAAGTTGGAACAGGATTATCCAACTGTTAATTTAAATAAGTGCTTCAATGATACCTCTAGTACTTTTGTGAAACTGTACCTCTTCCCATAATAGTTAGCCTAAAGATTAGGGAGATCTCATTATCCCTACTTGGGTGAAAGAGTCTCAAGTGATGAAGAAGGACATGATGTGCCTATTCCATACAAAATTTCATATAATATGCACATATTTGGACAAAAAAAGTGGCATTATACAAATATTTAGGATGAGAAAAATAGTAGATAGTATAGGGTAAGAAGTAATATTTTAATAAAGAGAGAATTTATTTACTTTGACAAAGAAGCATGAAAAAAACCCTAATGACCCTGATGAATATGATTAATAATTTGTTTCTTTTATAGATACCACAGGGGAAGGAATTAAATAAGTGTATATAAGCTAGGATCAAGCCAAATAGAGCCTCTTGCTAAGCCAAATTATTCAAGCATTGATGGAAATAGTGGACAATGTCCATAGCATAATCATTAATCTATATGATATCATGAGCATAATTAGAGCTTATAGATATAAATCCTAACACCATCAGGGTAGGGTAATTACATCCTAAAATAAATTTAATTAATTATAAATAACTCTTAAATTATTAATCCAATGTGCAAGAATTAATACCTAAAAACATTTAAGTTTAATGTGAGCCCTGAATTCTACATGGGCCCTAAATTATGTGATTCATGAGAAGGATAGGACATTGACCTAGTATAAATATATGTACATCTTAGTAATACAAATTTTATGACACAAAAAGGAGATAATATAAAGTGTGAAAGATATAAGGGTAATGGGTGTAGCCACTTCTAAAAGGAAATTAGTGAATAGGGTGAATTTTTAAGGGTTACTCAAATTAGTTGTTGATAGATTCAAAGTAGAAGTTAAGATCATTATGTATAAAAATAGTGAATAGATTATAAAATTGATATATTTTTCAAAGGATAAGGTATCTAAGTTTGATGCTCTTTGAGTAAAATTTAGAGCTTCAAAGGCTGAGCATAAAATGTTGATGGACAAAATCTTATGAATATTCAATCTACCCATGTTGAATTTTGAAATAATTTACACTAAGTTTAATGTTGCATATGCACTTTATAAAAAATTAAAGTCTATTGTGAGATTTTATACTACAACATAGGGGACGTCACCATTACCATTGATAGACACTCAGCCATAGGTGGTAGTTAATACAATAATACATATTCCTATTTGGCCCACTAGTGACACTCAAGTACTAACCATTGCCACATCACTATCAATTGTCACTTCAGCTATCTCTTCACATTTAGTACCTTTGGCTAATTCAGTTGTTACATCTAGCATGCAATCACCTTATTCTTTAGGTAGTTCCAAGATGGAAATTTAATTAAACTTAAATAAATATGTTTTCAAGAACTTTATTATAAAAGGCACTTAAATGTCCATTCTATTTTTGATCATATTTAGAGTTATGTTTTAATTATCCAATTTTGGCTAGTTTTTATATTTATATCATGCACATTCATACGTTTCATAGATTATGTAATTGGAAATAGTAAAATTATATATTTATTAGATGTTGACATTGTGTGTGTGTGTGTGTGTGTGTGTGTGTGTGTGTGTGTGTGTGTGTGTGTGTGTGTGTGTGTGTGTGCGTGTGTGTGTGTGTGTGTGTAGACACACACACACACACACACACACACACACACACACACACACACACACACACACACACACACACACACACACACACACACACACACACACACACACACACACACACACACACACACACACACACACACACACACACACACATACACACACACACACACACACACACACACACATATTTGTATCTTCCAGATTATAAATGGAGGATAATTTTTGGGTATCAAGAAATATAAAGAATTACACCAATTATTCTCCAAGTTTATCTGAATGTGCAATATTTTCTTCTTCTCCAAATCTATGATTCATTGAATAAGTTCCATTATTCTACTATTTTACTCTTTAGATTGTGCATAGGTTTTATTTCATATGGTTATTCATATTTTTCATTATCTATTTTGAATTATTTATGCTTATATTTTATGTGGTTGTTCATATTTTTCGTTATCTAATTTAAATTGTTTATGCTTAATAATCATAATATCCTTGTGTAGATAGGTCATTTTAGTCCTTAAAATGTAAAACCCTTCGATTATGAACATTAAAGTTTATTGTTTCTAGTTCCTTTGGAATCATAACTATGTTTTTATGTCTTGTGTGTTAATAGTAACTTGTAAAAATTATTAATTATTTAAATATTTGTCTAGATCTAGTTTTTAAGGGTTTCATCTAACTTTTGGATCTATCCTTTTTTTAATATTATTTTGGTTATACCCACTTTAGGTTAGATTCACCAATCCACCCATCTCAATTAGGTCTAAACTCATGTCATACTTGACCATCTGAGGTAAAAAATTCTCCACTCATGACTATTATACCACCAAGTTTTTTACAAACCCAATATCCTAAAACTCATGTCTTGTAGTAAATATTCTTTCACTGATTTTAGAACATTAAAGTCTACCTCATAATTTTCCCTAGTGTGCAAAAAAATTACATTAATATGAATTAAATTGGCACTAGAAAGAGGGACACATTTTTTTGTTTGAAATATTACTTGAGTTTCATTGGATATACCCAAAATATTAACAAGGTTGACCTTAGATACTGGGTTGTTGTTCTTACCCTTGTAGATCCATATAAAAGTTAGGTTAGATAAATGCATATTGAGGAAACCTCAGTCTCGATCCTATTCCTTAATAATAAGAGGTCAACTTCCTCCATGAAATATAGCCTTATCTTAGTTATCTAGTTTTGATATTATTACTCCTAGGAATGTACATGATTCGACAAGAAACCTAGAAAAGTATCGTCCTACCTTTTCTCCTTCGAGAGGCAAGATTGCCAATGAACACATAAAGGATTTAAATACCAATTTAGGGAGTCTAAATGTAACCCATGAATATGTGGCATGTATAATATTCTCTTTTAACTTGAATTATTTTTGTTATGACTAGTTACTCAATATCCCATAAGATTCAATTACCTCTTAGAACTAGTGCCAAGAAACCTTTTTTGGAGAAATTGGAAAATTCACTAGCCATAAAATCATATACCATCACTTTGTAAGAATGAGGATATAACCCAATGAACTAATTATATCCTTGAGTTCTAGAGAAAATGCATATATGAATTCATAATGACTATAAAAATAATGAAGTATTGACCCTTAAATTTTAAAAGAATGCCTTAGATTCTATGAGACTGGTCATTCTCTATAGAGTGCCTAATATTACCATGCTACCAATAACCTATGTTGAAACCATTAATATTTATAGGTGATTGAATCCCTAGCTAAAATCTTTGGATCTACCACATATTGGTCTTATTTTTCAAGCCCTTAGTCCAATTCTAAATGCAAATAATAATGTTTGGGATCAAAATCAAAACAAAGTGTATGCAAAATTACCTTTGGCCCAATCTCCACCTAACCAACACATCAAATTTATGAATAATCTAGTGTATAAACCTAATCATAAAAATTAGATCCATTCTTTGATATTAGTTAATATTGCTACCACCTAGGGCACTGCTTATGATTCTACAAAAGCGTAATTATATGATATCCAATGAATGGTGTATAAACTCAGTAACAAGTAATTAAAAATGTATAATTGAATGGAAAATACCATGGGGTAAAATAATAATTAGAATTTTTCATATCAAATATACATCATAACTTTTAAGAGATCTAAAAAGAACACAAAATAATAGACACCTAATATGAAGTTTGAAATAAACATCTTGCAAGCAACATTACCTACTTGGTGTCAAGTTCATAATACAAAACATTATTTTAAGATGGAATACATAGATTTATATATTGTTGTTTAGATATTTTAGACATAAATGGATAGATATTAAATATTTATAGATCATCCAAATCCATCTCCTACTATTCCATATTCTTGCAGCACATCCATGGTCTTTGAAACATATGACTTTCCATTTCCAATGGAAGATGAGAATGAACATAAAGATAATATAGATGTAATCCATGCATTGCAATAGTTATAGAGTAATAATTATCATTAATGAATAATCAATATTCCAGTACCTTGACACTTCCAAAAAATAATACTAATAATCCTCAAGATCATAAGGCAAAAAATAATATGGATCCCTAAAAGGGAATGTTCATCAACAAAGTGTAGAGCCACATAGAAAATAAGGATAAAAAATAGTAAATTTATGAAGAATATTAAGGTAAATATTAGTCTATTTCAATTACCGACCAAATTTAATTCTTACTCAATGTCTTGACTTGGAGACCTTTCATTGACAAATCAAAGGCTACTCAGACCAATGTGGTTATCTACAAGGATAACCTAAAGTATAAAATTTTATGTTACTTATAAGAATCTTTGGTAAGAATGTGCATAATTTTCTGGTTAAATCAAGTGCCTCAACCAATGTGATTCCCATAATTTTATGTAAAAAACTATGTTTTATCCTAGATAAATCTAAAAGAGTTGTCCTACAACTAAACAAGTCATATGTGTTATGTGATGGGGAGTTGACAAATGTACACATTAAAATTACCTCAGATTCACATGTACAAAATCATAGAGACATTTTTGTTGTATACATTCTTAAAGCATATGGATTGTTGTTGAGCTGTGATTGGTCAAAGACATTAAGTGAATATCTGGAAACATGTTTATCACACATGTAGATGTCTTGTAAGGGAGTAGCCAATCATATTCAAGTAGAATGAAAAATGAAGAGGTAGTAATTCATTAAAAAATATAATTACAAAAATAAGATAATTAATTTTATGTCCTAACATGGAGGTGTTTATACATTTACTACAAAACTTGAGTTTTAAGAACGAGAATTTGAATGTCCTTTGCATTTGTGGACTCTTCATTTTAATGGTGCTAGATCTAAGCAAGGTTTAAGTGTTGACATAGTTTTAATTGACCTAGATGATAATAAAGAAAATTGTATACATATTACAATTCCCCTACACCAACAATTAGGATGAGTATGAAGCTCTTATTCTAGGTTTACAATTTATATAGAAACATGATGTCAAGAAGCTACAGACATTTGGTGTTTCAAGGCTAGTTTTCAAACAAATCAAAAATAAATATAAATGCAAACTTACTTATTTAAATAACTATAAACATAAGTTATAAGATCTGATTAAATCCTTTGAAGTATTTAACATTAAGGTTATTCGAAGAGAAGAAAATCAAACATTAGATTCACTTGTAATATGAACAACCAACTTGGCATCACTCCAAGAATCCAAATTATAGAAGTTTTATATGGATATGGTTTCTTTTACCTTAGTACCAAAAAATGTGGAGAATTTTTATAATTTTGATGATAACCAACAGATCATACCTTTTTTGAACATTTATAGAGCCTTTAAATCTCAAATAATAGATGATAATAATTTTGAACCTATGAATGCAAAAGACAATGGAGAGGATAGAGTATTACAATAGAAAGAGAATATTATACCTATGGGATCAGTATCATTAGAGTGATATTTTTTCATGGATCCATAAGCACCAAGTTTAAATATCCTAAATCAAATAGATTTGATTTTTTCTAAGAGAACCTGGGAATTAACCAACATTCTTAGTATGTAAATATTGGCATGAGTTGCATTGAAAGTGAGAAACAAAAATTAAAGGGTCTACTCATATAATACACAGATGTGATATCTTGGACATATGAAGACCTAAATATATTTGATCCCAAGGTCATCATGTACTCTATCCATTTGAATCCAAAACATAAGACCTTTAGGTAGTAACATAGGCTAATAAATACAATTCTAGAATCCTTCATTTAGACAAACTTTAAGAAGTTATTGGATGCTAGGATTATATTTCTGATCAAGCATTACACTTGGGTTACTAACTTAGTGCCTATCAAGAAGAATATAGGATAAATTAGGCTATGTGTTAATTTTAGGAACATGAATAGAGCATTTGATAAGGATAAGTAGCATTTGCCTTTTATAAATAAAGTAATCAAAATTATTAGTGGGTCTAAGATGTTGTCCTTCCTAGATGAATTTACATGATAAAATCAATTACTAGTAGAAGTAGAACATAGAATTAAGAATAATTTGAACACTAAATTTGGCACTTATATATATAAAAAAATGTCTTTTGGCCTAAGTAATGTAGGATCAACTTTACAACAAGATATTGAATTTTATTTTTAGGGTGTTGTTGGCAAGTGCATCATCATCTATATTGATGACCTCATAATTTTTTTCAAAGAATAGAGTTGATCAGAAATATCATTTACAAAATGTGTTTGATAGATATGGAAGACATGGAGTATCATTGAATCCAAATAATAGCATCTTTGGAGTTATTGAAGGAAAATTTTTAGGTCATGTCATTACTAAATGTGGGATTTCTATTGACCATAAATGAATCTAGGCCATTTCTAAGATAACACCTACGAACAACAAGAAAGAAGTAAAGTCTTTATTTATCAACATAAAGTTTGTAAGTAAATAATTTTTTCATTTATAGAGATTTTCAAGCCAATAAATATCATGTTAAAGTAAGATCCAAAAGTAGAATAAATAATTAAAAATAAAAGGATTTTTAGTATATCAAAAATTCCATTACTCGAGCTCTGGTTCTAATCAGTCCTAATTTCACAAAATATTTAATTATATATTCATTTGCTTCAGAATACATTATAAAAATTTTACTCACACAAAATATATTAAATAATGAATAATCAATTTTCTTCATGAGTAATAATCTACAATATGCAAAGTTAAAGTATTCAATGATATATAAATAAATATATGCCTCAATCAATGTAGTGACTAATCTTAGACATTACATTATAAATAATAATATGTATAACATCATTCTACATGTAGATATCTAAATGGAACTTGAGGAAAATGAATTAGGAAAGAGAATAGGTAATTGGATGGTAAAACTAAAGGATTTTCCAAAATGGTTCATGGCCAAATAAATTATATAGCTCATGAAAGAGATAGAACCATATATTCATATTATGTAAATTAATGAAACTCAAGTATCAAGATGTTAGAATCATGAAAGACCTTCACAAAAAAAGGTGATGACTCAATAAGTGTACAACTAGCATTCACTAAGTTTTATTCTTACAGTAGTTGATATTTTAGAATCAAGGTATATATTATAATTGAATTCAAGTTTCCTTATATATTGAATAGATTTACCATGTATTTAAAATTTTATTTGATATAGTCATGTAAATTTTATAAATAATTTTTATTTTCAAATATTAACTGCACTATTATATGTTAAAACTTGGATGAGAGAATAAAAAATGAGATTGATATATGTTGATAGGAATGTATTGATGAAAATAAGTTTTCTTATTCATACACCTAATCGATGGTGTTTCCCAATACTTATTTTATATGTGTTCAAAAAAATCATACAAACTCATGGAAGAACCATAATTCAAGTAATCTCTACTGGGGCTATCGATTATTGGCTAGAAGTAGAGAAATGCTTAGATTAGAGTCACAGGTATATCTATTGTGGATATAGACACCTGAATGGTAGCAAATAAATTCCAAAAAGATTATGTTTCTATTATTGTTATAAAAAATAAATTAAATTTAAACCTATAACTCTCATCCAAATATCTATTAAGACTCTCATAAAAAAGGGGAAATGAACTCCATAAAATCATACATAGATCCTAGGAATGAAAAAATTTAGTATGTTTCATGAAGAATTTATAGTCTCTTTCAAATTCCTGGTCTATTTATTTTCCCAGTATATATTGAGGTTATTTATTGGTGCATTAACTAAGATTCAATATTCTCAAATACTTAGGAGTATTTCCCCACTATGTTTCCATTTATTGTATTCTAACATGCCCCATTTTCAAAATTCAAATAGGGACCCATTATTTGTAAGAAATTTTTATTCATGGTCCAAACTAACCATAAGAACACTAATAATTATTTAATATACATAATTTTATGTTTTTTTTGAAAGTATATTTACATTTTAAAATTCAAAACAAAATAAATTCAAAGCCTGGACATTATCCACAGTTTATCTATCATCTTTTATTCCTTTATTCTATTTTTAATGCTTATTAAAAATCATGTTTTCATGTGATAAACTAACATGACTAATGAATATGTTTTAGTGTGTCTAATACTTGATGTGTATAATCTTGTTCTCAATTTTGAAACCTTCATCAAGTTCCCTAAATCATGATGTCTATCAACATTCCATTTACTCATATCCAATCATGCTCACATAGAAAAAATATTCAATGTTCATCATAGCAACTAAATTCTCAAGATATTTCCATGTGCGAGCATCTCATTCACTCAATGATTTTAGGTCTCAGTAAACTTCTTAGTTACTAGGTTAGCATGAACCATCCACATGTCAAAATATTATTGACTCTAGGAAACATAAGACACAAAACCCAAATAGGAAACATTATTTTCTTAGGAATAATATGAAGATGAGTAAGAAGAAACAAAATTTGGAGATACTAATATATTAGGAGAAGCTAAATAGGTAGAATGAATTGAGATAATAAATGTATAATCTGATTGGAATAATAAAAAGATGATTCAAAATCCACTAGATTAATGGAGAAATAAAATAAAATGGATTCATATGTTGAATTTGTGTTGAATTAATACCTTACTTTATCACTTATATTACCTATTTCATCACTATAAATACTTCTAAAATATCATATGCTCCAGTGGAGACACTAGTTTCTAGGTAGAAGAATGTATTCTTACAAAATAAGAAAGGTGATCATTGAATGAGGTAGTGTCTTCCCTCACTTATTCCATTATAATTATAGATACTCACATGGTTAATTTTTTATCTACTAATTTATTTTTTGCATCCCTTTCCATGTTTGAGTAATTATATAAATATTTTTTAGAAATTGAGTTATCATATCCCCATGCTAGTGTTAAACAAACTTAGACATAAACCTTTGATTCTGTAATTCCTTCAACCACTACATCATTAATTTTCATACCCAAGACCTTAAGAAGAAGGTTAATTTTGAATACATATTACATGTGTCTATTTTTTATCCCTAAGAACTACTTAGACCCTCTACCTAGTTGGATATAACCATCCCTCTATCTACTCAAATTGAGTCATCCATAATGACAATTTAAAACAATTTAGGGTAGACCAAATATGTGGTAGAGATCATACCCTAGAGGGACATCTAAGATTGGAATAGGGTTATCCAACTATCAATTCAAGTTCAAATTCAAATCATTTCTTCAATTATTTCTCCAAGATTTTTTCCACCTACTACCTCTACCTCGACTAGTTAGCTTAAGGAACACAAAGATCTCATTTCCCCTACTTGGATCAAGGAGTCTCAAGAGAAAAAAAAAAGATGGGCCTAGTCCTTACATAATTTCCTATAATAATCACATGTTTTGACAATAAAATTGGAGCTATATCTATGGTTAATAAGAGAAAAATAGTAGATAGGAGAAGGTAAAAATAAATATTGGAACATAGGGAGAATTTATTTCCTTTGGAAAAGAGGCAAAATTAGCCCCAATGACCTTATTAAATATGAATGTTTTTCTTTCTTTTCTGGATACCACAATGGAGGAAACAAAATAAATATATAGAATCTAGGAGTAATTAAAATAGAGGCTCCTACATAGCCAAACTATTTAATCTCTAAGGTAAATAATGGATAATGTCCAAATCATAGGCAAGAATTTAGATGATATCATGATCACATTTAGGTCTTATAGAGATGGATCCTAACCCCATTAGGGTATAATATTCACCTAATAGAATTAATTAAGAATTGTAAAGAAGGCTTAACTTATTACTCTAATGTGAAAGGAATAGTGCCTACCACCATCTGAGCCTAATGCCAACCCCAAAGGCTATATAGTCCCTAAATTATCTAATTCTTGAGAGGGATGGTGCATTCACCTAGAACTAATAAATTAATTCCATAGTAATATAGTTTGTACACCATGAAATGGAGGAAATATGTATTTTTCAAGATATGAGGTGTGATCAATTATATAGTGAAATTGGTGAATAGGCCCAATTTTGAAGGGTTGCTCAAAGCAGTGCATGATAACTTCAAAGTAGAAAGTGAGTACATTGTGTATAAAACTAGTGAAGAAATTCTATAATTGATCAATTTTGCAAAGGATAAGGTAACTAATGTTGAATAACTCATATCATAATTAGGAGATTTTGAGGCTGAGCATAAAACGCTGATGGAGAAAATAAGAAAAACATTCAATCAACTCATGCTTAATTTTTAAATAATTAACACTGGGTTTAATCTTTCATATGCACTTTATGAATAATTAGAGTCTACTGAGAGAGTTTCTATTGCAATATAAGAGACACCACTAGTACCACCCATAGTCACTCATCCAAAAGTGTAAGTTCATACAATAATACATATTATTACTAGGCACACTAGTGCAACTCATGGAAAAACCATTGCCATATCACTATTAGTTTCCACTGTAGCTAGCTCTTCACATGTAATACATCCAACTACTTCAATTTTTATATCAAGCATACAATATCCTTATTATTTGAGTAGTGCCAAGATGAAAAGTTATTTAAACATAAGTATATATGTTTGCATGTATTTTAGTGTAAAGGGGACTCAAATATCCATTATACTTTTAAGCATATGTATATTTAATTATACTAATGCAATTTTGACTTTTTTAATTTATATCTTGCAAATGCATACTTTGCATAAATTTTGTAATTAAATTTTATAAAATTATAAATTGCTTTGAAGATGAGGAAACCCATCCCCTTCAGATATGTATGTATGTATCCTCATGATTATAAAGGAAGGAGAATTTTTTGCTATCAAAATAAATAATGAATTCCATGAATTATTTTGTAAGTTTATCTAGATGTGTGATATTATGTTGTTAACCAAATATAGTATTCATTAAATAAGCTCTGTTGTGTGATTATTTTAGTTTTTGGGTTGTGTAGAAGTGTTATTTGATGCATTTATTCATATTTTTAATAGTGAATTTGAAAGCTTTATGTTTAATAATCATAATCTCCTTGTATATGTGATATTGTACTCTTAAAAAGGGAACAACCTTTAGTTGTGAATATTAAAGTTTACCATGTCTAGTTCCTTTGGACTCCTAACTGTGTTTTTTTTTTCTAATTTAATAATAGTAACTTGTAGAAAGTATTATTTATTTGACTACTTATCCAACCCCTAGTTCAAGATCTAGTTTGAAGGGTTTCAACTAAATTTGATTTACAAATTTTATTTTTTTATCTACCCTTCTTTGTTATTTAATTTTATTTTTTACCCACCCACTTTATGTTAGATTCACCTATCTATCCACATCAAGTAGGTATAAACTATGCCATACCAAAACCCTCCAAGATAAACAATTAATCCACTCACCACTATTTGACCACTATGTAATTTACAAAACCCAATACCCTACAGCGCGTGTCTTTGAGTGAATCTCCTTTCACCAATATGAAAATGTTAGAGGTTACCTCATAATATTTGTTGGTCTATGTAAAACCCACATCAATAGGTCCTAAAAGATAATCCAAATCATTTTGATTAATATATAGAGTCTCTCATCATAAAGTTGTGTATAAACGGAAAATAATCTACTAATTGGTCACACATCTCTAAGAGAGTACCATATGTATTTTTTATCTTTTCAAATACCTTATATATTCCAAACATCATATAAATCATGATGCAAGGCCCACACATTGAATTATATCTATTAAATTACTAATCATATAAAGTCCAAAATCATGTTATACAATATTCCATATGATTCCTAATTTTAAAAAAATAAGTTTATTCTTTGGAGATTATGGAAAAAGTTAATGAGAGATACTCTAAAACCTAAAACTGATGAACTCACATTTCATCAAGATAGTGCAATGGTACAATTCTAAGGAAGTCACAATCACAATCTAGAAATACATTGGTAATGATATCTCAAAATAAATATTTAATGAAAATATGGAACATGTGACACACTAAGGTAGATTTTTTTTTACACATGGGAATCCTATTAAAATAGGTGGGTTATCAGAAGGTAAAGTAAGAACATATACTATTTATGTAGGTACTTCATGGGAAATTTATTTAAACTAAATAATTAGTTACCATACATTCTTAGAACCTAATCGTATAGCTTCCTTTTACTCTTGTTTATACACCTAATCTATTTTATCCTATCCATTTGCTCTATCTTTTATTTTGGGGTACTTGCTCACTTGTCATTTTCAACCAAACTAGAATAACCCAAGACAGCTATCTTACTAATCTTTCAATGCACATCCTTCATGGAAACTTATTCAATGATTATTACATATGTATATAACTTTTAGTTTTTATTTATAGTTTCATACTCAAATATATATAATTAAACATGTTATTACATGGCCATGCTTTCCATCTTCACCACACCGTATATACTTTTATAATGGGGCACCTTGTTTTCCCTATACTTGTCATTATTTGATTTAACACTTTTTTAAGGTTATTTTAATAGATGCCTCCTTATTATACTTTAAAACATTGTTTCTTACTATTTTTTCAACATTTTCCCACTTTCTCTAATGCATACTCTAATTTTCAAATATGGTAAAAATACATAAAAAATTCATAAATGGAAAGAATAAAAAACCATTCATACATTCTAATAATACAAAAACATCAATATATTAAAAAACTCCAAACTAGGACTTGTAGACATACTTTCATATCATTGGATTAATTTTTTTTTTCATATGTTATTTAGCTCTCTTTTTAGAATATATCATATTTCATTATATTTTCAATACACAATGCTTCTCATAAGGTATCTAAGTGTGTGACAAGAGACGTCTCTAAATAAACATCAAATATTCATGTATATAATAACATGTCCTAATCTATAAATCCATCATATAACCAATTTATATATAAAGTTGAACCAATTAGGCAATAGTGCACTACATCCCTATATTCTACTATGGTCCTATCCATGTGCATTTTATAATTATAATTCCAAATTCAACATAGTCATTACAACTTTTCTATAATTTTTTATCATAGATCTAATAATATACTAAGATATCAATCATAATTCCATATTAAGGGATAATCTATTCTTGTTTCATTATTGGGATAGCCTTATACCCAATAAACTTGCTATTTTTGGGACATTTCATTGTTCTATACAAACACTCTTACATATTTTATTTATCCAATGCCTCTTTCACTTTTATAATTTACTAAATCTTTCTCTTACAACAACCTATTGAGATTCAGTCTTGCTAAGTGCATACCTCAAAAGGTGCACTGAGAAAAGGTTAAGAAGGCCTTTGGTGCTTTTTGAGAGATGTTTCTATATATTTAATGATCATATCATCTCTACTATTAGTATATCTTCCTTAGAGTGTCTATACATTTGCCTCCTATGATGTCTCTTAAAATCCTTGCAATATTAAAATCTGGTTATGTCTGAAATCCAATAGGATCCTTGAAAATGTATAATTTACCTTATAGCTCCTAGAGGTCTAAGACCACTCTCAAACATTATGAAAGTCTCTCTCTCTCTCTCTCTCTCTCTCTATATATATATATATATATATATATATATATATATATATATATATATATATATATATATATATATATATATATGAAATAATTAAATGTTTATTTTTTATATATTTTTCTTGTTTCATCACCTTTTCAATATTATCCTACTAGATCAGCCATGGATGATGTCATTTTATATATTATCCTAATACATCATATATATCCAATATCATAATTATATTATATCAGTGAGGTAGTTAGAAAACTAAGGTATGGGCCATGTTTGATACCCTTTTGTGTTAGCCAACTAGTTTTGAACTACATCAAACCTAGATAATGGCATTCGTGTAACTTTAGGGATGGATTAGGGATATCAAAAACTATAAATAAAAGTCATGTTTTCATTCTAATAGATCATATATAATCATTTCACTTTGATTTTTCTTGTACTTTTGTCTTAATCCAGATTTAGAGGCATTTTTTATTAGTATTATCTTGAAGGAAGCTATCTTATGGAAGCCTTTTAGATTTGCTACAAGATCCTCAGCTGGATTATAACATATTTTTCATCTTTTAGAGTCTTAAAAAAGATAAAATTATCTTTCAAAACACCATTATCCAAGGCAAATTTTGAGGTTCAATAGGTCCTCTTCAAGGTAATTATATTCTAACCCTAGCTATTCCATTTAGTAGATATAAATTATGTATTGATTAGTAAATGAATGTGTGTGTATCCTTATTTATTTTTTCTCTACACTTATAATTAGAGTGTATGTAATATTTCTTTAAATTTCCATCTATTCACTTTAGGTAGCATAGGTCACTATTTGCCTACAAAAGTGCCATACCCATTTTTATATGCTTCTAACCCTTACCCCTTATTTACATTAGTTGTTTATAATAGTATAATACTTAAAAATAAATATTTAGTTAAATTTATATCATTATGTTATTAGACTAAAGTATTTATAACCCTTTCTTTTGACATTATGTTGTAGGTTCTCCTATTGCTATGTTTGTGGAAGCATTTGATCACACCCAAATCATTAAGTATAGTTGGGTTATATTTTATTAACCTTATCCAAGTGTAGATATTTAATAGATAGGATATTTTTATTTTGATCCTAATGCATTTCATAAAATACCATAATATTTTTAATTTCTATGATTTACTGGCATTTTCTCTCTTTTAATAACCTGTAAAGTTTCAATCTCTCTGAGTGCAAACATTAAAGGGTACACCAAGAAAAGGGTAGGAATGTATTTGTTACATTATGAGAGATGTCATTATATATTTCATGATCATATCATTCTTAATATCATTTCAATTTTTTTATATTTTATATACATTTACCTCATACGATGTCTCCATGAAATCCTAAAACCCTAAAATATGTCTAGGTTTGAAATCCTAAAACCCTAAAATATGTCTAAGTCTAAAATATTGAAACCCTAAAATATTTCTAAATTTAAAATTTTGGTAGGACTCTCAAAAATAAATTATCTGTATTATAACTCCCAAAGGTTAAAAACCACTCTCAAATATCCAAAAATTATATATAAAAAATATAACTTAAATCTTGACTTCTACTTAAATGTTTATTATATATGTATACTATTTTCTTCAATGGTTTTTTTATCTTATCTTACTACATTAGCCATAGTAAATACCATAATTATACTACATCATCCATGGTAAATAACATCATTATACTATATATGATAGGTAGATATAATCCTATGGTATCAGCTTAGGTTGATATAGTCTAAAAGTTATGATACATGCTTCAAAACTAATTTAATCGTAGCTGACCTAGTTCAAGATTAAATGGTAACTTTTAAAACACATAAATTCAATATAATATAGTAGGATAAAATTTAGGGAAAGGATAGGACACTCACAACTATAAATACAAGTCCCATTTCAAACTAATAGTAAAGAACATTCAAATTTTCTCCCTATTATTTCTAGAAATTTTACTTTACTATACATAATTTGGGAGTAGCCATTGCTTAAATATTGTCTTGAATGGAAAAAAACTTGCATTTTTGAGTCTTGGATGCAAATATAAGAATAATTCTATCTTGTATCTAACTTCAACCATTTTGATCCTTATATTCAAAACAACCTCTTGTAAATCACCATTGGCTAAAAGAGATATTTAGGCTTGACATGTTGTATTTAAGATAGCTATTGCTAACCTTATATTTTTCATTTATTGTGTGTGTGTGTGTGTGTGCGTGCGTGCGTGTGTGTGTGTGCGTGCGTGCGTGCGTGCGTGCGTGCGTGCGTGCATGCGTGTGTGCGTGCGTGCGTGTGTGTGTGTGTGTGTGTGTGTGTGTGTGTGTGTGTGTGTGTGTGTGTGTGTGTGTGTGTGTGTGTGTGTGTGTGTGTGTGTGTGTGTGTGTGTGTGTGTGTGTTTGTTTGAATGTATAATTCCTTGTTTGAATCTCCTTTACACTTAAACTTAGTGTGGCTATAAGGTTATTCAAACATTCAATTTTCCACCCTAAGTAACTTAGGCCTCTATTTGCTTACAATGGTTTGTTACCCCTTTTGTTTGTGTTTTAACCATCTCTCTTATTTTTGTTACAAGATATGGTAACAATAGATTAGATAAATTCCATTGTTGTCAAGAGACCTAATTAGGGTTATTACATCATATTTATTTCCTAGAGGATTTGAAACCCTCTCCATTGATGTTATATGATAAGTTATGCTCTAGTTAGGTATATAATATCTAAATTGGTCATTTTCTAATATAAATAAGTATATAATGGGTTTTAGTTGATTTACCTTATCTAATATCTGATTGATTATGTAGGATAAGTTATAGGTCTATATTAATTCATTGCATATATTATCGTGAGCTTGATGTGAAATAACCATTGATTTTAATATTTTAAAAAACTATATCAGTGTAAGTTGATACAATTTTATTTTTATGTGTTTTTTATACACTACATTGATATGGTCAATCTAGTCTAATTTTTATATATTCTAAGGAAACTACATCGATGCATGTAAATAAAAATTTTAATTTATGTTTCCCAACAAGATACAATGACACAAATTATACAATATTACACTCTGATATACATTATTTTATTCAATCAGCCATGTATATCAACCAAGACCAATCTAATATTATTTACCATGTAATTTTATGTCCAACTATATCGACCTTGTATGATATAGTTTTATTTTTCTAGTTAACTTTATTAAGAATTTTTATTTAATTATGTATCTAGATTTTTAATTATATCAAAATTTATTTTACTAAGACAATTATATTAACCCTAGGTGATATATTTATAAACCCATTTTCCCCCTGTCAAATTATATCAACCATGGTTTATATAGTTACAAACTAATTTTTTCTCCCTATCAAACTCTATTAACCCTAGCCAAAATAGTTATATAGTTTTGTGTTTTCAATTTTTGTAATAAAATATATTAAATATATCATATTTTGTTTGTTATTATTATTTTAAACTATTTTTAAACAAACTATGTTTATCAACATAGATACAATTCTACACTATTTGAACAACTACATCAACCTATGTCCATATAGTTCTGTGTGTTTTCATTTTATGCATAAACAAATAAAATTTATTCTACTATTATAGTAATTAATCAAGTAGGTAATTTTAAGTTTAATAATTATTTATTTTCATTTAATAAAAGCTAAAATATAATATTTGACATTGATTTTCTCATTGATTTTCTCTTTGAATTAATTCACCTAGAAACTATGTTCTAACATTTTTTAAACTACTTATCTACTATCGTGAATGTCTACATGGTGGGTTGCTTACAATCCTTGTCTATTTTTATAGACATTGTGGCCTAAGGGGCTTAACCAAATACCCATAGCCATAGTATAAATTTAAATATAGACTTTTTGTTTTCACATATCTCATAATATTTAAGAAATGCCTAGGATTCCTCTTTTTATTAAAGTTTAGGAATCCTTCTATCCATATGATTTTGTAGTGCACAAGTTAGCAATTAACACTAGTAAATTACTCTCATCTTACTCTTGAACTTGGTTTATTGGACTGTGGGAGTAGTATTTCCTCCATATTCAATGCTCTAAAATATTGGGCTGATATTATCCATTAGCCAAATAAGTATCTTTGAGAACATAAGCATGAGTAACATCCTTTTAGTACATCTACTTGATCTTAATTTAAAATAAATAGTTAGTAAAATAGTTAAATTTATATTTTTATACTTGCTATTATATTCGGTATTACAGATTATAGTAGGAAAAATTGACACAATTTTGTGTCGTGTGTTCCAGCTACACTAACCAGTGTTAATATAGTTGTCTCTATGTGAACAAACTACATTGACCAAGTTTGATATATTTCACTAAGTTTTCTTCTATTCTACCTTTATTTATTAGACTGTACCACCCATGAATGATACATTTTATTCATAGTGCTATTAATTTTTTTGCACATCTAACTACATCAACCAATATCAACATAGTTTTATCTTTGCCTTTTAATCTATTTAACTACACCATAGTTGATAAAGTACATTTTATTATCACTATTTATTATTATTCCTTACCAATTACATTGGTGAGGCTCGATATATTTTTACCTCTTTTTTTATTCTATGTAATTATAAATAATACATTTTATTATTGCTATTTTTACTTATCATTTATAAATTAAACTAAGATCTATATATTTTTATTTTTACCTTTTAGTCTCTGTAACTACATCGACCATGGTCAATACAATAGATTTTATGATAATTTATTATGCTTAGACTTTAATAGTTACATTGACTAGGATTGATATAGTTTTATCTATGTATTTCAATTTGTGTAACCACATCACCCAAGTTTGATAAAGTTTTATCACTACCTTTCAATACATGTAACTATAAAAACCACAATCAATTTCTTAGGATCAATTCTTTTTCATCAAAATTTCAGTCATATATGATCATGATGTCATCTCTTATGATCCTTTTTTTCTAGCCTCAACCCTTTCAAATACTACGTGGGGTTTCTTTTTTCTTCCCACCTTGTCCACCATAGAAAATAATTCTTTATAGTGAAATTATAAATCTTCTCTACCTAAATATCGATTTCCCTGATACCATATATTATATTTAGAAAATAATTAATGACAAATTCAAATTCATGACAATTATACACCTTAAACCACTTTTACACATTCTAAACCTAGAAATTAAAATCTCACAAAAAAATATACATCAATAATTAGAACCTCATATTATGTTCCATATATTACAACCAATGTTCACTATCCTATTTTTACACTCATATCAATAGCACATACCATTATCACTTCACAAATTAGCATGGTTTCAATCAATCATTCTAATAATCTAGATGATTCTTGATTTTTTAGGAATTTTTATGATAATCCCATTTACACTCTTAATAATAATTGTAGATTTAACAAGTTCCCTTATTCTTATACTACATTTAGCACAACCAACACTAATTTTATGAATCTAGTTCCCAATACCAATGTTGGCCATCCACTAATAATATATTTAGACAAAACCCATCTATTGATACTATTCAAATCCTTGCTCAAATGGTTCAATAAATGAACACTATGAAAGCATGAGTACCAACTCCCAAATGCTTCAAATGCAAAACCAAGTTCTAAAAATGTCTAGTCAACCCAAAGTCATCATGACTCACCCAAATCATAATTTTGTTCCACCTCTTAGATATTCCAAATGGAATATCATCCCTCAATCTCCTTTGCACAAAAAAATGATTCATCATCCTTAGAATGATAATTTACCTTTTTGCATTAATTCTATAGATATTTGAAACATATATTAAACTATCACATATTATGGATAAATATATATTTATATTTATCAAAATCTTTGGTAATTTATGTAAAGAATGGGTCCAAACTAACACCTTTGTTAACACTAAGTTCCTAGATAAAAAAATTATTTGGTGATGCACTTTAATGGTAAAATAAACTCCATATACATTCCATTACACAACTAGAGGATTTAATCAAAGCCCTATTAAAGTAATTCCAACATAATAACCTTCCTAAAATTTACCTTAGCCATTTCATTAATGCTAAGTAAATTTCTCATGAATCTCCTCACACTTTCATAAAATTATATAAGTCTCTAGATCAAAATATGGATCATAACATGATTGATGATAATAATTTTAAAATCTTTATTATGGATCTTAAATCCCCTTTTCGATACAAAGCTAGGATGTTTTCCACTAAGACCTTAGAAGATGCCTTAGATCAAGAAAAACAGAAAGACTTTATTATGAGTCAATTTGAATCATCTCATAAAAAATCACTAGTTGATGTCATTATTACCAATTCATCTCAAATCAAGCCTCCCCACAAAGTAATGACGGATCTTCCAAATTAAACAATAAAACCCTACCCACCCTCCCTTGAGCCTTCTCAAACTCAAGATAAATATGCCATGTTTTAAATCTATGAGATTTGACTCTTATAAACCTCCTCCAAAATGGTTCAATCCTAATTATTTTTATTGGGGACATGATATTATAGGTCATTCTTGTGATAATTATAATATTCTCCAATGATTTATTCTTACTTATTTTCTTGTCCACATTTCAATCTCAACACTTTTACTCAGCAATGTTATGAAGACTATATTAAAGTCTCTCAAGCCAAATATAATGAACCACATTAACATCATCTACTTAGTGATCATTGTAAACACCATTATAATCCCAAAGCATTAACTAATGTTTTACAAACCATAGTTGATCCTTATTCATGTAACAATAGGAAAATGATAGATAACATGAACATAAAATGGGTGGTTTCCTTCATCAAACATCAACCTCTTAGATCACCAAAACCAAAAGAGCACCTAGTTGAAATGCCTACTAAAAATAGTATCATAAATGGTCCTTGTTCAAATTATATACCTCTTCATACCTCATGTACAATTCTTATGAAACTTTTAATATTCTCAAAATATAACATAACGACACATTTACTTGTCTCTGACTCCACCTTCCAACCTGATACATTTCATTCTAATCATTTAATTTCACCTCACTCCACATCAAATGTTATGGAATATTAAAATGCCCATCCCTAAATAATATTACCCTTTAGGGCATCCTATTATTCCCACTTTTCTTCTACATTGCATAAAATAAAACAAACTCATCTTCAAAAAACCTTGTGAAAAACATAGGCTTGTATTTCACATGCTCATTTTTTACATAGACATCAGCATAGATTTTTTTATCATTTTTATCTCACATTCTTTGGTTTTATGTGTTTTATTTCATATAGTGTCATTTTATCTACACCATTATTTCCTTCATATTTATTCAGTTTTATTTCGCTTAATTTACGTCATCATTTCCTCTTTGGTGATATAAGAGACTATGATATTTGATGCAGTTATTTAGTGGAAAGGTAAGTGAATGTATGTATATTGGTGCTTTTATTTTATTTAATTTAAATTTAAATAATTAATTAGTGTTTTTTTATGTTCTTTCTTGAAGAACAATCCTATTTTACACTCTAGTTACATGTAATGAGATTCGAGTGGGGCATATGTATACTAAAAATATTTATAAAATTTATCATTTACTGACACTTTGTCTCTTACAACAACCTATAAATATACTTTATTTCATGCCTAATTTTTTTAATCTATCATACCTACATCGAATAAAAAATACCACTTACTTCATATCCTAAGCAATCTTCCTCTTAAATAGCCCCTAACTAAGCCACAGTCTATCTATTCTAACTATATTGGCCCATGTTAATTTAATATTTATTCTTTTCAAAAAAATATAAATTAGGCCATCCTAGTTTGATGTAATTCTAGAAGTCACGGTGTACACTTAACAATAAGATTGGCCCAACCCAATCTAGTTTGAGAATAAATAGTAAATTTTAAACTATTTTAATATAGTTTGATATTTTTGGCTTAAATTTTAGATGGGTTTAGGGTCATCCATCATTATAAATACAAGTCTCATTTCAATCCAATAGGAAGGGACATTCATTTTCTCAATATTATTTTACATAATTTTTCTTTAGTCTACATTTGGGCCAAGCCATTGCTTAGTTCTTATCTTGAATGAAAATGACTTGTCTTGTGGAGTATTGGATGCAAATAGAAGAAGTATTTTAGACAATATTTGATTTCAACCATTATGATCCTTACAATCATAACAACCTCTTTCAAAACACCATTGGGGAAGTGAGAGAGTGAAGCTTAACATGTTCTATTCAAGGTAAGTATTTCTAACCTTAACTCTTTCATTTAGTAGATAAATATTCAATAATAAATAGATTTGAATGTATAACACCTTATTTTAATTTTCTCTATATTTAAACTTAGTGTGGTTATAGGGTTATTCAAACTTCCCATTTACACCTTAGCTAACCTAGACCTCCCTTTTTCTATCATGATTCCTTGCCTTTTTTAGTTGTTTTTTAACCATTCCTCTTGTGTTTTAAACCTTGGTAAAGTAGATTAAATTAATTTTATTATTTTCAAGAGAACTAATTAGGGTTACTACATCATATTGCGTGCTTAGAGGCTTTGAAACCCTCTCTACTGATGTTGTGTGATAATTTCTCTTCTAGTTAGGTTTAGTGGATCTGAATTGGTCATTCCATAATATAACTAACTATCCTATAGGTTTTATTTGATTTACCTTCTTTGAATCTAGATCTATTATGTAGGATATAAGTTATAGGTCTATCTTAATTCATTGTATATATCTCCCACTTCTTCAAAATCATTACACTAATACTCTATGAGGATTGAAGAATATGATATTTACAACTCAATCACCTTTGAACATATTCTTCAAATTGAGACTTGATTAATCTCAATTCACCATAAGTTCAACACTCCTTCATATGCCTCAAAAAAGGGGCATGCACATTTCCATGACAAAGATAAAGTAGACAATAAAATTTAATCAATAGATTATTGACAATGCTTATTATTTATAGGTTTACCTTGCTTAGTTTATTCTCCAATCCGATAACACATAATCAGTAAGAAAACTTTCAAACTCTTGTAATTACTATGCATATCTTGATGAATTCCCTATTCTATTACAATTCATCCCTATTAACATGTAATTCACTATCAATTTTGTTTCATAATCCTTTGTTCCTATTAGACAGGAGTGCACTATCAGACAAAAGTGTGTTATGGCCTTGTCATATAGTGTGATCTTGTCCATAGAGATCTAATGGTCATATTTTCAAAATGACACATTTCAAAATGGATATCCCACATAAACCATTAGGTTGATTATAAGAAATATTATAAATAACATCATTAAAAAACACATCAAGTCTCTTAGTTGAACCTACCTAGCTCTCACTAATAAAATTATCTATTTTATTATTTCAAAAACATCTATGACTTCAGATTGCTATTATAATTCTACTACAATACCATAGTCCTTGGCCTATACTAACATTATTTCTCTACAAGTTAAAGGCATCATTTGTCAAATAGTCTAATAAAATATTTCTATTTATATTAACATGATATTTTCTAAAAGGATAACTATATCAGACCCAATATTTCAAGTTATGAACACAACACTCAATCAATAAGGGGTTTTATGAGGATATCTTCGCCATTTCTACACCCCCATTTTTTCCTTTTTTGCATATGATCTATTTTATGTGATTTTGAAGAACTAGGGCAACTATTTTATGGGTATTCCATGAGTCAATTATAGGCCCACACATAGACATGTCACCCATAGATAGAGGCAAATAAGTGCATTTTTTAAGATCTAGCATACAATATACCCATACAAAGCCACAATAGTAAATAATAGTGTAGTACGACCTTATCCACCTTTTGTAGTTTTGTCCCAATATAAAATGGATATGTGTTTTTGCATCTATTTTTTAAGGGCATTTAAATCAGTCACAACTTACATAAATTTAACATAATTTGAATTAATATGCTTTGCAAAGACAATTCTCTAAACTTGTCCTTATTTGTTATTTTAAATAGTTTTTAACTTCTATAAATTTTGTAGATCTTTGAATTTACTATATTATGTCATATTTAGCTTCCTAAATTAGATTTTTTATAGTTTATATTTCTAATTAAATTTAATTTATTATTCTAATTAATTATAATATAAACAGGAACAAACTTTGCATGTAAAATACACTCACCTACAATGCAAGATTCCTTTGGCACATCATAAATGCCATACTAAACTTTTTTTTATAAATTGAAACCAATTTATTTTTCATCTACATAAACAATTATAAGATATTATTGTAAGAAAAGTTAATCTTTATCCTAACAAAATGTATCACCCAAAACATTTTCCCACACAAGATATACTAACCAATGTTAAAATTCTTTTTTAAAAATTAAAAATACAAATCAAACAAACAAAATACTCTTCATACTCTTAAACAATTAAATAAAAATTAACACATGAGAAAGAAGACTACCACATCAACAAAATAATTGTCCTAAATTTAATATACTTCTTTCTTTCTTTTTTTTTTTTTAAATTAATTTTTATATTAATTTTTTATATATATACTCTCTCAATACACACTCAACACAAAGCCCAAAACGGTGAAAATATGTTTTTCTTTGCAATTTCCAGAAATTTCCATGTAGAAACTCCACAGCATGGTGGTTGGGAAACTATAAAATCAGACGAAAAAGTGTAATGTTGAGCGTTAAAATATGGCCTGCAAGTTCTAGATAATGATAATAGCTCGAGTTCCACCTTTAAAAGAGTCCGTTTATCCAGCCTCGCAAGTTCAATAATAATTCTCGAGTGCCAATAATAAATTTAAATCATTAAGTTTTAATTATATAGGCCATTATATTTAAATCATTAAAATACATCACTAATAAATTTTGCACGTTAATCAAACCATATAAATTTTGCACAATGATCAAACCATTTAATTAATTCAATAACATGAACATTCCCCTAAAGAGACATTTAATTTAATAAGAAACCTAAGCTAAAGGCATTTTATGTCCCAACAGTTGGACTGATCGTATCTGGGCCTTTGATTTCGCTAACCCTAGATTTTACAATTATATAAAATCACATGAAATCCAGTAGAGTATCATTTTATTCTTCTTCCATATGCATTCAATCATTTTCTCTACAATTTTTATTGTTTCTCGTATTCGGTATATACAGTGAGAGGAGGCAGGGAAGAGGGAGGTCATGTCCTACCGTAGTTATTAAAATTTTCAAATGGATCCTATGTGCATTAGATTATATTGATAGACATTTCCATATGGAAGCCTTTGTGGGTTTTAATACAACTTTTATTTATTTATTTTTTCTTCTTTTTATTTAATTATTTATCTTTTGTATTGGCATACACAGTTTCTAAGTTTGGTTTCAAATAATTTAAAGTAGTTATGAAAATTTATATATATATATATATATAAAGACTTACATCTTGATCAAAATTATCATGTAGAGAGTCATCCCACGAGTGAGTATTTGGAGACTCTGACTTCTACATCTCCTTCTCCATGAGGGAGGTATTTGGAGGTAGAAATTCCTCCACAACTACTTCATCTTTGGAGGCTTGTATGAAGGAATCACTAAATCCATATTTCTCTCTTATTTAATAACAAAATGTATGGAATGACCGAGGCTAATGTAACTCTCTCTAATTTATTTATTTATATAATTAATTAATTAATTTAATTATTTTATTAAAAATTTTACATATTATTATTTTTATTATAATACTTCCCTTCAATAAAACTTTTAACTTTTATTAATTACAGCAAAACAAAAATTCTCACGTTTTGAGATTAAATATATATCCTTATATATTGAGGATTTATTGAGTTTTTAGTTTTTAATTCCATGTCATTGACAGACTACATGTCAAATAATTCTACTGGATATGTTTATGGGTTGTTTGGATGTACATTTTCTCTAAACATAACAAAGTCGTTACTTTTAATAGTGAATTAAAAAACATCTACATTTTATTTTACGAAAACAACAAAGTCAGTATTTTTAATAGTGAATAAAAAAACATTTACATTTTATTTTAAATATAGATGTACATATATAATTTCGTGGATAATGATACCATTTACATTCAATTATTGATATGCATTATTTATATCTAACACATTTAGTTATCATCTACATTTTACTGTAACTCTAGATGTACATATATAATTTCATGGATAATAATGTCATTTGCATTCAATTACTGATATGTGTTATTTATATTTAATACTCTTAACTCTCATTATGCATAATAAATCGACAACAACTGTTTAAAAATTTACTTTTATTTATTTATGAAAAAATTGTGACTCATTCTCAATGTAGTGTGCATATATATAAGTTACTATTTAAAACTATATCCCTTTACATAGATAGCATAATTGTAAATAAATATGGTTAATTAAATTTTTCTTACTGTTATGAGTTGAACATATGTTATGAATTGGACCATCATAATATAGTATAAAAAAACCTTAAGTCTAATATCATAGTATCATGGCCCATTTCCCAACACACATTCAATTATATATAACAAATAATTATATATATGATTTACATTCATTTTAATTAAATATTTTTTTGAAAAAATATAATAAATGAATAATTATAATACTTGAGTACATTTATATTACTAAATCCTTTAGTTTTTAAGGGTACAATACCCAAAGAGTTAATGTATATTTAACAAAATCTTCTTAATTTTTTTAAGATGATTCCTTGACATAACACCCCCAAACATAATGGTGTTTCTTAAACAATAAATAATGAACTATGAGAAATAATAAAACGCAATCTTACATATTTAAAAAAACTAAAACTAACTTATTTAAAATAAATAAGATTTTATTAAAAAAATGAT
>JARHVA010001224.1:2742500-2760000 GCA_037957365.1 Torreya grandis | reverse complement strand
ACTAACAACTCATGTGGATGTGGAAATGTAACCTGCACAGAACACTACATGAACCATTCATAATCAACTCAAGAAAATTGCATGGTTAGTTGATTTAAATTTATACATCATTTATACGATAACTAACAATCATTTTTTTAATCTAAAAAATGTTAATAGTTATTTTATATCTTGTTCATAATTCATCTAACTCTATCGTGAATAAAAAATTTAGTAGCTATATCTATATCTAAAATCATATCAACTAGATGAGAAACAACATGGCATAAGGGGAGAGAGAGAGAGAGAGAGAGAGAGAGAGAGAGAGAGAGAGAGAGAGAGAGAGAGAGAGAGAGAGAGAGAGAGAGAGAGAGAGAGAGAGAATTACCAATGTAATCAAACAATGCCAAGTATAATTCAAAAATATAACTCAAATGATATATATATATATATATATATATATATATATATATATATATATATATATATATATATATATATATATATATATAAGTTAAATAAAGTGAACTTAATCAACTTGCATATATATAATAAGTTAAATAAAATGAACTTAATCAACTTGAAAACATACCATTGATAATAGGTTATATATAGATAATGAATTCTCACATAGTAATAAGGTAGAAGATAATGTATATTAAATAAAAATAAACTTCATAATAATTTATGAGTCCACAAACTATCAAAAATCAATAACATCCATGATTAGGATCTCAAGGCATGATAATATACTCCATATGTAAATCAAGGTCCATAAAAATGTAATCTACAATTAACCATTTTCAAATCTAAATATATTTAAACATGGATAGATATTCTAATAAAAAATAGTATAAGGAAAGATCAAATCCATTGTGTAACAGACACACTATTATGTTCAAAACAAAGCTACAAATGGCATTACTATACGTATGGAAACATACCTAAATGTTTATGCATTTTATAAAGTAAGGATACTCAAAATTAATGAAGAAAATAAGTGCATGCATCACGACCAATTTATGGTTACCTCAATAGTTTTGAATTGTCAAAAACCTTATACAAATAATCATATCAATGTGTACCATAAGAGAGTTCAACTAGAATTATGGGTAGCATAATGTGAAAACTTCAAGAATGATAATCCTTGTAGCTATATTTTAAACCAATGATACCCTAAAAGGCACTAACAATAGAAAAATTATATATAGATCCCAATGGTGGCCAAATAAACTATCAAACATAAGGAAATGCCAAAAATAAGGGATGATATAAAATTATTTTATGTCTTGAGTTCTTGTGTGTTTCATAGAGAGTTAATTTTAAGATGCCCTTCTAGATAACCTATTGTAAATATCTGGTGAATCTAGGGAAAATTTAATCACAACTGTGGTGAATCCTCCATGGGTGATGGTGAATCTATGATGATTCTGAAGGAGTAAAAACAAATAGTTTCCTTTTTTATACAACCATTCAGATGCACCGAAAGATAGAAATTAAATGGAGCTAACAAAATGCTACACCAAACATAGACAAACTTAATGGATGCACTAGATGGATCTATCAAATGGCTAAGTTGAACAAATATGCTCTATGTTTGTGTCAATCAGGTTGTGATAGATAATTATCAAATAGATCTATATAATGGTTGTATTGAATGACAAGTGCCAAATGATTGTGCTGAGTGGAAAACTAATTTAGCTATGTCAAACATCAAAGTTGGACCAAGCTACTAGCTAACCAGTGCATCTAGTATACTATTTGGTTGCTCGATCGCCTCCCTAGTCCTATAAATACACCCTCATCCTTCATTTTAAACATTTTTCACATTAGATTTCTGGTCTTGACTCCCACTTTGGCCCCACCCATAATATTTAGCCATGGGAAGAAAATATGTTTTAAATAACTTCCTAATCCAGTACATTTTGAAGATCATACAATAATCAGATGCATACATGGTATAATGATTAGAGTTCAAAATATAGATATGATGCCATGTTATATATTTACCTAGCTATATCCTAGAGAAATAGGAATTTCAAATTGTTCAAGGATATATTTCTAAATATGAATATAAATCAAATTTAAAAGGGGTTTATAAGGGGAATTTAGATTCATGTGTTACCAAAAATGGTAGTGCTTCTTCTGCAAGTATTGCCATTGTTTTAGACAAGCTGATATGAAAAAGATTAAATCATGAACTAGTCAAGCTACCTCTAGTAACCAATGTCATGTATCCATAGGATAATACCTAAATTCATCTACAATCATATGAGGTATCCAAAAAAATGGTTTAAAATGTCTATTATGAAGATGTGGGTCATAATTTAGATGACAGGGATAATGAACAACAAGAGATGGCACTTAAAGATGTCAAAATCCATCCACATTTGTTAAATGTCTTTCAAATTGATTAATATACTAAAAGTATGGAACAACATTAAATAAATAAAAAATATGAAACCTTTGGTGACATAAAAATTGAATTGTTTCATGGAACTTAGGATTAGCGACCACCATATATAAAGCCAAACCAAGATGTAGAATTTAGAGAGAACTCTTATTACATGGAAATATTCATTCAATGTATATTTATGTTAATGAATCAATCATCAAAAATGATCTTTGGAAAGTATTTTCTATAGGAAATCAATTTCATCCTTATAAATTTAATACCAAATGCACTAGTGTTGTGGCAATCCTCAAGTCAACAAATCCATTATAGATTATATCTGTGATGAACAGATTGTAACTAAATGTTCAATATGCTACATGTTTATGGAATGTAATAATTAAGTATTTAAATATATTTCATTCCCTAAACTTGTAGCATATTGAACATTCAGTTATAATTTACGCATTGTAGATATAGTCTATAATGGATTGGTTGACTTGAGGCTTGTCACAACATTAGTGCATTTTGGTATTAAATTTGTGAGGATGATATTGATTTTTTTTATAAAATTATCTCCGAAGATCATTTGTGATGATTGATTCATCATCATAAATATCCATTGACTGAATATTACCATTTACTGAGAGTTTTGTTTGAATTACTCATCTTGGTTTGGCTCCCTAAATGGTGGTTGTTAATCCTGAATTCCATGCAATAGTTCAATATTTATATCACCAAAGGTTTTGTATTTTTTGTTTAATTATAATTTATCCATATATATTCATCAATCTTAAGGACCTTTATCAAATATGGATTACTTTTGACATGTTCAATTACCATCTCTTATTGTTCATTATCTCTGTCATCTAAATTACACCCCAAATATTCACAATACACATTATTGACCATTTTTTGGCTCGCTCATATTATTATACATGAATTATAGTGTTATCCAATAGATCCATGACATGGTTACAAGATGCAAATTAAGCAGTTCTTGATTTAATATTTTTCATATCAGCTTGTTTAAAATAAAGGAAATACTTGTAGAAGAAGCACCATCATTTTTGGTAACTCTTGACATATGGAATATAAATTTCCCTTATAAACCCATTATAAATTTTATTTCTCTTCATATTCAAAACTATCTCATTTAACACCATGTTAACTTTATATTTATATAGGATAGTTAGGAAATGTAAAGGTGCACATGTAGTGTTTTGTTTGTTATCCCTAATACCATTGAAAATCACTTATGTAACCTTTAATAGGTGAGGTACATTTAATGGTTTTCTATATTTCATGGTTTCAACCTTGGTTTCTTTATTATTTTTCACCTTGTATTGGTAGGGTTTGGGAATTCAATCCTTGATTGTTTTGTTTTCCTTTCTTCTACCCATACCCTTAAATTTTAACTCCTTTTAATATTCTTATAGTTTTGTTCATCACTATCATTTGGTCTACCATTTGGCACTTCCATTCAGTAATATTGGAGGTATTATCATTTGTCACTATCATTCGTCTCCTTTGATCAACACTATTGGTGTTCACTATGTGGTGTTATCATTTGATTACTTGGTTTGGGTTTTATTAGTTACCTTGTTTGATATTGAGGGTCAAGTTTAATTGAAATATATATATATATATATATATATATATATATATATATATATATATATATATATATATATATATATATATATATATATATATATGGGGTAAATTAAAGGGTAATCTAAGATATTACTATAAATGGTTGATGAGATGACCTGAAAAATAATTTATATTCCTAAATTTTCAGCAATCCGAACACATCATTTGAATGGACAAATTATTTGTTGCAAACTTTGTAATCTAAGAAACATGCAATTTGAGCCCTATTTGGAGTATTTGAACATAGAAAATGCTAAAAAATGTAGTGGGAAGTTGTTTTGGTTATATACCCCATATTTTTAGTCTTTTTCTAATGTTAATATTATGTCAAAAGTGAAATTATAATTTCAAGGCATGGAGAGGCCAAATCAATATATACACATAAGACCTAGTGAAATTAAAAATATAGAAATATTCTATAGGTGTAGGCATAATAATCTAAATTAGCATAGTCATTATGGACATTATCACTATAAATTTAATATTACCAATTGACATAGGTGTGTTATATTCACTATAAAAATATGTGTAGGTTTTCATGATCTATTTAATGCAAACAAGAATGATTATCCATTTAACGACAACCTCTAATTTTGGGATTCCTAGATATTCACTTAGACCAAACATGCAGACAATAATAATAATTTAAATATTTTAATTCTCATTAATTACATCATTTAAATGTTTAGATAATATATATTACATCACACTACCATATAAGCTTCATTTTTGAGACAAAAATGTGAAAAAAATACATCTATCTCTATTCTAGACTACTCTACTTTGATTTATTATTACACCTAGTTTGATCCCTTTCTAAAATGAATTATCTAACTAAATCATAGTATTTAATTAACATCCACAACTTCATGGAGTGTCTCTTCAACTTAAATGACATTTTAAAAAATTTAAAATATTTAGGCATCCTTCAGTTTTTAATATCAACACCTAACTATCAATAATTGTTAGCAACTATCAGGGGATGTCTTTAGGCCAAACAATAGTGACAAAAACCACCAAATATTTATCTATGTTTATCCAATTGACATGAAATTATTATAAAAGAATAAAAAAATTAGTACCCTAAATTTTAATCATTGCATCAAGTTTTACAATTTTATTCTTACCACAACAAGATAACCATCTTTCTAAGTGTTGTAGACTAGACTAGGTACTCAAGTGACATTTTAAAGGTGAACAATAAGTATTATCATCATAACTCTATCATATTTTATCCAATTGACCTTAAATTTATAAAAATATTTTAAACTACTATTCCTACCATCTCACCAAGATTTTACATATAATTTTTACTAACGGTAAAAAAATCCTCTTGCCAAGTGGTGAAAAATACAAGTATGACATAGTATGACAAAAATATATGGTACATTACCAATTTAACTTGAAATTATCTAGAATTAGGAATCTAAGTTTAAATTTACATGTAAAACCATCACAATAAAATTAATCATCCCATTCTTAGTGCACAAGGAGAAACATCTTTCCAAGTGTTTTGTGAAAATCAAATGGTATGATACTTAATGGCTCTAAATGATTAAAAAATAGGTTTTAAGTGTTAAGTTAAATTATCTCAACATTTTTTATCATTCAATCATTAACTTCCATGAAGATACATTATGTAAATGTTACGATCATATCCTAAAATTAAAAATTAAAAATTATATGGGATAACTCCAAATGGTTTGAAACTTGGTACAAATGTTGTAAGTGTTAGGTTTTATGACCTCACATAATTTCACCATCTAAATCTTAATTTAATTGAATAAACATTTATGACAAATGTCTATCTCTTAGTAGTAAAATATATTCATCATAAATGTCTTAGATAAAAATAAGTAAAATACATTTGAACTCTTCTTATGGAAAATGAATACTTTCACAATATAACTCCTGAGAGGTGAAAAGTATTAATAAAAACTATGCATACACAAAACAAAACAAAACCCTAAGTTAACATATTTTTGGTTGATGCAATATTTCCCTTCACCTTGGATGCTCTTGTATTAGACACATAGGGTAATGGCAATGTTCATGAGCTCCTACTCATGAAATTTATATGAGATCATCTATAATTTTAATATGTTTTTCAACTTCAAATACATTCATCTAAGTTTCATCTTTAGCTACCCCATTATTATAGTTGACCATTTATTCATATTACTCATCATTCCTTGTCTTATTGTCAATATGAATTTTTATAATGGCTTCCATTTCATCATTAACTACTAGTATAAATTGATCCCTTCAATACATGACTGTAAAAATGTTGTCACTTGTTTATCCCTTAATGTATGGGTAAACTTATGCTATATTGAAGATAGGTGATATGTGTACACTATAATAATTCCAATTCATAATAATTAGCTAATAAATTCCTTAAAATATGAAAAGGACCAATCTTATTCCACTTAATTCTATCGTAATCACCTTTCAAAAACCCATCCTTGTGAAAATGTGCCAAATCTAAGTCGCCAAACTCAAAATTCAATTCTATCATTTGCATATCATCATGTTTCTTGTATTTTATATCACACTCTTCAAGTTTACTCTTGACTTCCTCATGCACATCATGCATAACTTGAACATAGTCTTCACCTTCCACCCATATCCTACTAATCTTAATGGTACTGATAAACTCACATACACCAATAATTATGATAGCATACGCTATTTCAAAGGACTCAAACTTTTACTATGGTTAACGACTTCATTGTAATCAAATTTATCTTGTGCCAACATAAATCCCAATATTTGGGTTTATCACCAACTAACATCTTATAAATTTACCAAAAATTTGATTCACAACTATTTTCCCATATGTTTGAGGGTGATAGGTTAAACTAAAGTATAACCTTGTGCCCAAATTATTTCATATCAACCTCCAAAAGTTCCCAAACTAACTTCTGCCTCTATTTAATACAATACTCCTTTACAACCTATGCAATCATACATATTATATTAAAATATGATTAAAATTTTGGTGGCATCACTAGTATTATTAGATGATAAAATATGATCCATCTTATAAAATATATCAAAAATAACAATTATGGAATCATTACCTTGTTGTGTTCTTGGCAATCCAAGAATAAAGTCCATACTCAATATATCTCATAGTTTATTGGCAATAGGTAATGGATGATACAAATGAAAATTTTGACTTTTTACCTTACGATGTCATGAAACTCAACACTTATACACAAAATTATTCACATATGTACTCATCCAAGGCAAAATATTACTCATCACTCAGTGTGCCAGAGTAATATTAGAACTCAACTGACCAGCTAGACCTTCACTATTTTTTATTTCAATAGGTTATCTCTCATAGAACCTTGAGTTATACACAAATTATTCCCTTTGAAAAAATATCCATATTAAATCATACACTCTAACCATTAACTTAAAAATTTATTTTTTATATTCTGACACATTGTCCATGCATCTCAAAAATATAAGTGTTCTTCATATAACTCTTTCATTGATTCAAATCCAATGACTTTCAAATTTATCTTATTCACTAAAAGAGCTCTTGTACTCAATGAATCCAATAACTTATTATACTTTACACTTATACATTGAAAAAATATATTTCAATAAATTATACCCATTTCATGTTTCATTGATTTAGATTACCTTAGCTATTTATGAAATATAAAACATGATTTTCTATGTATAAAGTGAACTCCTTTGGAAACAAGTAATGTCACCACTTCTTGAGAGCCTGCATCATTGCATATAATTATTGATCATAGATTTAATACTTTATCTTATCATCATTCAAATTATTACTAAAATAAGAAATGGGCATACCTTCATGATTTAACATCATTCCTATGTTTTTTTTAGTTTACATCAAAAGAAACCTAAAACACTTTTCTATAATTTTATAAGGCTGACAATGGTTATTCCATCACCTTTATCTTCAAAAATAGAAACCTAGTCTTTCTTGAAATAGTCCACTGAAATATCTTCTTATCTCCCTTCATAGTCTCCATAATGGGTGCACATATGTAATTAAATATTTTGATCTATAAAATTAGCAACCCATG
Source organism: Torreya grandis (assembly GCA_037957365.1). NCBI lineage: Eukaryota > Viridiplantae > Streptophyta > Pinopsida > Cupressales > Taxaceae > Torreya > Torreya grandis. Next base: position 2,751,900 of record JARHVA010001224.1, on the reverse strand, counting down.
GAAACATATTACTTCAAACATGATCTTAAGTGAAGGCCAAACCAAAACTTCCCTCACCTTCTCAGGGTCTATCTTAAACCCATCATTTAAGATTATGAATCTAAAATATATCAACTTCTATTGCATGAAGATACCCTTCTTCAATTTCAATAACAATTTGTTAGGATGAAAATATGACTCACTTAAACATAATTAGGGATTAATTGATCTAATTAAATAAAAGAAGTAAAAAACTCATGGGACAAAGAATTACCTTATTTTTAGGACTCATGGGTGATCCAAGGGCCCAGAAAATCCATAATATATAGTATAGGCAAGATATAGTTATTTCCATTAAAGGTTCCAATGATTTCTTCAATATCATTTAGTTTCTCATTGTTGGTTTTCTCTAAAAATGGACCATTTACAATGTAATGGGTAGGTCATTGCTCATTAAAAAAATATAAAAGAGAGGAAGAGAGAGGATAAAAAATAGATTAATCAATTGATTGAGATATATTAATATAATTGTGTGTCCACTTACAAGAAAACAACATTAGAAACTTATTCTTATATATTACTTCTCAAATTAGTATATTTGGAAAACTATCAAGTCAAAACAAGGAGGAAGGGTATGTGAAATCCTAGCTCAATCTCAAAAGAGTTTTGGTACTTAGATGTGTCCACTATTACAATGGCAAACAATGCTATTTTTATAAACATGACTAATCTATCATGGATATAATGCAAAACCATAAATTAAATTATCTTGATACAAACATTAAATGAAATAACTAATTAGAGCTTAGTGTTTTGTGATAACATATTAGTAAAGGATAATGATCTATTCATGGCATAATTTTATATAAAACTTCCATGATCAAAGTGGATTCAATCTCTAATGCAATCCAAGATCCAATGATCAAAAGTCATTCTCTGGTACTCAATTTATTATATTGACTAATTCATCAATCTAAGCATGAAGCGACACCTCATTGTATACCAACCCCAATAATAAATATGTCATTTCATGTGTTCATTTTTTCCATTCCAAAATTATTATGTTTACCTTCAAGTTAGAACAACTTATTCTATATGAAATACTTTCTTTATTAAATTTTAGTGCCCATGTAATATTGGAATAATGGGTTGTTTCAATCTGTAAATAGGCACATTTTTTTCTCTTGATGAACCTATTGATATATATGTCATTTGGGTCGACTCTACCTTAGAGTTGTGAACAATTTTTTTAATTTTAACCTCTACCTTTACCTAAATCTTTCTCAATACTCTAGCCATTACCATCTCTTTGCTCATTTTATCATGTGATTAGGTCACTAGATCTTTGATGTATGTTATTTTTAATTGACTATGTGTTTTAGATGATCCAAAATTCTCAAGTATATGTCTTGTAGTTGCTAGACATTATTTACATGTAGTATTTGCTTATAATCAAATGCTAAACTTTCACTTACCCATCAATTATTATTCACCTTGGTCTTCTAATTTAGTTTCATTATCTATTGAGGGAGATGCTTGCATGGTTTATTTACTACCACTTATCATGATTCTAACTCTATGTTGCTCTACTTATCTTTCTATTAAGTTTTCCCCATGTTTTCTTTTCTATCACTTTTCATGATTATAGAGACTTAATGTCTTTAATGATTGTGTCTTCTACCAACATCCTCTCTAAGTTAGTGGGCTGATGACACATGGAAAACTCTCACTATTTCTCTTTCCTAGAAATGACCATAAAAATAACTCTATGGACTTCATATCTAGGGTAGTGGGATGTTGACATGTGGATGGATCTCATAAATTCACTCACCCATAAATTATAGTACAAGGAGATTTTTTGAACTCATCTCAAGGTTAGTGGGATGATAATGACACATGGATAGATCTTGTTTCTCCACTCACCTATAAATGATCATATAAGTAACTTTGTTGATGTCATCTCTTGGTTAATACTATCATTGATCCAAGCTAAAGGGGTTCTGATATGGTGTTGATTGACACAATCCTAGAGTATTAGGGGCATAAAACTTTAGCACTAGTGCTTTACCCTCAATTTGTCAAACTTATGGTATAGTGCCAAGTGGCACAATCTTAGGGTCTCAAAGGTAGGAAGCCTTACACATCCCACTGAATTTATGTTTAGTCAGGTCAATAGGATCCTACCCCATGACATGATCTCAAGGTATTTAAAATGAATGATCCGGACAATAATTCGGATAACAATTTGGGTGATGGGTCCACCCCATTTGATGGCAGAACTTCCGGGAGCCATAACTTTTGCACCGTAGCTCCAATTGACTCGCCGTTTGAACCGTTGGAAAGATAATAATGAGGGGAAAGTCATGAGATGGCATTGAACTTTGCTCAATGAAGTTTGACCCCCTAAAACTCAACAGAAGTGTCCCAAATTTTAATTTTATTAGTCCAGTCTAAAAATAGTAAGTTTCTAAAAATAGTAATTCCTCAAATTTTGTATTGTTGTAAATCGTAGAAGTCAAACCAATTCATCTCCCTCGAGATTGGTGACCTTCCACATCCTTCCCACACCTTCAAAACATGTATAAATGAAGATGTAACCCAAAATGGAAATCAGACATCTCTTCTCAGAGATAAGCATATGTTTGGGTCTGCAATTTTGATAAATAAGACATCTCTTCTCAGAAATAAGCATATGTTTGGGTCTGCAATTTTGATAAATAAAACATCTCTTTTCAAAGATAGCATTATTTGAATTGTGTTATTCTTATTTCAGCCAAAGCTTTTGAGTTTTGGATCAATGAATTAGTCATTTTTCAAAATGGAGATGTTCTTAAATGTTATTTAGATGCATAAAAGGGTCTAAAAACCTTAGAAGATGTCTATGAGAAAAATAAGGCAAATATTCTACAAGAAGAAATTAATAAGTTAGTGAATGAAATCTAAATGAAGCACTTAGAAAACATGAAATTTTCCAAAACCCCAAAAATGAAAATAAAGTCAAATTTCAATGTAAACTTGACCAAACAAGCATTAGTCTCAGTGAAATATATCATTTTAACAATTTAATGAACATTTTAAATTGATAACATTATCCTTTTAATCTAAAATCAAACTAAATATGGGTGTATACAAATCATAATGAAATCCAAAATCTCAAATCCAAAGCACAAGACCAATGTTTTTAATAAAATATCACTTGAATAAATTACAATTAACATGGAAAAGTTTAGACTTTGAAAGGTAGATGCTTATAGGCTATATCAATGACTATACAAGAATATACACTTGAATTGACATATAAATTATAAGAACTATATAGATCGACATCAAATGAATACATAAATCATTTTAAAAACTTTAAAGGTCATTTTTTAAATCTAAAATTATGGCAAGGAATGTCTAGCTATTGCAAATGAATGATCAAGTGAAATTAGGTCAACACTATCAAGTGGTACTCATTTGATGAAGTCATATTAGTATAAAAAATATAAAAATAAAATAGATATTCTAAATCAAGAGGCTCCCCATTTGAGATATTAATTAATGGGGCATGTTGGACCTAAAAAAGGTGACTACTATGGAGAAAATGTTGTTCAATATTCAAAACATAAACTATAAATCATCAAACACAACAAAATACCCAAAACAACAAACAAATCCTTCAAACAAAATTAGAATATGAAAATACTAAAGTATTCCTAAATATGTGGCATATTAAGCTTCAAATATTTATAAGACCATCAGTGGGTCTTAGCCATGATTAATTCTTTTATATCCCTTGCATTCACATAAAGAAACATAAACTTATCTAAAACAATTAGAATTTATGAGAGGGAAAAATATGGATGTTTGTCTTGGGGGTAATGTCATGGGCATTACTGTACTTCCATCCATGAATTTATAGCCTTGATAGAGATACATCTAGTCCCACTCAAGTTCTCATTTCTTTTCCAACCAGGGCATAAATCCTATGATGGAGATTGCCTGGATCACACTTTCGAGGAAAGAATTTTTAATTTTAGTTAATTTCCTTTGAGTTATTTATTTTTGAATTATGTTATCCCTTATTATATTAAGGTTTGGGGACCATTCCATAGGTATAATTATATACTCAAAAAAATGGTAACTATTAAGACATGTCTAACCTAATTCTTTGTCTGCATTTTTCTTCAAAGGTTAAATTAAGTGTAATTTGATGGATTCAAAAAGAAAATGTTACATTTATAAAATTCACACATTCTATTTTAAATCATAGGGCTTAAACTTATAGAAATTCATAAATAAAATTGTAGTGGCTTATGTATCTATTCAAGGATAATTCACATTATAATGTCCAAAACTAAAAACTCTCCTACTTTATTGTCAACCATTTGGAGTTCTTGGCCTATGAGAACATAAGGACATGACAATGATTTGTATTACCATTGTCTAGAAGTTTATTTTTTATTATTTTAAGTATAATTATCTTACCACATTGATGTTTTATTCTTAGTGATAAGGGATGACACAAGATGTAATAAGGGAAATGCAAGAATGTCAAGAGACTACCCTTTCAACGATTCAATTCTCATAATGAACATACAAATGAATCTAATCAATTTTTTAAAAGTCACACTAAAAACCACCTAAGATTTAAAACAAAAACCAACTTTCAATAGGTTGTGAGGTGGAAAACAACAACAAATGAAACAAACTAAAATCAAATAAATTAAATTAAATTAAAACAAACATCAAAGTAGGAAACACTAACTATTAAAATGGAAAATTATATATAAAATATATACACAAAGAAAATTCAATATCTTCACTTAGAAATGGTATTTAATTGAGTAACCATGAAGTAATTCTTCAATTATTATTCGTTAACTAGTAATGGGATGTAATTGAATTGAAGACCTCTCAGTCTAAACACATTTTATCCCAAAAGCTTAGATACTTGGTAAAGAACAATTTATAAAATAATTAATTTATCATGATGACCCTTTATACCATGTGATTTGCCCCATAAAAAGACCAAATATGAAACATGAAAGACCTTCACTTGTTATTTTTGATCAAACCATCTTTTCACAATAGTGTAAGATTTGCTAAAAATTTGTAAAGCTTCATCCTTCTAACTGGATTAGGACCAACAATCTAAACTGGCTTCCTTGATATTCTTCTATTTATCTTCATATGAACTTATAAGTGGGCTTCTTCAGCTATATTGGGAAAATCAGTTTTAATTCATAGACAAGAAAGAAAGAGGAACTATTCAAGCTTTGTTTATGCCTTGTTCTATTAGGACATAGTTCATATTTGAGCAACACATGCCAATTACATGGGTTTTGATCAATTTATTTATTCATGGAATTTAAAAAATTATTATTGGTTGATTCTACCAAACCAGTTATTTATGGATAATAATTTGAAGATAATTTCAATGCAATTCCATTTTGATATGTTCACTCATTCAATTTAACTGATTGGAAGGTTGGTTTATTTTCATAAACAAATGTTAGAGGAGTCCCAATTTGTATTAGAATGTATTCTAATGGGAATTAAAAAAAAAACATCAATTTTATTATTCCTTTTTACTTTGGATTCAATCCATCTCATATAATATTTGGTGGTGGTGAGAGTGAAATTGTGACCCACTGATGAGTTGGCATTTATGACCCTAATGAAATCTGGACCCCACTAGGAAAAGATAAATTCCTCTATCACTATTTGAAGAATATATGAACATTAATTTCCCTTTTATAAAAACTATGACATGAATGAAAAGTCCTCACATGTGTATATGTATATTTTAATAATAATGGCCAATAGTAGCAAGCTCTAAGAATTATGTTTGCAATCACATTATCAAAAGAATGACCACTTCCCAACTTATCATGAAATGAATTCATCACCTCTTTTGCTTCTTCCTTAGATAAACATCTCAAGTAAATTCATTCATTATTCATGAGGTACAACACTCCACTTTACAACATATATGGCATGCATCTTTTATCCTCAATTCTCTCTTTTGCTTCCTATTAAAATGGGCAGGGGGTTTTCCATAAAGTAAATAATGGGTAATTGAATCATACAATGGACCAAATCAAATCTCCAATGGATTAACTTATAAAATTGATATGTTGGGATCACCTTATGAAATTAATCTATATATATCTTAACCACATACCAATTTTGTATGTTTAACTTCAATGTCACATCCTGAAGCTTAATAACCCAACATCCTCTTCTTTTACCCAGCTCATTATGTCCTAATATTTCTTGACCATAGGGTCTATAACTATGGCATGCACTTTATTCCTCAATATGTAACTATGAAACTTTATGACTACCTTCATCAATGTGTAGGCTAGTTTATCCAACATAGGGCACTTTAATTTAGCTTCTTTCAAATATGATCTCATAAAGGTTATAGGTTGTTCTTCATCTTTAAATCATTTTGTTAAAACAATTTCAATTATATGATTAGAGGTGAAAGAGTAGAGATATAAATCATTAGCATAATTTAGGATAATCAACACCAAATCTTAGATAATTAAATTCTTAATACCTTGAAACACCCTCTTATAGTAAGTATCTCATTCTACCTTAGCTTCCTTATTTGGCATGGCATTTGTAGATTTAGTGATCTCGACAAAACTAAAAATAAACTTTCATAAAAAATTAAATTTCCCAAAAAATGATTTAAAATCTTTCCTACTATTTGGTAGATGAATTTTTGAAATAACACTAGCTCACTTAGAATCGATTGGGATACCTTATTTGGTGATAGTGTGTCTTACATGTTTACCTTGTTGCAAAGAAAACATTTTATGGGGTTGAGTGGTATACCAAACCCTGTACAGTTTTCAAAGACCTTCTCTGTATGACTCAAGTGATTTTATCTATGTTTATAAAGTATAGTTTGGTCATATATATATACTATTATGCACTTACCAATTATGTCTTTGAAAGTAATGTCCATATCTCATTGAAATGTAGCACTAGCATTAAGTAAACCAAATGGAATTTTCTTGAAGGTGTAGGTACCCCACTTGGTAGTGAATGTTGTTTTGGATATATCTTATTTGGTGAATAAGATTTTATTGTAAACTGAGAATTAATCTAATAGGTTCAAAAAACATTGACTTGTTGAATGAACTCATCAAGTGAAGATAGGGGATAGTTGTCTTTATATGATGCATAATTTAAATTTATGAAATTTACACAAAAATAGATTTATCAATTTCTCTTCCTCATAGTTATTAATTTTTTCACCCAAGTTGAATGATGCATCAAGAAGATCATCATAGATGATAACATATTCTAGACTTATTTGATAAAGAGTGGTTTAAGGACTATATTTTTAGGCCTTTGACACTTCATAAAGGGCCTTCAATCATGCTTTAATGAAATTTTATGGGTCATAACATGAGGGTCAAACACCTTTAGGTCATTTTAGCTCCATGGTATGATATCTTGATAGTGCAACAACATATTCTTGAATTATTGTATCTTTTGATCATAGAATTCAAGCCCAACTACCATGTTTTTAGGCTTGTCTATAGTTCCCATGTTGAGAATTCATGAATCTTTCCTTATCTAAAGCTCCTTTTCTAATTTAGATTCGATGCTAGCTTGATTATAAAATCTCTCTAATTAAATTATTCCTTTTTGAATATGATTTTATTTTAGATAAATCACTCCTTCATACTTATATTATTGTTCTCTAAATTTAAATCTTTCATCTTCATCAATTACCTATACATAAAAAGTGTTGGAGTTAAATAGGAAATAAAGAATTTGCTTATCATCATCAAAGAAATTAAAATGTTTAACATTATGAGGAAAAAAATGATAAGGAATTAATTCCATACAAAACTTTTAAAGTTCAGTCTTGTATAGTGGTGTGAGGTTAGAGACTAAGATAGCTAATGAACTAGCCATAACAGTCTCTTCTCTATGAATGAATTACATGTCAATAACATTAAAGGACTCAATCAAGTCCCAAGCATGATGTTTATATGTATTTAAATAGTAAATTTTTCACTTAAACTTTTTGCCTACATGGCTGACAACCAATTTAGAATTAGTAAAGACTTTTAATTGGTGGATATCAAAATTGATTGCAAATTGTCTACCCAAGGTCAAGGATTCATACTCTATCATATTGTTAGTACAAGGAAATTATAATCTAAAAGTGAAAACATTAGTATTACATTTTGGATCAATGAGAAAAATACCAACCTTAGATCCTTCTTTGAAGTGTGGTCTCTCTCAATACAATGACCACATACTTAGATTTCAATCATGATTAGAACTTTCAGTATTTTTTATTTGGTTGATAAAGTATAAACACCTACCTCTGTGTAAGTGAAGTTAAATTGTTCGTTAATTATATGTACTCAATTAACATAAATTACATTCATCGATGTATAACATTCCTAATTTGATTTTCCACTTCTCTCCAAGGAATCAATATATGGAAAACATCAATTTCGATATAACCATTGATTGATCTTGACCAATACTTACTCAGTAACATGTGCTATGGTTCTAGGATCTAAAGTACTTATATATCTATGAAATGTTTCAATCTTGGCTCATATTTTAACTACACATGGAAATTCAATATCCCACCAACCCCCTTGACTTTAGACTTGTCCAACTATCTACCACTTTGTCTAATTTCAAAGGCACCAATCCTAGCTTCTTGTAAACATCTGAAGGCACAACATTATTTGATACGCTGGAATCTATAAGACATTTATGAAGGTTGTTAACAAAAATTATGATTGTAATAAATATTCTTGAGACATAAACCATAATCTTATGTATTGTGGCATTAGTATTGGTATGTTTCCTTTGTTTGGGTTGGCTACTCTTATCTATAAGTGACTTAAGAATAAAATCCCTTCGTTGACTGATTTTTACTAATTCATGGAGGTTTATGCTATATTTAATCCTTTTCATGTCTTCCATTATGTCATAACTTGTTTTATTAGTGGAGGAATGATTTTTACCTAATTTTGGTGGAGGTGGATCATTTCTAGCCTTAGTATCTAGAGGTGTAGCAGAATTATTTGGTGGATTTGAGGTAGTTAGAGGTTGGTATGCTCTACTAATAATAATATAGTTTCCTCTTTGGTACTGTTGAAAGTATTGAATGTTATTGTGTTATATTTAATTTCATTATATTCATGTTAGGGAAATATAGAGTTTATAAGACCATGGTTGTATTAGGATACTTTGATGAACTATAAGCATCAGGATTACTTGAAGTATTCTGATAATTTGGGATAACCTCATATTCATCAATTTCCTTCTATAGAATTTCAAAGGTTAGACAAATCTCAAAATAGTCAAGTTTTACATGTTGGGTAGTATTTTGGACATGACACCAATTGGTCAAGGCAATCTACATAATATTGATCTTAGGAAA
>JARHVA010001224.1:2662500-2737500 GCA_037957365.1 Torreya grandis | reverse complement strand
ACTGTTCCATGAATGGATGTATCCATTCATTAAAATCATTCTCCAAGGCAAATAGGTTATTTCTTGGGGAGAGCAGATCAGCAATGCCCTCCATGAGTAGCTAACCAAGGTACAGACTTCTTCCAAATTTTATACGACTCCGTACCTTGTGTACATAGCTACCACAATGCAAACTTTTTTGGGCTTAACAACTGAGGGGGATAGAAAGATGACCCTAGTGTACTCATATTACCCCCAATTGACTCTGCAAGGATCGACCTGCCATTTCAAAAGGATAAATGATGCCTTCTTCACCGTATTTCTATGTCTCTTCGACTCTCAACTTGAGTAGAAGAGAGTATCAGATGAGGCTTGGACAGTGGTTAACTATTACAACTGCATGTTCCTTCAATTTTCCACCTTCTGCTATCTCCGGGTGGGCTTTTTCCAAGGCTACCCCTATATGCTCCCTAAGTTCCCTTCAGATAAGTTGGTACTAATGGAACTTTGTTGATAACTGATTGTCATACATACCAGACAAATGGAGCTGAAGAAACCAGGTTTCAGGTTTTCAATCAAAATTAGCAGGTATTCCATTGCAACAGCATCCAAAGCCAAAGTCATGGAAATAAAAATGCAGATGGTCACTCTAAAACCATTCAAGAGAAGAGAAAAATTTGACTATAGGGGAGTCAAGGACAAAATCAGATGAAAAAATCAGTTCCATGAGCCCATGATTGAAGATATTTGGATCGACCTGAGGACGGCTGAAGAAATTAGAAAAATAGACTATTGCAGACTAACCCTAGAGTAGATCAAATATTTGGGGCTTGCAGAGATCCCCTCCAGTCTGATCGATGACATAAATAGTATCAATAGCAGATACCTAGCTGAAAAGGTTGCTGGTTCCCCTCTTCCTCCAACTCAGTGGTCTCAGAAAGAGCTGACTTCTCTAAGAAAAAGATTCGAACCAATATTGGCTAACACCAATGATTGGTTAGCAGCCAAAGGGATCATCCTGAAAGAATTCATCACGAGATCTAAGGCTGAGTACCAAGCAGAGATGAAGAAGAGGGTAGAGAATAGAACCAAGAACAAAGGTGATGTACCTTCCCCTTCTAGACCTCACAAGCCTAGAATCATCTTTGTGTCTAAGAAACCAAAGACTACTGAAGAACTTGAAATGGCAGCTAAAAAAACTGAGGAATAGAGCCCTCAGATACAGGCAACCCAGCGAATGGAGACAAACGATCAACCATCAGGGCAACCAAGCACTGGACCTCCACTCTCACAAGAAGAAGCACAGCCACTCAAGAGCATCTCTCCTTCTCCCCCTCAGTCTCTTGTGGTACCCTCTTCTCCTATCTCTCTGATCAATGTTCCCTCTTTCAGAGCCACTTCTCCTTCTAGGGTCATATTTGGTGATCCTCAGGGTGCTTCTAGAGGTTCTCCTCACTCTTCTGGGTCCATTTTAAGTTCATCATCTCCTTTCAACTTGGAAGAAAGCCCTACATAAGAGCCAGAATTAGTATTTGGTACAGTTTTACTAGTTACTCCAACTATGACCACTATCACTAATAGCAGTGTAGAAGCTGTCACAGTAACATTAGCTGAGGGAACCATTGCCACAATAGGTACTTCTCTCCCGCCTTGGATGTTAGCTTTCACCCCCAAAAGAAATAATTTGGCCATATCTCTAGATGACTTTGACTTTGGCAAAATAGTGCCGGTGAAAGCTAAAGCTCCTAAGAGGCCAAGGATCCTCTCGAAATTGGTCAAGAAAAAAGGGCAAAAATTTTTAGAGATTACCAAGCCTCCAGAAGATGCAAGGATCCTCTCTTGTGTTGAACATGGCAAAGTTACTCATGAAGGTGCAAAAAGTGACCTTCAGTCTGTTATAGACATCATGGTCCAAAAATTTTATCAAAAAAAAGAGATGAAAGATTTTTACAAGGCCAAGACAGAGTAGCTAACGGTAGTAATAAGAAGGTTCACTCTTCCCCCTGAAGTGGCAACTCCAGAGGCCTTCTCTGTACATGACCCAGTCATTCAAAAAGTAGAGAATACTTACTTGAAGGGAAAAGTCCTGGAGGATTATATTGAAAGAATGCATACTCAGGGAGTTTCTTTGCTATCAGAGGTTGCAGAAAGGATGGGTAAGATGAGGAAGGTAAGAGCAGAGTTAGATGACTTTGTCTCTCTTATCTCTCAGGAGATTGATAATTCAGAAAAGGATCTTAGCAAATGGAAGGAGATGAGGGATCTGAAGAAAAGCACCTTGATATCTATCAATGTCATCTCTAGCAAGGACTCTTATGTTGAGATCAAGGAGTCACTAATTTTTAGGATCTAGGTACTCAAAGATTTAATTGATGATCTCAAGGCTTTCAGGGAGGCTAGTGAAAAGAGCGACACCAGCCTACTAAATAAACTAGAAGAGCTACCTTGCAACCTAACCTCTAAGGACAATCAGTTCCTTTCGGTAGAAGAAATCATTCAGAGTTTCAAAGAGATGATTCAAAGAGATTTTGAAGAAAAATCCTTCTCAATGTCTTCTATGGAAAATATTCTAGATGCTCAGTTAACTTTGGAAAATCTAAAATCTAGGTTAACTAGTCATGCTAAGGCCATCACAGCATTGAAGGATGCATTAATCAGAGCTAGAATCATCTCCAAGAACACGATTACGCCAGACAACATAGAAATTCAAGCATCCATCACTATGTATGATGCCCATATGAAGAAATCTGGAAGCAAGAACTGAATTTTTCCCCTTCTTTCTTCTTCTTTCCTTATGCACTTTTGTTTTGTGAAAAGCGCATGTAATTTTGTAAGATATAATTACATGTAAATATTTCTGAAAAATATCTCAAAGTCAAAGATGAGTCATCTTTGACTGAGATATTTTTGTATTTTATTATTTTCTAGTTTTTGAGGATTTTCTCCCTATATATAGTGGAGACCTCATTTGTAAATGATCTTGGAAAAATTTAGAGCAAATACTCTGCTGAAATTGGAGCAATTTTTGAGACTTTGTGCTCAAACTTGTAAATCATATTTTTTTAAATGAATGAGAAGCAGGTTTATTTCAGACTATGTGTTGAAGTCATTTGTGTTGTCTAGGAAATAGTTTCTTATGTTTTCTTTCCTAATAATTTCTTGTTTATCTAATTTAATAAGCAAAGTGGGTGTGTTTATATTATCTGAGAGCATTTCTAAAAGGTAGAGGATAGACTTTGAGCTACTTTTATCTTTGAGATTCAGTTATCTTTTGTAGTTTTAGGCGAAGACTTTGTGATTCGTTTCACTTTATGGTTACGCCTATTTTAGATCAGTGAAAGAAGCTACGGAAGACTTTGTTCTTGTGTAATTGTTCTTTGATCTTCTACTTCCCATTTAATACCATTCTTGAAAGAAGACAAGTGTTATTAGCTAAGGATCAGGATATTCTTCTTTTGTTCTTTGTACATTACCTCTGAAAAAAAAAGGTAGATGTTGTTATACCACCCCATGTGTTATTTTCTGCTTAATTATATACATACATATAGTGCATAAATATTTATAGGGAACCTCCCCTTGATGAGAGGAGAGATTTACTTCATCTAGATATGGTAAACCCATACTTTTTGTGGTGTAAATCTCCCTATGTTGTGATTGATATACCCATTTTGTCATCAGTTAGTTGATGATAAAATATTCACCCAACGGTTTTTTGGCGACTCCTCTGGGGATTACGGATGTGTATTTTGAAGCCTCAAACTCCAACTTGAAGCAGTTTCAGTGCCTTTTCTATTTAAAATTTGGCAACTCCACGCTACACCAAAAGCCAGAGATCTAAAGGTGTTTTTGACCTTGTGTTTGAGTTGGCACAGCAAAGCAACTTTGATCTCTTTCCTCCGTCACCTTTCCTCCAATGTTCTAAGAGTTTTCCTCCTAACCTTATCAGGTCACCGACACAAGGTAGAGCTTCTTTTCCTATTGTTAATCATGCCCTACCTATAAATACCCCACCAAGTTTTGTTATCCCACCATTTAATCATCTTAACATAATGGCTCAAGGCCCGTGGGGTAATTCCTTTGGTTCTCTCAATTTGACTGCACCTCTGCATGAACTACCTCGTAGTTCTAAAACAAAATATTAAGTTTTTTGGTGATGAAAAGGTTCGTCTCGATGAGCATATTGCCTCTTTCTCCATAGCATGTGGCGTGATTGATCTGGAATTCGAGGATGTAGCAGTTAAACTTTTTGTAGAAACTTTGCAAGGAGCTGCCATGGATTGGTTCTATCACCTGCAGGCTGGGTCAGTAACAGACTAGGATACGCTCAAGTCCAAATTCGAAGCTAGGTTTAAACCTACTGAAGATGCGCATGCTTTGTTAGCTCAGCTAACATAGTTGAAAAAAGAATCCCAGGAACCCATGAGGGATTTCATAGCTAAATTCAACAAGTTGAGAAACTGAATTTCAACTGTGGCTTAGCCCACACTGGAAAATCTCAAATGTTTTTTTATCAATTCACAGCTTCCAGAAGTAAGTTTCCTATTGAGGTGAGCTGGCCCTATGGATCTAGCTTTGGCTCAAAGTTTGGCTACTAAGATTGAGAATGATCTTAACCTGATAGGTAAGATCAAAAAAGACCCTAGTAAAAATAAATTCTCTTCATCTGCTGAAAGTTCTTCAAGTACTACAGATCTTATGGTGTAGAAATTGATGAATGAACTGATAGCTTTGAAGAGGCAAATAGCCCAAGGTACGTCTGCTCCTTCCTATCAAGATGCGCCTAAGAGAATGTTCCAAAATCATAAATATCAGGGTAATGCTACTCAGAACTAAGGGCAATCCAATCGCCTACCTCCCCCTTTAGGGAGATTGGCCATTGAAGCAGCACCTGCCAATTCAGTGATCGGTTACCTGGAGGCTGAGCACGAAAATTCATTTCAACCTTAGTTGGACCGCTAAAAAGATGTTAATCTCTTCGATGAGCAGAAAGAAGAATTATTTGGCGACTCCAATATCGGTTTTTTGGATTACCAGGACGAATCTAGAAGTAAAGGGGAGGGTTTGGATGGATCTTATGCTATTTTCACCAGATTTCAAAATCAGTCAACTTCACAGACTGACAAAGGAAGGGCAGAGGAGGAACCCCGACAATTGGTTTCCATTGCCAAATGAGGGACCCCATTGCCTCCGTAATCAAAGGATCAGGTAACCCATAAAAAATTAAGTACTTCCAACCATGCCATACCTTCCACTTTCATTACCCAGACCAGTACCACACCTATTAAAGTCCCTGATGATGGAATCTCTTCCTCTATTGCAAGTTCTTTTCAATTATTTGATATAATTGATCATGCTAGAAAGACTAAAATTTAAATGACAGAGGTTGAATATTTGAGTGCTAACCCAAAACAGTTTGATAGGTTAGCATAATATGTGAAAAATAACACTGTGCCCATAAGACAAGATTCTTTGAAGGCAATTCATGATCCCCCTAAAGATAAATCAGCCCAAAACAATCTTGTTGTGACTCCTCCTATCGCTCCCGAGAAAATAGAACCTTTCTATGTTTCCCTACTTATAAATGGTTATAAACTGAGTAATTGTATTATAGACTCTGGAGATTCAGATAATGTCATGCCCACGAAAGTGGCAGATTCTCTTGGCCTGACTTTGACCAAAACTTTTGGGAGGTGTTTTTCCATGGAAAATAAGCAAGTCACTCTCCTTGGTCAAATAAAAGATGCTCAATATGCCTTCACATCTTTTCTAGAAAAGTGGATAAAAATGATGGTTTTAGTGGCTGATGTTCTAGCATCTTATGACATCCTACTTGGGCAGAATTTCTACAAATATGTTGGAGGTGAGCTAAATATGGACTTGTCGAAAGCAAGGATTCCAGTTCAAGGTGTCATGAAGAATTTGCTTTCTAAAAAAGAAGCAAGGTATGTAGTTACCCGATCATCAGCACTAGAAGCTCAAATTTTATTTGAGTCCTTGGGCATGGGCAACTACTTCCTATCTACAGACGAAACCCATGAGACATCTGATGAAACTCTTATAGGTAATGACTTGAGATTGTGTTTAGTTGGTGCAGCGAGAAAATTGACAAATCAAAATGAACACATGGAAGAGCCTCTTTCCCCAAACAAAGGAGTTTTCAAAGAAAAGGCAGCGTCTAACGAGGTATGGACCTTAGAATTTGATGGCAGTTGCTCTTCTATTGGTTCAAGAGCTGGGGTTGTGCTGGTATCTCCTTAGGGAGACATTATTCTTTCATCTTACAAATTGCAGTTCAACAATACCAACAACACAGCTGAGTACGAGTCCCTATTGCTCAGACTACAGGTTGCCAGAGAAAGGGGCATTAATATACTCCATGCCAAAGGGGATGCTGAGTTGATAGTCTGCCAAGTGACAAACCTCTATCAGACGAAAAATGAAAGGTTGTGCCACTATCGCAACCTAGTCTAGGATTAGATTAAAATTTTTGATGCTTTCAACATCTCTGCCATTCCAAGGGAATTCAATGACTGGGCAGATGCATTGGCTGTCTCTGCCACCCTTCTAGTCCCTCACCCAAACTTTAAGGGAGATAGGTACACTATTGAACTGGTCTTTCGGCCAAGTGTACCAAATAATACTGGCCACTAGCAAGTATTTAACAATGATGATCAAATCATCGCCTTCTTAGAGCAAAAGAATAGTTTCAAACAATTGCATTTTAAAGGTAGTGAACTCAGAGAATGTGAAGCAACTCCTGAGAACAATACAAACACAGATGAGGATTTTCTATAGCTTAGGGGGAATATGATTCCCAAAGGTCTAGTTTCCCTAGAGAAGTTGTTTGATAACCATGATAGGTTTATTAAATAATAGCAAACAGATTCAAATTCTTCCCAAGATTTTGATAAGGTCAACTTGGGAACCAAGCGCGATCCTAAGATGGTAAACATTGAGAAATGTTGCACTCCTGAAGAAAGATTTGAGCTTGCTAGTCTACTACACCAATATATGGATGTATTGGCCTATTCCTATGATGATCTAAAATTACTCAAGCTAAATGACATCTGTCACGACATTTCCCTGAAAGCCAACTCTATACGTTACAAGCAAAAATCTAGGCAATATAATCTAAAAATCTCAGGTACTATTTTAGCTAAGATACAAAAGATGCTTGATGCCCAGATAATTTTTCCAATCCATCACTCAACATGGATTGCCAACATAGTGATTGTCAAGAAAAATAATGGCAAAATTTGAATCTGTGTGGATTTTAGAAACTTAAACCAGTTATCTTTAAAAGATAACTACCCCCTTCTTATTATGGATCAAGTCCTGCAGATGGTAACAGGTTCATAAATGTTATCAATGCTAGACAATTTTTTGGGGTACAATCAGGTCGAAGTTAGAAAAGTAGATCAACACAACACAACGTTCACCACACCTTGGGGCACATTCACTTAACGAAGAATGCCTTTTGGTCTGATAAACGCAGGTGCCACATTTCAAAGTGCGATGGATCTCTCTTTCAAAGATGAGATGGGAAAATTCATTGTAGTATACCTGAATGATCTAACAGTGTTTTCAAAACATCATTCTGAGCATGTTCATCATTTGTAAAAGATACTAGAATGCTGTCATCAGAATGGTATCTCTTTAAATCCAAAGAAATATGTCTTCAAAGTAACTGAAGGAAAACTTATCGAACACATCATGTCCTGAGAAGGTATTAAAATTGATTCAGAAAGAGTCAAGTCCATCCAAGAACTTACTCTGCTTACCAGCAAGACCCCAGTTCACTCTTTCTTTGGAAAGGTGAATTTTCTCCGAAGGTTTATTCCTGAGTTTGCTGAGAAAACCCGTCACATTGTCAACATGATGAAGGGCAATGCTACATTTAGGTGGAATGTTGAAGGTAAATCAGCGTTCAAAGAGATTAAGGAAGTAGTCACCCATACATGAGTCTTGGTCTGTCTAGATTATACTAAAAGTTTTAAAATATATAGTTAAGCCTCCAAACATACACTATCTGCTATTTTGGTCCAACAAAATCTAGAAGGTGTAGAATCTCCTATCTCATTCATGAGTTGTCCACTCAAGGATCATGATCTAAAATATTCCCTTATGGAGAAGCATGCATACGCTGTGGTCAAAGCGGTCAAGCATTTCAGGTTTTATATTCTAAACTCTCACATCAAAGTTCTCATACCAGGCACAACAATAAAATCCATTTTGACTCAACAGGAGTTTGGTATGAAGAGAGGTAACTGGATTGCCAAAACTCAGGAGTTTGATCTGGACATCAAACCAACCAAACTCATACGGGGAAAGGGTCTTTACAAGTTGATTGCCAACAACATTCTAAGTGAAGTAGAAAGTGAAGAAGTAGAGATCGAAGGCATGCCTACGGTCCTCTTTGTTGTCACTACTGACGAGTGGTATTCTGACATTGCTCATTTTCTGACATATGGTGAGTGTCCCGCTCATCTTTCTTTTAAAGAGAAATGGAATGTTATCTTGAAAGCAGTTGGTTATGTTCTGTGGGACAATGGTCTTTACAAGAGAAACCTAGATGGGGCATTTTCTTGTTGTGTTGACAAGGCACAACATGAAAGACTCTTAGAATCTTTCCACAATCTAGCCTGTGGGGGACATTTTTTTGCACTAGTGATACCGCACAAAATTCTATGAGTAAGGTATTATTGGCCCACGCTTTTCTAGGATGCCTATAAATGGGTGCGTAAGTGTGAATTGTGCCAACAATTCATTGGAAAGCCTAAACTTTCTGCATTGCCTCTCAAGCCGGTAGTGATCGAGGAACCATTTCAGCAGTGGGGTATTGACTTCATTGGGTAGTCAACCCATCTTCAAGTGCTAGACATGATTATGTCCTCACGGCAATATATAATTTTACTAAGTGGTTGGAGGCCATCCCAACCAAGCATGCTACGTCTGAAGTGGTATGTAGCTTTATCAAAGAAAATATCATCTCCAGGTTTGGGGTCCCACTAAAGATCATAACAGATAATGCAGCCTATTTTTCATCACATGAAATTACTCAATTCTATTTTTATTTTGGGATTACCTTATACCATACTTCAGATTATTTTCCTCAAGGAAATGGCCAAGCAGAATCGAGTAACAAGAACCTGGTCACTATTATCAAAAAGTTAGTGGACAACAATCAGAGAACGTGGCATAAAGCATTATATGATGCTTTATGGGCAGATAGAATAACACCCAAAAGGGCTATAGTTATGGCCCCTTTCCAACTTCTTTATGGTTTAAATGCAGAAATCTCCATCGCCCTTGAACTGCCAGCGCTCAGGTTAACTAAAGCAATCGAAGACTCAACCTTCGAAAGCTCGGTTGACAAAAGAATCATGTGTCTAAATGAGCTGAATGAGCGTCGAGCTATGGTAGTGGATCGGATTAAGGAACATCATAACCGGGTGAAGGCACTCTTTGATAAGAAAGATAAAGTTTGTAAATTCTGAGTCGAAGATCAAGTCTTGTTGTGGGACAAGAGGTGAGAACCAAAAGGGATGCATGGCAAATTTGACTCCCTGTGGAGAGGCCCCTTCACCATTCGATAGCTCTATGGTGAAGCTAGTTTCTTGCTGGAGTACCAAGATGGAACACCATTCGCACTACCTCACAGTAGGCAACATCTAAAGTTGTTTAATCCTTAAGACTTGGAGAAGTCCATTTGTATATATGTATAGTTTTTATGTTTTGTCTATTTTTCTTTCAAATTTAGCTTGACTCCGTAGCCCAATGGCTTGGATTAAGGCACTTAGAAATTGGTTTCTACTCCCGCTAATCAATTTGATTAATGAAAGTTCTCCAACAGGAGCCACCTGTTGTTTTCAAAATCATATTAGCCTATTTTTGGGAACAACCTCCTACAAAACTTGTCTATTTCATCTTTTGTCTCTCTAAGTTTGTTTTTGAGATGAGTTTTGAATTCATTCTCATCTTGGCCTAGGAACGTGAGAGTGGTTACGATCTCGTTGTGACCAAGAAACCCCTCCCCTAGACTGCCTCTTCCAGAGTTGGTCTTTTCTTTCATTTCGTGCATGGGTGGCAAATATTGCCGTCAGTGCATTTTGACCTTTGTAAAGCAAGGGCAGTAATTTTTGCCACCCCTGCATTTTTATTGCAAGGGCAGAAAATTTTGCTGCTCTTACATCTTGACCTGTAAGGGAGGCAAATTTTGCTGCCCTTACATCTTGACCTGCAAGGGTGGCAAATTTTGTCACCCCTGCATTTGAACTCACCAAAACATGTAAGGGCAGCAAATTTTGCCACCCAAGCATGCCTCGATTTCCATGCACAACATTTATTACCACACGCGATGGGTTGTTGTAGTTGTTTTTCACCCCATATAAATCAATTTAAACCCCATTTCTTCTCATTGCTTCCTCCTCTCCTCCTGCCCTTCACGTCTGGATGATCTAGTGAATGGCTTGAAGTGTGACTTGGCAGATTTGACTTTGTGGCGTGCACAGATTTCTAAGTAGGTCTTGTTTTTAGTTTTTATCATCTTTCCTTCTTCTATATTAGCGTCTTTTTCTTCTTTTTATTTTATTTTGAGTTTTTGTTATTTTCTTCTTGAGTTCCTTCCCCCCCGATCGACCTTCCATGCCTACCTACCTGCAGGGATGGCTTAAAACACCGTCCCTCTCCTTTACCGACAGGTTTCCTCTCAATGCCATCTTGGGTGGCAAATTTTGCTACCCGTGCCTCAGCCTCCAAGCCTTTTTAGCTGCAAGGGCAGTGATTTTTGCCACCCAAGCAATCCTTGTGCACAGGGGCATCAAAAATTACTGCCCTCGCATCCCCTGCCATGCAGTCCTTACCTGCAAGGGTAGCAAATTTTGCTGCCCCGCCATGTTTCTTTCTTTTCCTATAAGGGTAGCGAATTTCACTACCTGTGCAGTCATTTCCTATAGGGATGGTGAATTTCGCTGCCCCTACCTTTTTCTCCTCTAGCCTACAAGGGTGGCAAAATTCACCACCTGTGTAGGCCGAACATGCATGAGTGGAAAATTTTTCCGCCCTTGCATCTTTTTTACTCTATCCTGCAAGGGTGGCAAATTTTGCCATCCGTGCATCCCTCCTCAAAATTTTCCCAACTCTAGAGGATTTTTTGTGTTGTCTTTTTCTTTCCCTTTCTTCCTCATTTTTTGATCCTTTTTCTAACATGGCCATTTTAAGTGACCTCTGTTGACCATGATCACTTAAATTGCATTTTCCCCATTCGTCCACTTTCCTCTAATCTCATAATCATGTCTATAGTACCTTCAGAGAACTCTTGCTCATCGACACCTGTCTGACCAAAACTAATTCCCATGTCTAAAGCATCTCTAAAAAAGGTGAAGACCATGAAATACAAATATCAGGGCGTCTTCCCACTCACATCAGTCTCCTCAAATGTCGATGACATCTGGGACACCAAAATAGGCCATGTGGACATGGCCGAATTCATAGCTCAAACAAAGGCGACGAACCCAAGCATCAAGATAAAGAGGATTGTTGAGAGTAACATCCACCTGGTGGCTACTTTTCTGGTGGCAGCACATCATATAGAATTCATTCTCCAATGTGCCCACTTCTACAACAAAGAGACCAGGTTAGTCTCAGATGCCAGTGGCAATGTGGTGATTTGGTTGGATCCCAAATTCATTGATAAAGTTTTCATGTGCCCTCCAGCCATCGAAGTAACCAAGATTGACATCGTGGATGCCCAAAAGGAATACGACAAAGACCCTGAGAGGGCAAAGAAAGTGATGAACTACAAATGGCTGAAGACCCCCAAGACCAACTTATCAAGATGGTCGCAGAACTTTTTGAGAAGTGACTTCATTGAGGAGGTTGGTGACTTGATCACCCTTCTCAGTAGAGTACGAGGTCTCCTGTCTTCCTCACTATTCCATGAATGGATGTATCAATTCATTAACATCATTCTTCAAGGTAAACATGTTATCTTTTAGGGAGAGCATAACAACAATGCCTTCCATGAGCAGCTAACCAAGGTACAGACTTCTTCCAAATTTTATATGACTTTGTACCTTGTGTACATAGCTACCATAATGCAAACTTTTCCAAGCTTAACAATTGAGGGGGATAGAAAGATGACCCTAGTGTACTCATATTACCCCTAGCTGACTCTGTAAGGATCAATCTGCCATTTTAAAAGGATAAATGATGCCTTCTTTGCCATATTTCTATGTCTCTTCGACCCTCAAATTGAACAAAAGAGAGTATCAGATGAGGCGTGGATAGTGGTCAACAATTACAGCTTCATGTTCCTTCAATTTCCCACCTTCTGCTATCTTCAGGTTGGCTTTTTCCAAGGCTACCCCTATATGCTCCCCAGGTTCCCTTCAGATAAGTTGGTACTAATAGAACTTTGATGACAACTGATTGTCATGCATACCAAACAAATAGAGCTGAAGAAACCAAGCTTCAGGTTTCCAATTGATATTGGTAGGTATTTCATTGCAACAGAAGCCAAAGCCAAAGTCATGGAAATAGAAATGCAGATGGTCACTCTAAAACCATTCAAAAGAAGAGAAAATTTTGACTACAGGGGAGTCAAGGACAAAATCATACAGAAAACTCAGTTCCATGAGCCCATGATTGAAGATCTCTAGATCGACATGAGGATGGCCAAAAAAATTAGAAAAATGGACTATTACAAACTGACCCTAGAGTAGATCAAATATCTGGGGCTTGCAGAGATCCCCTCTGGTTTGATCGATGATAAAAATATTATCAATAGTAGATACCTGGCTGAAAAGGTTGCTGGTTCCCCTCTTCCTCCAACTCAGTGGTCTCAGAAAGAGCTGACTTCTTTGAGAAAAAGATTTGAACCAATATTGGCTAACACCAATGATTGGTTAGTAGCCAAAGGGATCATCCTGAAAGAATTCATCACGGGATCTGATGCTGAGTACCAAGCAGAGATGAAGAAGAGGGTAGAGAATAGAACCAAGAACAAAGGTGATGTACCTTTCCCTTCTAGGCCTCACAAGCCTAGAATCATATTTGTGTCTAAGAAACCAAATACTACTGAAGAACCTGAAATGGCAGCTAAAGGAACTAAGGAACAGAGCCCTCAGACACATGCAACCTAGCCAATGGAGACAGATGATCAACTATTAGGCCAACCAGGCACTGGACCTCCACTCTCACAAGAAGAAGCATAGCCACTCAAGAACATCTCTCCTTCTCCACCTTAGTCTCCTATGGTACCCTCTTCTCTTATCTCTCTGATCAATGTTCCCTCTTCCAGATCCGCTTCTCCTTCCAAGGTCATATTTGGTGATTCTCGAGGCACTTCTGGAGGTTCTCCTCACTCTTCTAGGTCTATTCCAAGTTTATCATCTCCTTCTTTCAACTTGGCAGAAAGCCCTACACAAGAGCCAAAATTAGTAGTTGGTGCAGTTTCTCCAGTTACTCCAACTACGACCACTGTCACTACTAGCAGTGTAAAAGCTGCCACAGTAACACTAGCTGAGGGAACCATTACCACAGCAGGTACTTCTCTTCCACTTTGAATGTTAGCTTTCACCCCCAAAAGAAAGAAGTTGGCCATATCTCTAGATGACTTCGGCTTTGGCAAAATAGTGCTGGTGAAAACTAAAGCTCCTAAAAGGCCAAGGATCCTCTCAAAATTGGTTGAGAAAAAAGGGCAAAAATTTATGGAAATTGCCAAGCCTCCACATGACGTAACCCTTGAGGGTTTTGAAATGAGCAGCTATTTTATCTCTTGTGTTGAACTTGGCAAAGTTACTCACAAAGGTGCGAAAAGTGACCTTCAGTCTGTTATGGACATCATGGTCTAAAAATTCAATCGAGAGAAGGAGATGAAAGATTATTACAAGGCCAAGATAGAGCAGCTAACGACAGTAACAAGAAGGTTCACTCTTCCCCCTAAGGCCATCACAGCATTGAAGGATGCACTAATCAGAGCCATAATCATCTCTAAGAATATGGTTGTGTCAGACATCGTATAAATTCAGGCATCCATCACTATGTACGATGCCCGTATGAAGAAATTTGGCAACAAAAACTGAATTTTTCCCCTTCTTTCTTCTTCTTTCCTTATACACTTTTGTTTTGTGAAAAGTGCATGCAATTTTGTAAGATGTAATTACATGTAAATATTTTATAAAATATCTCAAAGTCAAAGATGAGTCATCTTTGACTGAGATATTTTTGTATTTTATTATTTTCTAGTTTTTGAAGATTTTCTCCTTATATATAGTAGAGACCTCATTTGTAAATGATCTTGGAAAAATTTAGAGTAAACACTCTGCCGAAATTGAAGCAATTTTTGAGACTTTGTGCTCAAACTTGTAAATCATATTTTTTTAAATGAATGAGAAGTAGGTTTATTTCAGACTATGTGTTGAAGTCATCTGTGTTGTCTAGGAAATAGTTTCTTATGTTTTCTTTCTTGATAATCTCTTGTTTATCTAATTTAATAAGCAAAGTGGGTGTGTTTATATTATCTGAGAGCATTTCTAAAAGGTAGAGGATAGACTTTGAGCTACTTTTATCTTTGAGATTCAGTTATCTTTTGTAGTTTTAGGTGAAGACTTTGTGCTTTATTTCACTATATAGTTACGCCTATTCTAGATCGGTGAAAGAAGCTACAGAAGACTTTGTGCTTGCATAATTGTTCTTGTAAACTTTATTACTTCAGGTGATCTTCTACTTCCCATTTAATATCATTCCTGAAAGAAGAGGAGTGTTGTTAGCTAAGGATCAGGATATCCTTCTTTTGTTCTTTGTACATTACCTCTGAAAAAAGACAGGTAGATGTTGTTATACCACCCCATGTGTTATTTTTTGCTTAATTATATACATACATATAGCGCATAAATATTTATAGGGAACCTCCCCTTGATGAGAGGAGAGATTTACTTCATCTAGATCTGGTAAATCCATACTTTTCGTGGTGTAAATCTCCCTATGTTGTGGTTGATATACCCATTTTGTTATCAGTTAGTTGACGACAAAATATTCACCCTACAGTTTTTTGGTGACTCTGCTGGGGATTACGAATGTGCATTTTGAAGCCTCAAGCTCCAACTTAAAGTAGTTTCAGTCCCTTTTTCATTTAAAATCTGGTAACTCCACGCTACACCAGAAGCCAGAGATATAAAGGTGTTTTTAACCCTGTGTTTGAGTTGGCATAGCAAAGCAACTTTGATCTCTTTCCTCTGTCACCTTTCCTCTAACATTCTAGGAGTTTTCCTCCTAACCTTATTAGGTCACCGACACAAGGTAGAGCTTTTTTTCCTATTGTTAATCATGCCTTACCTATAAATACCCCACCAAGGTTTGTTATCCCACCATTTAATCATCCTAAGATAATGGCTCAAGGCTCGTGGGGTAATTCTTTTGGTCCTCTCAATTTGACTACACCTCTGCATGAACTACCTCATAGTTCTAAAAAAATTTCCTATGTTTTTTGGTGATGGAAAGGTTCATCCTGATGAGCATATTGCCACTTTATCCATAGCATGTGGCGTAATCAGCATGGAATTCAAGGATGTAGCAGTTAGACTTTTTGTAGAAACTTTGTAAAGAGCCACCGTAGATTGGTTCTATCACCTGCAAGCTAGGTCAGTAATAGACTGGGATACGCTCAAGTCCAAATTCGAAGCCAGGTTTAAACCTGCTGAAGATGCACACGCTTTGTTGGCTCAGCTAACACAGTTGAAAAAAGAATCCTAGGAACCCATGAGGGATTTCATAGCTAAATTCAACAAGTTGAGAAACCAGATTCCAACTGTGGCTCAGCCCACGTCAAAAAATTTCAAGTGCTTTTTTATCAATTTGCAGCTTCCTAAAGTAAGTTTCCTATTGAGGCGAGCTGGCCCTATGGATCTAGCTTTGGCTCAAAGTTTGGCTACTGAGATTGAGGATGATCTTATCCTGGCAGATAAGATCAGAAAAGACCCTAGTAAAAATAAATTCTCTTCATTTGTTGAAAGTTTTTCAGGTACTACAAATCTTATGGTGTAGAAATTGACAAATGAACTGATAGCTTTGAAGAGGCAAATAGCCCAAGGTACATTTGCTCCTATCTATCGAGATGCACCTAGGAGAATGTTCCCAAATTAGCAATATCAAGGTAATGCTACCCAGAACCAAGGGTAATCCAATCGCCTACCTCCCCCTCCAAGGAGATTGGCCATTGAAGCAACACTTGCCAATTCAGTCATCGATTACCTGGAGGCTAAGCACGACAAATCATTTCAACCTCAGTTGGACCAACTTCGATGAGTAGGAAGAAGAATTAGTTGGTGACTCCAATATCAATTTTCTGAATTACCAGGACGAAGCTGAAAGTAAAGGGGAGGGTTTGGATGGATCTTACATTGTTTTCACCAGATCTCAAAATCAGTTGGCTTCACAGACTGACAAAGGAAGGGTAGAGGAGGAACCCTGACATTCAATTTCAATTGCCAAACAAGGGACCCCATTGCCTCCGCAATCAAAGGATCAGATAACCCATAAAAAAGTAAGTGCCTCCAACCACGTCGTACCTTCCAGTTCCGTTGTCCAGACCAGTACCACACCTATTAAAGTCCCTGATGATGAACTCTCTTCATCTGTTGTAAGTTCTTTTCAATTATTTGATATAATTGATCATGCTAGAAAGACTAAAATTCAAATGACAGAGGTTGAATATTTGAGGGCTAACCTAGAACAATTTGATAGGTTAGCAGAATATGTAAAAAATAATGCCATCCTTGTAGGACAAGATTCTTTGAAGGCCATTCATAATCCCCCTAAAAATAACCCAGCCCAAAACAATCTTGTTGTGACTCCTCCTATCACTCCTGAAAAAATAGAACCTTTCAATGTTTCCCTACATATAAATGGTTATAAACTGAGTAATTATATTATAGACTCTGGAGCTTCAGATAATGTCATGCCCATGAAAGTGGTGGATTCTCTTGGCCTGACTTTGACCAAAACTTTTGGGAGGTGTTTTTTCATGGAAAAGAAGCAAGTCCCTCTCCTTGGTCAAATAAAAGATGCTCAATATGCCTTTACGTCTTTTCCAAAAAAGTAGATAAAAATGACGGTTTTAGTGGCCAATGTTCTAGCATCTTACGGCATCCTGCTTGGGCACAATTTCTACAAAGATGTTGGAGGTGAGCTAAATATGGACTTGTTGAAAGAAAGGATTCCAGTTCAAGATGTCATGAAGAAGTTGCTTCCTGAAAAAGAAGCAAGGTATGTAGTTACCCGATCATCAGCACCAGAAGCTCAAATTTTATTTGAGTCCTCGGGCATGGGCAACTACTTCTTATCTATAGACAGAACCCATGGGACATCTAATGAAACTCTTACGGGTAATGACATGAGATTGTGTTCAGCTGGCGTAGTGGAAAAATTGACAAATCAAAATGAACACATGGAAGAGCCTCTTTCCCCAAACAAAGGAGTTTTCAAAGAAAAGGTAACGTCTAACGAGGTATAGATCTTAAAATTTGACGGTAGCTACTCTTCTAATGGTTTGAGAGCTGGGGTTGTGCTGGTATCTCCTCAGGGAGACATTATTCCTTCATCCTACAAATTGTAGTTCAACAATACCAACAACATGGCTGAGTACAAATCCCTATTGCTCAGACTACAAGTTCCCAGAAAAAGGGGCATTAGGCTACTACATGCCAAAGGGGATGCTGAGTTGATAGTCTGCCAGGTGAGGAACCTCTATCAGACAAAAAATGAAAGGTTGTGCCACTATCACAACCTAGTCTGGGATCAGATTGAAAATTTTGACACTTCCAACATCTCTGCCATTCCAAAGAAATTCAATGACCGGGCAGATGCATTGGCTATCTCTACCACCCTTCTAGTCTCTCACCCAAACTTTAAGGGAGATAGGTACACTATTGAATTGGTCTTTTAGCCAAGTGTACCAGATAATGCCATCCACTGGCAAGTATTTAACAATGACGATCAAATCATCGCTTTCTTGGAGCAAAAGGACAGTTTTGAACAACTGCATTTTGAAGGTAGTGAACTCTGAGAATGTGAAGCAACTCTTGAGACCAATACAAACATAGATGAGGAAATCCTACAGCTTAGTGGGAATAAGATTCCCAAAGGTCTGGTTTCCCTAGAGAAGTTGTTTGATAACCATGATAGGTTTATTAAACAACAGCGAACAGATTCAAATTCTTCCCAAGATTTTGATCAAGTCAACTTGGGAACCAATCCCGATCCTAAGATGGTAAACATTGAGAAATGTTGCACTCCCGAAGAAAGATTTGAGCTTGCTAGTCTACTACACCAATATATGGATGTATTGGCCTATTCCTACGATGATCTAAAATCACTCAGGCCAAATGACATCCGTCATGACATTCCCCTGAAATCCAACTCTGTACCTTACAAGCAAAAATCTAGGCAATATAATCCAAAAATCTCAGGTACTATTTTAGCTGAGATACAAAAGATGCTTGATGCCCAAATAATTTTTCCAATCCATCACTCAACATGGATTGCCAACATAGTGCCTGTCAGGAAAAAGAATGGCGAAATTTGAATCTGTGTGGATTTTAGAAACTTAAACCAGTTATCTTTAAAAGATAACTACCCCCTTCATATTATGGATCAAGTCCTGCAGATGGTAACAGGTTCATAAATGTTATCAATGCTAGATGTTTTTTCACAGTACAATCAGGTTGAAGTCAGAAAAGCAAATCAACAAAAGACAGCGTTCACCACACCTTGGGGCACATTCGCTTACCGAAGAATGCCTTTTGGTCTGATAAATTCAAGCGCCACATTTCACAGGGTGATGGATCTCACTTTCAAAGATGAGATGGAAAAATTCATTTTAGTATACCTGGATGATTTGACAATGTTTTCAAAACATCATTCTAAGCATGTTCATCATTTGCAAAAGATACTGGAACACTGTTGTCAGAATGGTATCTCTTTAAACCCAAAAAAATTTGTCTTCGGAGTAACTAAAGGGAAACTTTTCGGACACATCATATCCCGAGAAGGTATTAAAATTGATTCAAAAAGAGTCAAGTCTATCCAAGAACTTACTGTACCTACCAGCAAGACTGCAATTCACTCTTTCTTTGGAAAGGTGAATTTTCTCTGAAGGTTTATTCCTAAGTTTGCTAAGAAAACTTGTCACATTGTCAACATGATGAAGGGCAATGCTACATTTAGGTGGACTACTGAGGGTAAATAATAGTTTAAAGATATTAAGGAAGCAATCGTCCGTGCACTAATCTTGGTCTGTCCAGATTACACTAAATTTTTTAAAATATATAGTTATGCCTCCGAAGATACACTATCGGGTATTTTGGTCCAGCAAAATCCAGAAGGTGCAGAATCTCCTATCTCATTCATGAGTTGTCCACTCAAGGATCATGAGCTAAAATATTCCCTTATGGAGAAACATGCATACACTGTGGTCAAAGTGGTCAAGCATTTCAAGTTTTATATCCTAAACTCTCAAACCAAAGTTCTCGTACCAAACACAACAGTAAAATCTATTTTGACTCAGCGGGAGTTCGGTACGAAGAGAGGTAACTAGATTGCCAAAACTCAAGAGTTTGATCTGGACATCAAACCAACCAAACTCATATGGGGAAAGGGTCTTTGCCAATTGATTGCCAACAACATTCTAGGTGAAGCAAAAAGTGAAGAAGTAGAGATCGAAGGCATGCCTACAGTCCTCTTTATTGTCACTACTGACAAGTGGTATTCTGACATTGCTCATTTTTTGACATATGGTGAGTGTTTCACTCATCTTTCTTTTAAAGAGAAATGGAATGTTAAATTGAAAGTAGTTGGTTATGTTCTATGGGACAATGGTCTTTACAAGAGAAACCTGGACGGGGCATTTCTTTGTTGTGTTGACAAGGCGCAACAAGAAAGACTCTTAGAATCTTTCCACAATTTGGCCTGTGGGGGACATTTTTCTGCACCGGTGACAGTGCAAAAAATTTTACTAGCAAGGTATTATTAGCCCACACTTTTCCAGGATGCCTACAAATGGGTGCGTAGGTGTGAATTGTGCCAACAATTCATTGGGAAGCCTAAACTTTTTGCATTGCCTCTCAAGCCGGTAGTAATCAAGGAACCGTTTCAGTAGTGGGGTATTGACTTCATTGGGTAGTCAACCCATCTTCAAGTTCCAGACATGATTGTGTCCTCATAGCAACATATTATTTTACTAAGTGGGTGGAGGCCATCCCAACCAAGCATGTTACGTCTGAAGTGGTATGCAGCTTTCTCAAAGAAAATATCATCTCTAGGTTTGGGGTCCCACTAAAGATCATAACAAATAATGTGGCCTATTTTTCATCACATGAAATTACTCAATTCTATTTTTATTTTGGGATTACCTTATCCCATACTTTAGATTATTTCCCTCAAGGAAATGGCCAAGCAGAATCGAGTAACAAGAACCTGGTCACTATTATCAAAAAGTTGGTGGACGACAATCAGAGAACGTGGCACAAAGCATTATATGATGCTTTATAGGTGGATAGAATAACACTTAAAAGGGCTATAGGTATGTCCCCTTTCCAGCTTCTTTATGGTTTAAATGCAGAAATCCCCATCACCCTTGAACTGCCAGCGCTCAGGTTAACTAAAGCAATCGAAGACTCAACCTTCGAAAGCTCGGTCGACAAAAGAATCATGTGTCTAAACGAGCTGAATGAGCATCAAGCTATGGTAGTGGATCAGATTAAGGAACATCAAAATTAGGTGAAGGCACTCTTTGGTAAGAAAGTTAAAGTTCATAAATTTTGAGTTAGAGATCAAGTCTTGTTGTGGGATAAGAGGTGAGAACCAAAAGGGATGCATGGCAAATTTGACTCCCTGTGGAGAGGCCCGTTCACCATTTGACAGCTCTATGGTGAAGCTAATTTCTTGCTAGAGTACCAAGATGGAACACCATTTGCACTACCTCACAGTGGACAACATCTGAAGCTATTCAATCCTTGAGGCTTAGAGAAGTCCATTTGTATATATGTACATTTTTTTATGTTTTGTCTATTTTTCTTTCATTTTTAGCCTGACTCTGTAGCCCAATGGTTTGGATGAAGGCACTTAGAGACTGGTTTCTACTCTCACTAATCAATTTGATTAACAAAAGTTCTCCAATAGGAGCCAGCTATTGTTTCCAAAATTGGATTAGCCCATTTTTGGGAACAACCCCCTACGAAACTTATCCGTTTCATCTTTTGTCTCTCTAAGTTTATTTTTGAGATGAGTTTTGAATTCATTCTCATCTTGGCCTAGGAATGTGAGAGTGGTTACGATCTCATTTTGACCAAGGAACCCCTCCCCCAAACTACCTCTTCTAGAGTTGGTCTTTTCTTCTGTTTCGTGCACAGGCGGCAAATATTGCAGCCAGCGCATTTTGACCTTTGTAAAGCAAGGGCAGCAATTTTTGCCACCCCTGCATTTTTCTTGCAAGGGCAGAAAATTTTTCCACCCTTGCATCTTGACCTACAAGAGCAGAAAATTTTTTCATCCCTGCATTCAAACTCACAAAAACATGCAAGGGCAGAAAATTTTACTGCCCAAGCATGCCTCGGTTTCCATGCACAACATTTATTGTCATGCACGGTGGGTTGTTGGGGTTGTTTTTCACCCCATATAAACTGATTTGAACCCCATTTATTCTTGTTACTTCCTCCTCTCCTCCTGCCCTTCATGTCTGGATGATCTAGCGAATGACTTGAAGTGTGACTTGGCAGATTTGACCTTGTGGCATGCACAAATTTCTAGGTAGGTCTTGTTTTTAGTTTTTATCATCTTTCATTCTTCTATCTTAGTATTTTTTTCTTCTTTTCATTTTATTTTGATTTTTTGTTGTTTTCTTCTTGAGTCCCTTCCCCCCCAATCGACCTTCCATGCCTACCTACCTGCAAGGATGACTTAAAATGTCATCCCTCTCCTTTACCCACTGGTCTCCTCTCAATGCCATCTTGGGCGATGAATTTTGCCACTCATGCCTTGGCCCCCAAGCCTTTTTAGCTACAAGGGTAGTGATTTTCATAGCCCAAGCAATCCTTGTGCGCAGGGGCGTCAAAAATCACCACCCTCGCATCTTCTACCGTGCAGTCCTTACCTACAGGGGTGGCAAATTTTGTCGCCCCTCCATGTTTCTTTATTTTCTTGCAAGGGCAGTGAATTTCTCTGCCCGTGCAGTCCTTTCTTGTAGGGGCGGTGAATTTTTCCACCCCTACCTTTTTCTCCTCTAGCTTGCAAGGGTAGCAAAATTTGCTGCCTGTGTAGGCCGAACATGCATGGGCAGTGAATTTTGCCACCCTTGCATCTTTTTTACTCCAACCTATAGGGGCGGCAAATTTTGCCACCCGTGCATCCTTCCTCCAGATTTTCCCAAATCTGAAGGATTTTTTGTGTTGTCTTTTTCTTTCCCTTTCTTCCTCATTTTCTGGTCCTTTTTCCAACCCAGCCTTTTTAAGTGACCTCCATTGACCATGATCACTTAAATTGCATTTTCTCCATTCGTCCACTTTCCTCTAATCTCATAATCATGTATGTAGTACCTTCAGAGAACTATTACTCATCGACACCTATCTGACCAAAACTAGTTCCCATGTCTGAAGTGTCTTCAAAAAAGGCGAAGACCATGAAATACAAATATCAGGGCATCTTCCCACTCACGTCAGTCTCCTCAAATGTCGATGACATCTAGGACACCAAAATTAGCCACGTGGACATGGCCAAATTCATAGCTCAAACAAAGGCGACGAACCCAAGCACCGAGATAAAGAGGATCGTCAAGAGTAACATCCACTTGGTGGCCACTTTTTCGATGGCAGCACATCATACAGAGTTCATTCTCCAATGTGCCCACTTCTACAACAAAGAGACCAGGTCAGTCTCAGATGCCAGCGATAATGTGGTGATTCGACTGGATCTCGAATTCATCGATAAAGTTTTCATATGCCCTCTAGCCACCGAAGTAACTAAGATTGACTTTGTGGATGCCTAGAAGGAATACGACAAAGACCCTGAGAGGGCAAAGAAAGTGATGAACTACAAATGGCTGAAGACCCCCAGGACCAACTTATCAAGATGGCCATGGAATTTTCTGAGAAGTGACTTCATTGAGGAGGTTGGTGACTTGATCACCCTTCTCAGTAGAGTACAAGGTCTCCCGTCTTCCTCACTATTCCATGAATGGATGTATCCATTCATTAAAATCATTCTCTAGGGCAAACAAGTTATTTTTTGGGGAGATCAGATCAACAACACCCTCCATGAGTAGCTAACCAAGGTATAGACTTCTTCCAAATTTTATATGAATTTGTACCTTGTGTACATAGCTACCGCAATGTAAACTTTTTTGGGCTCAACAACTGAGGGGGTTAGAAAGACGACCCCAGTGTACTCATCTTACCCCCAGCTGACTCTGCAAGGATTGACCCGCCATGTCAAAAGGATAAATGATGCCTTCTTTGCCATATTTATATGTCTCTTCGACCCTCAACTTGAGCAAAAGAGAGTATCAGACAAGGCTTGGACAGTGATCAATGATTATGGCTACATGTTCCTTCAATTTACCACCTTCTGCTATCTTTGGGTTGGCTTTTTCCAAGGCTACCCCTATATGCTCCCCAGGTTCCCTTCAGATAAGTTGGTACTAATGGAACTTTGTCGACAACTGATTGTCATGCATACTAGACAAATGGAGCTGAAGAAACTAGGCTTCAGGTTTCCAATCAAAATTGGTAGGTATTCCATTGCAACAGCCGCCAAAGCCAAAGTCATGGAAACAAAAATGCAGATGGTCACTCTAAAACCATTCAAGAGAAGAGAAAAATTTGACTGCAAGGGAGTCAAGGACAAAATTAGACAAAAAACTCAATTCTATGAGCCCATGATTGAAGATATTTGGATCGACCTGAGGATGGCCAAAGAAATCAAAAAAATGGACTATTACAGACTAACCCTAGAGCTGATCAAATATCTGGGGCTTGCAGAGATCCCCTCTAGTCTAATCGATGATGGAAATATTATCAATAGCAGATACCTGGCCGAAAAGGTTGCTGGTTCCCCTCTTCCTCCAACTCAGTGGTCTCAAAAAGAGCTGACTTCTCTGAGAAAAAGATTCAAACCAATATTGGCTAACACCAATGATTGGTTAGCAGCCAAAGTGATCGTCTTGAAAGAATTCATCATGAGATCTGAGGCTGAGCACCAAGTAGAGATGAAGAAGAGGGCAGAGAACAAAACCAAGAAAAAAGGTGATGTACCTTCCCCTTTTAGGCCTCACAAGCTTAGAATCATCTTTGTGTCTAAGAAACTAAAGACTACTGAAGAACCTGAAATGACAGCTAAAAGAACTGAAGAACAAAGCCCTCAAACATAGGCAGCCTAGCCAATGGAGACAAATGATCAACCATCAAGGCAACCAAGCACTGGACCTTTGCTCTCATAAGAAGCACAGCCGCTCAAGAGTGTCTCTCCTTCTCCCCTTGAGTCTCCTATGGTACCCTCTTTTCTTATCTCTCTGATCAGTGTTCCCTCTTCTAGAGCCACTTCTCCTTCCAGGGTCATATTTGGCAATCCTCAGGGTGCTTCTAGAGGTTCTCCTCACTCTTCTAGGTCCATTCCAAGTTTATCATCTCCTTCTTTCAACTTGGCAGAAAGCCCTACACAAGAGCCAGAATCAGTAGTTGGTACAGTTTCACTAGTTACTCCAACTATGACCACTATCACTACTAGCAGTGTAGAAGCTGCTGCAGTAACACCAGCTGAGGGAACCATTCCCACAGCAGGTACTTCTCTCCTGCCTTGGATGTCAGCTTTCATCCCCAAAAGAAAGAAGTTGGCCATATCTCTAGATGACTTTGACTTTACCAAAATAGTGCTGGTGAAAGCTAAAGCTCCTAAGAGGCCAAGGATCCTCTCAAAATTGGTCGAGGAAAAAGGGCAGAAATTTCTAGAAATTGCCAAGCCTCCATAAGATGCAACCCTTGAGGGTTTCAAAATGAGCAGCTATTCCATCTCTCATGTTGAACTTGGAAAAGTTACTCACGAAGGTGCGAAAAGCGACCTTCAGTCTGCTATGGACATCATGGTCCAGAAATTTGACCGAGAGAAGGAGATGAAAGATTATTACAAGGCCAAGACAGAGCAGCTAATGGCAGTAATAAAAAGGTTCACTCTTCCCCCTGAAGCGGTAACTCCAGAGGCCTTCTTCGTAGATGACCCAGTCATTCAAAAAGCAGAGAAAACTTACTTGAAGGGAAAAGTCTTGGAGGATTATATTGAAAGAATGCATACTCAGGGAGTTTCTTTGCTATCAGAGGTTGCAGAAAGGATGGGTAAGATGAGGAAGGTAAGAGCAGAGTTGGATGACTTTGTCTCTCTTATCTCTCAGGAGATTGATAATTCAAAAAAGGATCTTAGCAAATGGAAGGAGATGAGGGATCTAAAGAAAAGCACCTTGATATCTATCAGTGTCATCTCCAGCAAGGACTCTTATGTTGAGATCAAGGAGTCACTGATTTTCAAGATCCAAGTACTCAAAGATTTAATTGATGATCTCAAGGCTTTCAGGGAGGCTAGTGAAAAGAGCGACACCAGCCTGCTAAATAAACTAAAAGAGCTACCTTGCAACCTAACCTCTAAGGACAATTAGTTCCTTCTGGCAGAAGAAATGATTCAGAGTTTCAAAGAGATGATTCAGAGAGAT
The DNA here is from genome assembly GCA_037957365.1 of Torreya grandis. Lineage (NCBI taxonomy): Eukaryota > Viridiplantae > Streptophyta > Pinopsida > Cupressales > Taxaceae > Torreya > Torreya grandis. The sequence goes on along the minus strand of JARHVA010001224.1, from coordinate 2,711,774 downwards.
TTTGAAGAAAAATACTTCTCAATGTCTTCTATGGACAATATTCTAGACACTCAGTTAACTTTGGAAAATCTAAAATCCAGGTTAACTGGTCATGTTAAGGCCATCACAACATTGAAAGACGCATTAATCAGAGCCAAAATCATCTCCAAGAACACGGTTGCACCAGACAACGTAGAAATTCAGGCATTCATCACTATGTATGATGCCCATATGAAGAAATCTGGCAGCAATAACTGAATTTTTCCCCTTCTTTCTTCTTCTTTCCTTATGCACTTTTGTTTTGTGAAAAGTGCATGTATTTTGTAAGATGTAATTACATGTAAATATTTTAGAAAAATATCTCAAAGTCAAAGATGAGTCATCTTTGACTGAGATATTTTTGTATTTTATTATTTTCTAGTTTTTGAGGATTTTCTCCATATATTTAATGGAGACCTCATTTGTAAAGGATCTTGGAAAAATTTAGAGCAAACACTCTACCGAAATTGAAGCAATTTTTGAGACTTTGTGCTCAAACTTGTAAATCATATTTTGTTAAATGAATGAGAAGCAGGTTTATTTCAGGCTATGTGCTGAAGTCATTTGTGTTGTCTAGGAAACAATTTCTTATGTTCTCTTTCCTGATAATCTCTTGTTTATCTAATTTAATAAGAAAAGTGGGTGTGTTTATATTATCTGAGAGCATTTCTAAAAGGTAGAGGATAGACTTTGAGCTACTTTTATCTTTGAGATTCATTTATCTTTTGTAGTTTTAGGCAAAGACTTTGTGTTTTGTTTCACTCTACGGTTACTCCTATTCTAGATCGGTGAAAGAAACTACAGAAGACTTTGTGCTTGCGTAATTGTTCTTGTGAACTTTATTATTTCAGGTGATATTCTGCTTCCCATTTAATACCATTCCTAAAAGAAGAGGAGTGTTGTTAGCTAAGGATCAGGATAGCCTTCTTTTGTTCTTTGTACATTACCTCTGAAAAAAGAGAGGTAGATGTTGTTATACCACCCCATGCGTTATTTTCTACTTAATTATATACATACATATAGCACATAAATATTCAAAGGGAACCTCCCCTTGATGAGAGGAGAGATTTACTTCATCTAGATCTAGTAAACCCAAACTTTTCATGGTGTAAATCTCCCTATGCTGTGGTTGATATACCCATTTTGTCTTCAGTTAGTTGACGACAAAATATTCACCCAACAAAGTTATCGATTATGTATTCATTTTGTTGATTTCCAACTTCTTATGTTTATCTTCAAGTTATCACATCTTATTCTAAATAATATCCTTTATTTATTAAATGTTTATTCCTAGTAAATATTGGAATAATGGTTTATTTCAATTTATAAATAAGCACATTTTATCTTATTGGTGAACTTATTGATATCCCTATCCTTTGGGTCGACTCTAACTTTGAGCTATGAACAATCTTATCAATTTCAACCTCTACCTTTACCCATATCTTTATCAATTCTTTGACCATTACCATATCCGTGCCCATTTTATATTATGATAAAATCACCATATCTTTGATTGAGGATATTTGTAACTAAATTTTTATGTTAGATGATTCAAAATGTTTGGGTCTATGTCTTATAGTCACCAAATATTCCTTGTAGTAAAATGAAAAATTTTCACTTGACCATCAATTATTCTTCACATTAGTCATAAAATTTAGTTTCACTGTCTACCAAAGGGGATGCTTATGTGTCTTCTTCATTCCCACTTTTCATGATTTTAGTTATCCACTAATCCACTTGATTGTCTATTATGTTTCTTAGAGGTTTAAATTATTTCCACTTGTCATGATTCCAATGACCAAGAGAACTTTATATACTTCATGACTATGTTGTCAACTGACATCATCTCTAATTTATTATGATGATGACATGTGGATGGATATTGATACTATAATTAATTAGAAATGAACATACAAAAAACTCTATTGACATAATCTCTTTTTTAGTGGTATGATGACATGTGGATGACTCTCACTTCATTACTTACATGGAAATGATTGTAAAACAAACTCTGGCTACATCATCTCTAGGTTAGTAGGAGGATGACATATGGATGGCTCTCACTACTCTAGTTGACTAAAAATGACCATAATAACAACTTTTTTAATGTCATCTCTAGGATAAGATTGCCATCATTTGGGCTACCAAGCTTCTAGGATGGTACCAATTGGAATAATATTGGGGCCTCATGGGCATGAAACTTTAACATTATTGGTCTACCCCTAGGCTATTGGGATTATGATATGTTTCCAAGTGGTGTAATCCTTAGATCTAAAGGGTATGGATATTTACACATCATGCTAATTTTTTAATAGATCAGCTCACTAATATCATGCCATATGACACAATTTCAAGATTCAGGTGATTTAAAAAGACTTAGTCATTTTATTAAAAAATTCTATAGAGCTATTCATCAACATGATTTAGATACATTTAAGGATCTAAAAACTTTAGAATATCTTTGGTAATAAAACAAGAATAACTTATAGAAATAATTAATAATTTAGTAAATTAAATCTAAGTGAATCTCTTAGGAAACATGAAATTTACAAAAATTAAATCCAAAAAATTTAAATAAATTTAAAATTTAATGTAGATTGGACCAAAAAATACTAGTTTGAGTGAAATAAATCATTTTAACATCTAAATTAACATTTCATATCAATAAGATGATCCTTTTAATCATGATTTGAATTAACTATGGGATAACAAAGATCATAATACAATATAAAATCTCAACTATAGATCACAAGAACAATGTTTTTAAAACAAGAGCACTAAAATAAACAAGTAGCATGGATGAGTTCAAACTTCTAAAGTTAGATGCTTCTAGGCTAGATCAATGACTATACAAGAATGTAAATTTAACTTGAATCCAAAATTATAATAAGTAAATAGGTTAATTATAAATTAATACTTGAATCATTTTAAAAACTTCAAAGGTCATTATTTACTATCTGAACATGTGGCAAGGATTGCTTATCCATTGTGAATGAATGATCAAGTGAAGCTAGGTCAACACTATCAAGTGGTACTCATTTGGAAAATTCATATTATTATACAAGAGAATTAAAAATAAAATAAATATTCTAAATATAAATATTCCCCATTTAAATCTATCTTAATGGGGTATGTTTGTCACAACGAATGGTAACTTTCATGAGGAGAATGTTGTTGAGCATTCATAACTTAGACTATAAATCATCAAACCCAATATGAAATTCAAAATCTCAAAAAAATCCATAAAATAAAACCATAGGATGATATCTCTAAATTCTTCCTCAATATGTGACATAATAATCTTAAGATATTACTAAGACCATCAATTTGTTTGAGGCATGATTTATCCTTTTATATCTCTAGCATTCACATAAATAAATTTAAACTTGCTTAAAATAATTAGTAAAGAGGGATAATTTTGGATGTTTTGACTTAGGGGGAATGACATGGGAGTTTCTATACTTCCCAATAGGTGTCTCTATCTCTGGTCTGACTCAAGGCCTCACTCCATTTCCAACTAGTCTAGAAATCATGTGATAAAGATTACTTAAATCACCCTTTAACAGAAAGAATTTTTTATTTTTCATTTTATCCAATTTCCTTTGAGTTCATTATTTTGAAAATATTTTATCATTAAGTTAATTAAGTGTTGGTGACCAATCCATGGGTATAATTATAAACTCAAAAATATCATAACTATTAAGATATGTTTAACTCAATTCAATGTCTACATTTTGCTTCAATTGTTAAATTAAGTGCAGTTTGATGGTGTCAACAAGAAAATGAAACTTTTCTAAAATTCCCACATTATTTTTTGAATCATAATCCTTAAAACTATATAAATTCACAAAAAATATTTTATTATATTATTTATATATTCAAGGATGATTCACATTCTTATTCCCAAAATTGAAAACTCTCATACTTTATCGTCAAACATTTGAAGTTCCCAGCCTATGGGAGAATAAGGACACAACATTTCTTTGGAATTGTGTTATCTAAAATTTTATTTTTTATTATTTTATTTTTATTTTATTACCACATTGATAGTATATTATTCATTAAAAGGGAATATACAAGAGGCAGTAGGGAAGATGAAAGAATGCCAAGACTACCCTTTTATGAATTGACTTCTCATAATGAACATATGAATAACTCTAATTAATTTTTGAAAATGAACACCAAAATTCACCCAATACTCAAAAAAAAATTGAAATTTAAATATTTTGGGATGTGGAGAAAAATAAAACATGAAACAAACTAAAACAAAACAAATAAGTATAATAACATAAATTAAAAAAATAATAATGCAAGAAACACTAACTATGAAAATGGAAAATTATATAGGAAATGGAACCACAATATCTTCACTCAAAAAAATTAATTGACTAATTATACATGAATTAATTATTAAATTATTTTCCATTAAGTTCTATTGGCAAGTCATTTCCTTGAATTACTCTCAATATGAATGCATTTTATCCCAAAAGCTTAGATACTTGTTAAGGACCAATCCACAAAGGAATGAATTTAGCATGTTAACCCTTTATCTAATGTTATTTATCCCATAAAAAATATTAAACATGAAATGCCTTCAATTTTTATTTTTTGATCAAAACATATTTTCATAGTAGCTTAAGATTTGTTAAAACTTTATAAAGCTTCATCCCCTCTATCTTCTAACTAGATCAGGTCCAAAAATTTGGACTGGCTTCCCCAATATTCTTCCATATATTATTATATGAACTAATAAGTGGTATTATTGAGTTTTATCTATAAAATTGGTTCTACACTATAGAAATCAAGAAATGTGAAATATTCAAGCTATGTTTATGTCTTTTATTATCACTCGATTGAGCATATTTGAGAATTACATGCCAATTTCATGGGTATTGATCAATTAATTTCTTGATTGAATTTATAAAGTTATCATTGGTTGATTAAAACAAAACATTTCCATGGGGATAATAGTTTGAGGATAATTTCAATGTAATTCCATTTTGATATGCCCACTCAATTATTGCATCTGATTATAAAGCTGGTTCACTATTGCAAACAAGTGTCAATGGAGTCCCAAATCATGTTACAATGTATTATTCTAGGAAAATAATAAATTATTTAGTTTTATTATTTATATAATATAAATTTTGGTGTTATTGAGACTAAACTTTTGATTAAATGATTTGTTGGTATCTATGACCCCAATGAAGTCTAGACACCACTTGGCAAAGTGGAATTCCTCTATAACTTATTATAAAAACATAAATGCATGGACTTCCATTTTATCAAATATATGACATTAATGATAAGTCCTCACATGTGCATATGCATATTTGAATAATTTATCCTAATAGTAGGGAAATATAAGAATTATGTGTGTAGTCACATTACAAAAAGATTGACCACTTCCCAACTTATCATTAAATGAGTTCATCACATCTTGTACTTATTCCTTAGATAAAAATCTCAAGTAAATCCATTCATTATTCCTATAGTACAACACTCTTTTTTATAACATATAGCATTCATATTTTAGACTGAGTGTTCTCCCTCACTTCCTATCAAAATGGGCTTGTGGTTTTCCATAAAGCAAATAATAGTCAATTGAATCATACCATGGACCAAATTGAAGGTCAGATAGATTAACTTATACAATGGATATGTTGGGATCAACTTCTTAATTTAAATTAGAAAAACCCTAACCATATACCAATTTTTCATGTTTTAATTCAATGTCATATTCATCAAGCATAATCATCCAACATCTTCTTCTTTCACCCAACTTGTTCTATCCTAAAATTTTCTTGATCTTAGGGTCTAAAACTATGACATGTACTTTGTTAATCAATATGTAATGATAAAAATTTTAGAATACCTTCACCAATCCATAAGCCTATTTATCTATCATAGGGTACTTCAATTCAACTTCTTTAAACTATGTGCTCATAAAGGCTATAGGGTTCTCTCCATCCTCAAATCATTGTGTTAACACAATTGCAATTGTATGATCAAATGCAAAAAGTTGAGATATAAATCCTTATCACAATCTTCTATAACCAACATTGTATCTTACATAATTAAAGATTTAATATCTTGAAACACCCTCTAATAAGAAGTATCCCATTCTACCTTATCTTCATATTTTAGTATGGCATTTAAAGGTTGGGTGATCTCAACAAAACTAGAAATAATGTTTTTTACAAAAATTATTATTTCAAAAAATGATTTCAATTATATCCTACTACTTGGTAACTAATTTTTTTTTAAAAACACTAGCTCACTTAGAATTGACTGACATACCCTCTTTAGTGATAATGTTACTTAGAATTTTGCCTTGTGTTTCACAAAAGAAACATTTTTGGGGTTGAGTGATATGTTAAAAATTATGTATCATTCAAAGACCTTTTCTAAATGATTCAAGTGATATGATATTTTTATATAAAATATATGTTGGTCATCCATGTATACTACTATTCATTTACCAATTAGACATTTGAAAGTAGTTTACATAGCTCATTTAAATGTATCACTAGCATTAAGTAAGTCAAATGACATTTTATTATACGCATAGATGACCCACTTGGTAGTGAATGCTATTTAGTCTCTATATTCTTTATCTAATAATATATATTTGTAACATAAGAATATGTATAAAATGGGCATCATCTCAAAACCACTTACTTGTTGAATGAAATCATCAAGTAAAGAAAAGGGATAATTATCTTTATTTGATGCATAATTGAGATTTTTGAAATATCGTAGATATATTTCTCCACTTTTATTTCTCATGTATACTATGTTTGAGACCAAAGTTGAATTACACAACAAGAAGATAATTCCAACTAAAAACATCTTATGTACTTCTTTGACAATGGGTGGTTTTAGAACTAGATTTATGGTCCTTTGATCCTGCATAAGGGCCTTTGATCAAGCTTCAGGGGAATGTTATTTGTCATAACATGAGGGCAAAACACCTTCAAGTTATTGTAGCTCCATATTATGATATATAAATAGTGCATTAATAACTTCTTCAATGAGTACATCTCTTCATATTAGCATTTGAGCCTAACTACCATGTTTTCAAGTTTATTTGTAGTTCCAATGTTTAAAATCCATGACTCTTGACTTAGTCAAGGATCCCTTTATGATTTAAATATTATGTTGTCTAAGTAATTAAACATATGTAATTATGCAAGAGTCATACATAATATTGGTAAAGAAATCATTTAAAACATTCATAAACAACATAGTTGAGCATATGAAGTACTATTCAATAGAAGACTGCTTGCCACGTAATTGATTTATGAATTAAAAAGAGAATATTATTCAATAAACAACAAAAAGTTATCACAACTAAATTTAATTCAAGTGTATTTGAAATACATACAGACTAAAACTCAAGTAGTTGGAATAACCATTTTACAACATGTTCTTCATCATTGACATTTATATGTAATGTCTTAGTTATATTTTCAATATCTTCTTTGGTAGTTCTATCAATGACTTGTGAGGTTGCTTCTACACAAATTTATGAACTACTAAAAATAAACGAACAATGAAATTAACTTTTTAAAATAACCCAAAATAACCTTTAGATCTTAGGCTACTTTGAGGGGGAAACCTCCTCTGATAAATATAAATAAAATAATATTTGTGTATGCCTTCATTGGGCATCAACACTTTAATACTAAATCTAATATAAAAACTATTAATTCCCATGTATGTGGGATAATTAAAATATACTCAAGGGATTACTTACAAATCATATGTGTCCATATTGACTAATACACTAATAATTAAAAGAGAAGGGTATGACACATGTTACTTACATCTCCTCTCCCTTACAAAATGATTTGTCTTCAAAGCTTCAAAACTGGGAACCATCGCTAAATTTGGAATAGTGGTTCCCATGTTGCATATTTAGGTTGCATGTTGTGCCACTAGATTAATACTTCATGATTGAGTGGGAATGAAGTTGGTGGGTGTGACTATCAAAGACTAATTTAGTTCAATAAGGATGGATCCTTATCAAGTTCTGGTAAAACTATTTTCACTCTAATGGTGGTTCCAAGAATTTTATTCAAATAGGAGACATCAAAGACTAGGTGAACTCATGAGGAATGTGGAAGCTCTAAATTTTTAAGTAATAGACCTAATCCACCATGATTCGTAAATCAATAGGGACCCCCTTATTTAATCAAATAGTTTTTAAATGGATATCAATCTCAATTATCCCCCCATACTTAAATAGATAATTAGCTTATAAAATCAATATGGAGTGAATAGAAAAACCATATTTAAATTGATTCCATATTGTAAACATTTACTTTCAAATATTGCAAGTAAAACTAAAATAAGAATGGAAAATCATGACACATTAACACCAAAGTGGTAACAAAGTTCTCCTTTTTAGGGGTTACATCTCTAGGTTCATTAAAACCATGAACTGATCCATTCATAATAGATGAAAGTATAAGTTTTATTAAAATTACATCCATGGATCAATAATTTTTAATAGTATTGAAATTGGACTACATGAAAACTCTGATCTAATCAGGAAATCATTTCCCCTTGATCTGTAGCACCTATACATCACCTCCAACATCTAGGCATAATTCTTCATACAAGAGTAAAATAACTTTGCAAAATGGGTCACTATCTCACCACTAAAGAATTCAATCCAACTCCATAAAAGTGATGGGATAATTTGAAAAAATAGAATATGAGGGTTCCATACGTGTTTGCCTTTACAATATAAAATAACCTCATTTACAATTGGATTACAAAAACTCTGATAGAATACCATATGAGGGTTATGTAGGCATTTGCCTTTACAATAGAACATAACTTAGCCAAAACCAAGGTGTCCATCATGTTTTTGGGTTGAAACATTTCAACCTCTAAGTGGATTGGATATTTGATGCCACTCATAAAAAAGCTCTTAAAAAATTCATCTAATAACCCTTCAATGTGATTAACAAGTTTCTCAAATTCAATTTGATAATCATGAATGATGTTTGTCAAGCAATGTTTGGTGAGAGATCCAATAAAGTCCTTGAATGCCAAGGGACCAAACCTAATGTGAAGTAAATATGCAAAGGTTTTCCAATTAGGTTTATCATTCAACTTGAGATACTAGTATTATCATTGAAGTTCTTCTTGTTCTAAGTGGAAGAAAGTAATGAGACATTATTGATAGAATAAGTATTACGAAGGTTGAATAATTACTTGGCTTGATATATCCATCCTATAAGATATGTACCATTAGAACTTGGAAATTATAGATTGGGTCTAAGTGATATGTGAGGAGAATAGAAACTATTCTTTGAATAATAATCCTTGTGTAATTTTTGATTAAAAGGATATTATGTTTATTTAGTCCATGTATCATATTGGTTAACTCAATGATCTTGAATTTCAATGCCACAATTTATTCCTCCATGATCTTTGTGCCTACAAGAGTAGCTACCACAACCAATGTGGTTTTTGGAAAGGGATGGAAAAATGTGTTTCAAGACATGGTCAATAAGGAATTTTTTTAATTTGGGCTCAATTGGAAGGGGTAAATATACTTTAACTAGTTTTTTGGCACCATTTGCTTATGATTGATGAAGGCAAGGGAAATTTTAGAATCATAGTGGGAAAACTAAAAAAAAATTCCATAATGGATAAAGGAGCAAAAAAGGGAAAGTAAAACTGTGGGAAAGTTTTGAAGTAAGAGGAAAAAACTCAAGAAGTTATAGTAAAACCCGAAAATATCAAAAATTGAGATTTTTGGCTAATACAAGTGGAATTTGGACATGGACCCTCAAGGAAAAAAATGTGTAGAATGGAATTTTAAGTGTTCTATGAAATTTTAAGAGTCAACATAACTATATAGGGAGAGATATGGTGAAAAAATGTAAATTTTTAAAAAACTTATTGTCATTAGGTTGCTCCTACCAAAAGCCTATCTACAAGTGCATAGTTACCAATTGTTCTCAAATATGAACACTCTGTTATTGGTATTCTAAAACTATTATGTTGGGTATGGGACCCAAATCCATCTAACTACCTAATGGTTTTAAGGAGTCTCTCTGAACACCAATGCTATATGAATGTTAATGCTCTCCAAAAACATTCTAGGTATGGATTTACCACTAAGAAATAACTCTTGTTTTACCTCATAGGTAGAAATTAATCAATCGGGATGGGTCATTGTCATTTTTGCTAGTAGGTCCTCCCAATGGGCCAGCTACTTCAAGGTTCTTATGTTACTCCTCACAATGAGTTTTAGGGCTTATGCCTAATTATTTTCCACAATTATGTAGAGGCGTATTTACCCTTATATAAACCTACAATGAATATATAGAAAATAGAGGCAAGGAAAAATATTTCCATAAATGGTTCATCTCCTAAAAAGCCACTACCAAAAAAACAATCTCCAAAATCTACTCATATGCTGAGAAAGTGATTTGATACTAGATGTGAGGATCCTTACGAACAAATTTACTAACTATAAAAAATAAATGAATAATGAAATCAATTTTTTAAAATAAACTAAAATAACCTTTAGATCAGAGGCCATTTTGAAGGGGCAACCTCTTTTGTGCAATCTCAATACAATAATATTCTTGGATGCCTTTATTGGGCCTTAACACTTACTTGAATACTAAATCTTTTTTAACAACTATGCCTTACCTTGTATGTGGGATAATTCAAATATGCTCAAGGGATGAATTACAAAGCATATGTGTCCATAGTGACTAATACATTAATAATTCAAAGAGAAGGGTAGGACATTGGTTCCCAACATTACTATTCTTTTTTTAAGAGAACTCCAAATTGAAATCATTCTTTCATATGGAAACTCATCCATTTCATAACTTGAAACATACAACCTCAAACATGTATCAATATATTTATCCAATCTATTCTAAAATTTGGATTTAACAAAAGATAATACACTAAATACACTTTCATCATCCACTAACCACAAAATCATTGTTTGGAAAAATTCATATAATAAAATATATTAGATAATTATTTAGTTTATAATATTTTTGGGATACAATGTTTTCCATAGCCTTGTAATATAACATGTTTCTATTGGTTCATTTAAGGACTAATATTGTTCAACCAATGTAATTTCAAAATGTGTTGACTATTTTTCAGCAAATCCTTTTGTAAAATATCCTCAACTTTAACTCCATTAATTTATATAGACTTACTAAAATGATTAATGAGAATACCCAGGTATTTGATAAATAAATTACTTGTTATTTCTTCACCTTGTAGAATATTTCAAAATATAGGATTCACCACTCCTATGGCTTCAAGAAAATAATCCCTTTGAAATCAAACTAGAATTTTAGCAGACAAGTTTTTTTAAATGTTTCTCAATTTCATTCATGTCTTGTCAATGACAATATCATATAGAACCCGTGATCTAGGTACTTCTTCAATTTCTACTCCAAATCCTAAATACATCTTTGGAAAGTGTGTAGTAGTATCTCCTTTCCATTAATGACAATATAAATATGATCATTAATATTGAATTTCAAAATGTTTTAGGGTCCTTGATATATGTTAAAATTTTCCAACTATAAAATTTCCCTTAAAACTTTAATTTGAGTAGTATAATATATCAATAGATTAACAAACCCATTTCTTCAAACGTATGACATCAATAGTATATATAGATCACTCTTGTGCATGTTTCATCAAATAATGTATTTATTTCAACATGGAAAGAATAAAACACAATATTAGCAGTGTTTTAAAATTAATCAAATGGTACAATAAATCTTTTCCCTTGTTAACATCCATCCTCTATTTAAACATAAACCCTATCAATTATTGATATTCTTAAAATATTCTACATGCATGGTCATATAAGGAAATCCATCTTGTATCAACATCTTCCAATAGGTTTTTACCATCAATCAATCCAATCGTAATTTTTTGAAACTCTACAAACCTTTTTACACTGCTTGGCATGTACATGTGTAAGTCATGGATAAGGTCTTCCACTTTTGAGACATTTTGAAATGTGCTAACCAATTTTTAAGAAATACTCATTCTATGTGCCATGCAGTGGATTGTAGTCATATATGGGGGAACTATTACTTTTAGGCAAACACAGAGACCACTTTTATTCCCTTACATTACACATGCACCATCCTTACTAACACACACTAACTTGGTACCCATATCATAGTAATTCATCCCAACAATATCTATCAAATTAGAAACAACTAATTTTTAAAGGTTCTAAACATTATAATTTATTTCATTTTACTTATAGATAATATTTGAGGTTATCTTAAATGGTTCTCAAATGTATAAAAATGTATGAAAACCCATGATGTGTTATCAATTATTGTTACCTCATCAATGAATAATGAGATAAACCATGTTGCTTTTACTTTTTCTTTCAAATCCTTAATTTCAATCATCATGAGGGATTTTTTCATCTCCCAAGCACTTCTACCTGACCAATGTGATTATAGAATGTTAATTAATCTAATATGCTAAAATAAAATCTTATAATCTAAAAAAACTAATATTTTTCTGCCTCTTTTCAAAATGTGATATAGATTTTAAAACTATATATTTTTGCCAAGTAGATTAGACTAAACAAATTCTCTAAATTGAGTTGTAATTATTCCTCCTTTTTGAATGAGTTGTCATTATGCTTTTAATGATTTTCATACTATGCTATGTAATATTGATGCATGCATTCTTTTGCATTTTCCCATCTCATTGTTCTTTTGATTTTTCCATCTTTGTCTTTTATCGATGTTGTCATTTGAACTCATACCTAATAAGGAGATGGGTCAAGCTTCTCTTCCTTCAATTGAAATAATGGAACCACCTCAAGCCTATGGGCATCCCTATTAAGAGGTGGATCTCTAGATTAAGAGCTAGCTCCCCTTGATGCATCATTGAAGCTCATAATCCTACTACTAACAACTTAGGGGGATTAAAGGGCTTAGAATAATTGAAAGTAAACCTATTCTACTAGGGGTGATACACCAAAATATTTTCTCTACTCATAACTTTAACATACACTTGAAACTAAGGACAAATAGCACATACACTTCATTCAACATCAATCTCTCTTCTCACATTAATTATTCAACATGGGGTCTTAGAGATGACATAGGATAGGAGGAACTAAACAATAGGAATTCTAAGACACTTTATTGACTAGCCTAATCACTTACACCTGCATTCTCTTTAGACACTTCTTATTGACCTACAAGAAAGTTATCATAATACACTAGGTACTAATAGAATCAACATGTGAAGGTGAATGGAAATTACACTTGCACAAGACTAATACCAAGTATGTACACTTAATGAAATATTTGAATGAGGTAAAACACTTGTATTTTTTGATTCAAGATGAAATTTCGGTAGAGCTTTGACATACCCAAGTAGAGAGATCTATACAATAGCCAAATGGCCAAAATTTATAGAATAAATGTGAAGGTAGAGATAAGGGAAGTCTAAGAGTCACTTGGACATGTGTCACTTTATAAAATCAATTAACAATTCATGAGAGATAAGGATGGGGTGATATAATCCATGTTTGGAGTTAAACTTTTCATTTAGAATCATTTAGGACCTACAAATAGTCAAGAAACTCCTTTTTTATGCATAAAAAAGTGCACCTAATAAATTTTGATGATGTATCTAAGTAGGATATGTTACTAAGAAGCCCTCACATGTATGGGGGAGGCTCCTGACCCTTTCTATCATCTTGTCTATGCATGATCACACTTGGTAGTCTCAAAATAGCTATTTTCCCTTCACCCTTCATAATTGGCATCTAGAAACTCTTTATATCTATAATCTGATCCATAAAATAAGATAAATGAAATATTTAAGGAGTTATCATTCCATAAGTTACAATAAATTATCCTTAAAAGGATCTCCAAATAAAGATTTGCCATTTTCCCCAAGTGTTCACTAACTAGCTCATTGGACTGGCTGAAAGTGAGGGCTTAGTTGGGGAATTATAGACTGATTCATGATATGAGGTGAATTTTTAAGGTTATCTAAAGTGAAAATATTACTCGTAAAATTTTTTTTATCTCCTAAATCCTCATGTAGCATGTACACCACTTAAAATGGTCAAAATAATCCATGTTTTCTTATGATTTGTATAGTTCCATATGAAAACATCACATGGATATGTTCCTCATGGAGTTTTAAACAAATTATATTCATCATATAGGTTCAAATTCCTCCATTTGGTATCACTTTTAGGCTCATTTTCACCTCTATGTCTCAAACAGGGTTTAAAGAGGGTTTTAGAGTGAGCATCCTTCTTAACCTTTGTTCATAAAGGTCTGACATTAAAATTATCTATAAATTGAAATTTTGGATTATTAATTTCCCCATACAAATTAATTTAATATCTCCAAGTCTCATGCAAATGTTCATGAAATATATGAGCATTCCAAGATGACCATTTGTGTCATTTAGGACATTTTGTGAGGGTTTGAGAGCTTCAAAACCAAGAATTATCATTCTAGTGAATTTATCTAAAAATAAAATGGATCATAAACCTGTATAATAACCACAAATATGTGTTCCCATCATTTTATTATCTCCTCAAGATCAAAAAGTGAAAACTTACCCTTGTTTGGCACTAGGCCTAGACCTTGCCAATAGACGTGCTTGCCATATGAGACTCAACTTGACACTCCAATGGATTTAATTGACCTATGATGAATAAAAATCATATTTTATACCTCAAAAAACATTTTACAATTAGTTTGGATTCATTTAAAATGCCCAAAATGCAAATGACCCTTAGTTGGACTTTTAGGCCTAAGGATTCCCACTAGGTATGCATGCAAACCTCCTAGGTTAGAACAACCTGTATGGTTATAGACATTATATTAAGGTTTAATAGGTTTATTTATGTACCCTACATCTTATCCAATCATAAATTTATTATTTATATCCTTTTGGTTCAACATTTCATCACTTTATCTAAAATTGGCACCTCCATGCATGCTAAAAATGCCCCTGCTCTAAGACAAAATAGTGAGTTTTTTCCCTATTTGATAATAAAATATGATTATTTTATAATTTTATATATTTAATAATTTTACTATTTTCCAAATTTTATAACCTAAATATTCCATTTGGTCCTCCAACTCAACCAATTTACACATCAAACTTTTGGGAAAAGCATAATTTGAGGGTAGGCAGGGTATGGACTGTATTAAGAGAAGAAATGGATTATTTGATATTTTTTGTGGAATTTTATGGGTCATAAATACCTGTAATTATATTTTAAAATCATTATATATTTAAATTTCCCATTTGAACACATACTATGCTTTGGAATCATGAATAGGGCCTATAACTACCTAGAAAAGGGGAACGTTGTTATAGCCTTGGCTATAGGTGCTCTTGAGCTTGTTTTAATATTTTTAAATAAAATTAAAACATATTTTGATGTTATAAATCTCATTAATATGTAAAAATTACCATTTTTCAAGGATAACTCACCTCTTTTCATTGGTTTATCTTTAGTCTAAAGATTAGGCTTATGCCCTTAAGGACAGAGACAAATCCTATAGGCCTAACTGTAAGTTATGAGTGAAGATTGATTTGATGTTTATGGAATAATAATCATGATAATATTATTTCATATCCTTTTATTCATTCTTATATTCACATATAAAACATTCAAACCATCAAATCATGCTTGGGGTCCTTAGGGAAGATACCCCTGCCTACATAGACTATCACAATCATACTTTACCACTATTTGATGGTGTTTTGGGATTGTGTTGGTGTTAATGGTATTATATTAAATGTTTATCAGGTAATTATTACTCACTTTTATTTTATTCCACCAATAAATCCATCAAAATAGCTTAATTCCATTCTTACTCTCACCTTTGACTAACACACCCTATCTTGACTGAGATAAACCCTGTCTGCCCTTGTTTGGTTAGCTTTTGGAAAGATAGAGGCCTTATCCATGATGTATGTAGGTTTTACATGGGATATCCTAGGTCATCTCATACTAATTTCCCTTTATTTTTCACTTGAAGGATTCAATACCCAATTCAACTTCAAATTCCAAACTCACTATCCATGACTATAGGTACATGTTCCCAAGCCTGTAGGTTGGTCAAGGGTCACTTGGATCATGTTAAGAGTAGATATGGTTTTTTTATATTTAATTTATATCTATATAATTTAAATTTAACATAGTTTCTTCTTTGGAATCCTCAACACCATCCTTTTTTTGTGCCAATCTTCAAAGCACTACCTTCACTACCTCTCTACCTTGTGTACAGACAAGGGATGGCCTAAAAGGGGCATTTCATGAAATGTCCTCCTTCTCCATCACCTAAGTGATCAGGACATATTTTTATATCCCTTTTAATTATTTATTATATTTTGATAAGATCTAGGACTTTAACATATGGTGCAAGTTGAAAATCTCCTACAAACTCCTATAGACATCACTGCCACAATTCAGTGAGTTTTAACAACTTTTGGAGGCTTCAAAATCCATCTTCTCCTTATATTTTCAACCTATAAATTTTAATAGGTGTTTTTATTAGATAATTATATCAAATATAACAAATAAATTTAATTTTAATACTTTTTAAACTAACATACATCATCTCAATAAATCCGCAGGACCTCTGTTTGGTAAATTTAGGGACTATTAAACCAAAACAGTCAAGCTCATATTTTGAAGTGGAGACTTCTTCTTGGCATAGAATCCTAGATTAATTGGCATGAATTACATGATATTTGGGATATTTTAATAACTGAAACATGAATTTCATCATGTGTCCACCAATAACATCTCCATACAAACCTCCTAGAGAAGGTGACTGTCAGCATTCTGTAAACAAGGTAGTGAGCAAGGAAAACTAAGGTAAATTAGCTTGGAAAGAGGGATAATTGATATATCATAATGTAAAATAAATGAAATAAATTATAAAACATTAATCCAAATACATTTAAACCTCCATTTATCTCCTTTCTATGTTGTGAAACTTAGACTACACACCCATAGCTACAAACTTGGAAAACAAGCCCATTTTTGAATCCTCATTCAAAGGCATGAAGAGAGAAGTGGTTTATAGTTGAGACATCATGGAGAGAAAATAATTCACAAATAATAATACCTAATAAAACTCACATATCTCCTTAGATTATTAGAAACAAGAAATAGATGCAAACATACAGCCCTCTTGGATGCAATTCTGTAATAGGCTGCCTAGATTGTTAACATTTTTTTCATAAAGGAAGAGATTAAAAAAATTAAAATTATTTTTATGGATGTGAAATAGACTTAGATAAATATCTACTCCCAAGATCATTTCCTCTAACTCAAACTGTATGACCTATAGTGAGTGCTTGAAGTTAACCTTCCTTTGCATGCCAAGAGGAAAAAGAAGAAAAAATGAGTTGCAGATGCATTTTATATGAAATTTATTAAATTAAAATGTGTTAATGACCTATAGGTAGGTGAAGAGTCAAAACACCATGTTTTTCAAGTGGCACACTTCCCAAGGTAATCGTACAAGTGCCCATTTCTCTCTCTTTGGCTAAGAAAACTATCTTTTGTCTAAAAAACTTGCCAATTTTAGTTAATGGTAGTTTTTAAAGACCTCCTAGGACATTTTAAATGTTATAAAACTCATTGACACTTGTAAAATTCTTGAGAAACCCATATAAAGCATTAAATGTACTATTTAGACCCCTTAAAATGACTTAAAATGATAAATGGACCTAGAGAACACTTAAACAAAGCTAGTACAAGATCAATTAACACTAATTAACTTATTAAACACCTTATAAAAACATATTTCACCCATTTAAATGATTAAAAGTGATGTTTTTTTACTAGGGGTGCCCTATTTTGACCTAAAAGTTAAAATTGGTCAACAAATTGGTGACTCATAGGGGGTAATATGCCTACTATACTAAATAGACCAGTTGCCTTATTAGTCCATTGGGATTATGGAGTCATCTAGGGACTATGGTAAATGATATACCTTTACCATTGACTCAAACCTTGATCAACAAGACAATTATTGACTACCTAAAACACACAAAGCAAAGAGACACACAACAAAGACTAAAAGAAACACACATGTTTTGCTTAGCACTTAGGGAAACAAAATAGTAGAAAGTAAAAAAATATGTACATTTCTCTTACTCATACCTCCCTTCTTTGATAAAAAGGGAAGTATCTTAAGTATCCTTCCTCACCAGATGAGTGAAGATGCCAGACATGTTTCTTCTTGGATGGGATACTAGATGACTCTTGCTTCCTCTTTGATCTTTGATTTTATACATCATTAAATAGATCCATATCCCATGTATTTTCAAAGTAGTTAAGTTCCTCTTGAACCTCAAATCATGCCTCAAATACTACCCCTTAATCTTAACATGATAAATCTAAAAATCCATATATGAAGCAACTTGTTGCAAGTTCATATCTCCTTGAAGGATCTCAACATCATTTTCCATTCTCATAATCTCTTAAAAATGTTCAAGGAGAATTGTATCATAACCATTTGAAGGTTTTTATTTATTGCATTCTTCATGAAAATTGTTAGAGGTGGATTCATAGGTGGATGTAGAGACAAGCTCTAAGTTACCTTTCAAAGGCCTAAAATGATCATAGATTGCTCTACTATGATCCAGGTTCTCTTCATGATGCTGAGTTTCAACATGTATTTGTTATCTATCATCTTGAGCTTGATTATCTAGGATATTATTATTTTCCTCCTCATACTCTTGGAACATTTGCATGCAAATCTACCACATGTCCTCCTTTTGAGCCATATATTCTTGCTTGCCATGACTAGTTAGCTCTAAGGGATTTATAGGTTCTTTGAGAGCTTTAACTTCATTACATATGCTCTCAAATATTTTCCATAGGTCATCATCCTTTGGCTGTCCTGGATCATGAAAAGGAGAGACAAAAAAGTCTATTTATTCTTCTTCATTAGAGTCTAAGAGAACTTGTTCCAAGGCATATTTCCCAACACAAGCAAAATCTTCTATCATGTCCTCACAACCTGACTTTTCCTCACCATCAATCAGCGCTTCTTCATCCTCAATCTAATCTCATCCTCCCTCTTAGTGACATCAACCTTAGGAACTTTAAAAATAGGGAGCTTGGCCAAAGGGGATTCCCATGTAGCAAGGCAATTCTCCACATTAGGAAGGCAACCTTGATTAGTTGGAGGGGTTAGAAGGATGGATTCAATGGTCTCTTAAGGAGGGGTGGGAGGGTGATGAATGGATCCAAATTTATCTTCCCTAAAAACTTTTCCATTTAAACATGACTAGTTCTTTTCCTCATTAGCTGCCATCACATCTTTCCATATAGGGAAGGTAGTTTCAAGGATAACTTCATGGGATTGAGGGGCTAATGAAGGGAGAAAAGATATGTCTAGGAAACCTATAGTTTCCTTGGGATGGGAACTTTGATTTAAATTTGGAGTAGGTATAGATAATTTACCTTCCATTTCCATGATGGATTGCCTCAAGGCTCGATTGACCAATTCAAACTCCCTTCCAAGATGAGATTTAAAGTTCAATCTCTCCCTCTCAAAATCCTCCCCTAACAAAGGAACCTACTCAACCATGATGTTTTCCTCCCTTGGGATGCTATCTTGGATAGATTTATAATAAAGGAAACTTGGGGAAGTATATGATGGATTTTTGGTATTAGGAAACATGGTTGGACTAGCATTTTAAAGGGACAAAGATGGCACACTTGAAGGTGAATGTGGGGAGTTTTGAGGTTGCCATGATGGGATTTGTTCATAAACTCTAAATCTCTCCTCTAGATTAAAGATCAAACAACACACATAAAGTATTTCATAGGTAGGATTTGGCCAATTACCCCCCTCTATAGTTATCTAATCCTTGATTTTTTCCAAGGCATTTCTTAGACTCTCAATACAAACACTAGGTATGATTTCACCACAACCATTTCTAGTGTCAA
Source organism: Torreya grandis (assembly GCA_037957365.1). Classification (NCBI taxonomy): domain Eukaryota; kingdom Viridiplantae; phylum Streptophyta; class Pinopsida; order Cupressales; family Taxaceae; genus Torreya; species Torreya grandis. The sequence continues at coordinate 2,691,757 of JARHVA010001224.1, read as the reverse complement.
GGTTTAGCATGTATAATTGGTAACCAAGGAGAGTTATTTTGAAACTAGAAATGGAATGGCTTGAAGGAGAGATAGGTGGGATAGATGGAGTACAAAATTTATAGGTCTAGTCATTGGCAGCATACGCTTGATGAGGATCATGATAATACTAGACAAGGGCTTGATCATAATCAGAAGGAAGAGGCATAATTAGACATAAATCCTCAGCTTGAGTTAAAATAAGCTCAAACTCATAAATATCCATGAATAAATTCAAAAACATATTATATAATAATAACAAAAATTCAATAGGTATAATGTGCTTCTCAACCAATAGATATGTATGTGGAATCACCATTGATGTTTATTAGAATTGCCTCAAAAGGTCGATGTCTTGAGGAGAACACCAAAACTCCTCAAGGAATGGACTTAATAATCCCACTGAGCATGCCAAAAACTATTGTCACTTGAAATATAAAACAATGAGGATATGGGACAAGTTTATCCTCATTCAAGTGAAAAAATGGAACCACTTAGGGCTGTCAGTATCCTTATTATGAGGTGGATCTCTAGATTAGGGGCTATCTTCCCTTGATGCATCATTAAATATCATAATATTAATAATAACAACTTGAGGGGATGAAAATGGTTATAATAATTGAAATTAAACCTATTATAATAGGGTTATGCACCAAAATATTTTATCTACTCATACATTTAACATACACTTGAAACTAAGGACAAGTAGCACATACACTTCATTCAACATCAATCTCTCCTCTCACATCAATGATTCAACATGGGATATTATAGATGACATAGGATAGGATGAGATAAAAAATAGGAATTTTAGTAAACTCTATTGAGTATCCTACTCACTTACACCTGCATTCTCTTTAGACACTTCTTGTTGACCTGCAAGAAAGAAATCACAATACACTAGGTACTAATGGAATCAACACGTGAAGGTGAATGGAAATTACACTTGAAAAAGACTAATACCAAGCATGTACACTTAATAAAATATTTTAATAAGGTAAAACACTTGTCTTTGTTGATTCAAGGTAAAATTTTGGCAAGGATTCACCATACCCTGGTAGAGAGATCTATATAATAGCTAAAAGGCCATAATTTATACAAGAAATGTGAAGGTAGAGAGAAGGGAAGTCCAAGAATCACATGGAAATGTGTCACTTTATAGAATAAATTAAAAATTAATGAGAGATAATTATGGGGTGAGATAATGCATGTCAATAGTTGAAAATATCATCTGGAATCATTCATGACCTATAAATAGTCAAGAAACTCCTTTACTATGCATAGATAATTGCCCCTTATGATTGGTCTTAAAAAACTACCAAAAATATAAACCTAATTAAATTTGAATGATTAATCATAGCAGGATAGGTTACTAATAATCCCTCACATCCATTGGGGAGGCTCTTGACCCTTCCTAACATCTTGGTCATGCATGATCACACTTGGCAGTCTCAAAATAGCTCTTTTCCATTCACCTTTTACACTTGGAATCTAAAAACTCTTCATCTATAAAAAAATATCCATAAAAGAGGATAAATTACATGTTTAAGGAGTGCTCATACCATCATTTATAGGAAATTGGCCTTAAAAGGCCCTCTAAACAAAGATTTACCATTTTCCCTAAGTGTTCACTAGCCAGCTCACTAGACTGGCTGAAAGTGAGGGTATGATTGGGGAACATAAAAGTTTATTAATGAGATTAGGTGAATTTTTTGAGTTATATTAAGTGTAAATATTCCTCCCAAATTTTTTTTCATCTCTTAAATCCTCTTGTATCCTGCACACCACTCAAAATGGTAAACAAAAAGTCATGTTTTACTCTTATCCTTATATTTTAATACAAAAACATCACATAATGTGATCCTCATGGAGTTTAAAATAACTTCTCTTAATCACTTAGGTTAAAATTCCTCCATATGGTTACAATTTTAGGCTCATTTTCACCTCTAGGTGTCAACCAAGGTTTAAAAAGGGTTTTAGAGTGACCAGCCTTATTAACCTTTATTCATAAAGGTATGATGTTTAAATTATATATAAATGGAACTTTTGTATTATTAAGTAGACCCTCAAACTTAATTTAACATATCTATGTACCATGCAAAGGATCATGAAAGATATGAGCATTCCAAGATGACCATTCAAGCCATTTAGTGCATTTTATGAGGGTTTGGGAGCTTCAAAACCAATAATTGGCCTTATGATGAATTTATTTGAAATAAAAATGCTCAAAAACTAGTATATGAATCCAAAAATACATTTCCCATCATTTTATTATCTCCTCGAGATCAAAAAATGAAAACTTGCCCTTGTTTGGCACTAGGCCTAGACCTTGACAATACGCCTACTTGCCATTTGAGACTCAAATTGACACTCCAATGGATTTATTTTACATATGATTAATATAAAACATATTTAATACCTATTAAAACATGTTTTAACCAATTTTGGGGAATGTAAAAGGCAAAAAATTTAAATGACCTTTAATTGGGCTTTTAGGCTTAAGGATTCCCACTAGGTATGCATGCAAACCTCCTAGGTTGGAACAAATTGTATGATTTTATACATTATTTTAAGGTTTATTAGGTTTATTTATGTCACCTATAGATTATAAAATCATAAATTTTTCCTTTCTAACCTTTTGGTTCAATATTTCATCACTTTTCCCAAAATTGGCACCTCCATGAATGTTAAAACTGCCCCAGCTCTGAGACAAAATAGTGAGTGTTTTCCATATTGTATCATAAAATTTTACTATTTTATAATATTATATATGTCCTATGGGTAATATTTACCAAATTTAATAACCTAAATCTTCCATTTGGTCTTCCAACTCAACCAATTTACAAGGTAGACTTTTGGGAAAAGCATAGTTTGAGGGTAGACATGGTATGGATTGTATTAGGAGAATAAATGGATGATTTGATATTATTTGTGTAATTTTATGGGTATTAAATAAATTTAATCATATTTTCCAATAATTATGTATTTCACTTTCGCATTTAAACACCTCTTATGATTTAGAATCATGAAATATGCCTATAATTGCTTAGAAAAGGGGAACCTTGTTTTAGCCTTGGTTGTAGGAATTCTTGAGTTTTTTTATCCTTTTGAAATAAAATTAAAAAATAATTTTATGTTATAAATCTCATTAATTTTTCCACCTTACCATTTTTTAAGGCTAACTCACCTCTTTTCATTGGTCTATCATTAGTCTCAAGATTAGGCTTCTGCCCTTAAGGACTGAGACAAGCCCTGTGGGCCTAACTATAACTTATGGGTGAAGATTGATTTTATATTTTTGGACTCATAATAATTATACTATTAGGTCATATTCTTTTATTAATGATTAAATTCACCTATAAAACCTTCAAAGCACCAAATCATGCTTGTGGTCCTTAAGGAAGGTACCCCTGCCTGCCTGGACTATCAAAGTCATACTTTACCCCTATTTGATGGTGTTTTGGGATTAGGATGGTGTTCATGGTATTAAATTCAATGTTTATTAGGTTTTTATGACACAATTTTATTTTATTCGACCATTAAATCCCTCAAACTAGCTTAATTCTATGCTTACTCTCACGTTTGACTAGTATACCCTGTCTTGACTGAGACAAACCCTATCTGCCCCTATTTGGTTGGTTTTTGGAAAGATAGAGGCCTTTTCCATGATTTATTTAGGTTTTACATGGGAAATATTATCTCATCTCATCTTCATTTCACCTTCTTTAGCACTTGAATGATTCAAGGCCTAGTTCAACTTCAAATTCCAAACTCACTATCCATGACTGTAGGTACATGTTCCCAGGCCTGTAGGTTGGTCAAGGGTCACTTGGCTCATGTTACAAGTATCTAGGGTTTTTTTATATTTCATTTATCTATATATAATTTAAATTTACCCTAGTTTCTTCTTTTTAATCTTCAACACCATCCTTTTGTGTGCCAATCTTCAAAGCACTACCCTCACTACCTCTCTGCCTTGTGTACAGATAGGGGATGGCCTAAAAGGAGCATTTAATGATATGCCATCCTTCTCCATCACATAAGTTCTTAGGAATTATTTTTATATCCCTTTTAAGTCTTTTCTCTATTTGGATAAGGTATAGGAATTTCACATATGGTGCAAGTTGAAAATCTCCAAATTCTTGTAGACATCACTGCCATAATTTAGTGATTTTTAGCAACTTTTGGAGGCTTCAAAATCCATCTTCTCCTTATCTTTTCAAGCTCAAAATTGGTATAGGTGTTGTTTGCAGATAGTTATATAAAATACAACAATTAAATGAAATTTAAATAATTTTTAAACTAACGTATATCATCTCAAAAAATCCTCAGGACCTCTATTTGGAAAATTTAGGGACTATTAAACCAAAACAGTCAAGCTCATCTTTTGAAGTGGAGACTTTTTCTTGGCATATCATCCTATCTTCATTGGCATGAAGTACATGATCTTTAGGAAATGTTAATAACTAAAAAATTAATCTCATCATGTGTCCACCATTAAAAGCTCTGTATAAACCTCTTGGAGAAGGTGACTATCAACATTCTGTAAACAAGGTAGTGAGCAAGGAAAATTCAGACAAATTAGCTTGGAAGGAGGTATAATTGATATATAATAATGGAAAATAAATTAAATAAATGTTTAAAAATGATTACAAACACATTTAAACCTCCATTGATCTCATTTCCACATTGTGAAACTCAGACTACATACCCATAGCTGCAAACTTGGCAAATAAGCCCATTTTGGAATCCTCCTTCAATGGAATGAAGAGAGAAGTGTTGGATTGTTGAGAAATCATGGAAAGGACCTAATTCACACATTAAACCACCTCATAAAACTCACATTTCTCCCTATATTCTTATAAATAAAAAATAGATGCAAATATACACCCCTCTTAGATACAATTCTATAACAGGATACCTGGATTGTTAATGATTGTTTATAAAGGAGGAGCTAAAAAAATGAAACTTATTATTACATATGTGAATTATACTTATATCAATATCTACCCCCAAGATCATTTCCTCCAACTCAAATTGTACAGCCCATAGTGAGTGTTTGAAGTTGATCGTCCTTTGCATGCCAAGAGGAAAAGGAAGAAAAAATGAGTTACAGATGAATTTTTTATGCAATATATTCAATTAAAACATGTTATTGAGATATTTGGATGTGAAGATTCATACCACCATGTTTTCCAAGTGGCACTCTTTCCAAGGTAGTCATACAATTGCCCATTTCTCTCTCCTTAGCCAAGAGAACTACGTTTTATTTGAAGGACCTAAAATTTTTAGTTAATTACAGTTGATAAATACCTCATATGACACATGAAACGTGATAAAACTCATTTACACTTGTATAATTCCCAAAAAAATTGTACAAAGTATTAAATGCACTATTTATACCCCTTAAAATGACTTAAATGATAAATTGACCTATAGAAAACTTAACCAAAGATAGTACAACATAAATTAACACTAATTTACCTATGAAACACCTTATAAAAAAATATTTCACCCATTTAAATGCCCAAAATTTAATATTTTTACTAGGGGTGCCCTATTTTGACCTAAAAGTCAAAATTAGTCAACAACTGATGCACATATTTTTTGCCATTATATTTCTCAATTGTGTTCAACTTGAGTTATATTTTGTGTTCCATTCAATTTTTCAAAATACATATTATACATTTGTATTTTTTTTTTGTGTTTCATCACTATTTTTAAATGTACATGTTCAATGAATGGGTATTTAGTTTCCCATTCAAACTTAAACTACCTTCCAATTGTCCATGCAATTATCTTCTTTTGCATATATATTTTTGTCATTTTTTCAACTAAAGATTGTGTTGGATGAGTACAAATCTGATCTTGTGGTATTAGGTGCTTAGCATTAACATCCATGATGATGTCTGCCATTGTACATTTCCTCAAATTTAGTGATGGCATTTCATACCTGGGGACATCTTATAGTGGAGGCATATATTCAAAAGGGTTATCAACGGGTTTTGCTTGTAAAATGGGTATATATATTATAATTATTATTAAAAATTGGTCCTTAATACAAAATTGTAAAGAATAAAAATATAGTAAGCAATATAATATTTAGTGCCTCTATTTGGAATTTGATACCCAAGGATCTTTTCCAATGGAGGCATATATTCGATACTATGATCATTGGGTTTTACATGAAAAATAGTTTTAGACTAATTATTAATAAACATTTTAATAAACATGTAAATAAATAAAAATAATAATAAATCAAATAACATTTAGTACCTCTATCTAGAATTACATATCGAAGCAAGTCTTCCCATGTAGGCATATCATTAGATTTTACTCATGTACCTATATTTGGATTTTCTTACCCCAAGTAATTCTTTGAGTGGAGGCATATCTTAGATATTGTTATAAATTGGTTATATAAGCAAAATGGTTGTAGATATTATTTATTATTGAAATATTATAGAAATTAATAAATAAGACTAACATATACTTTAATATTTATACATGTGTTTGCCCTTTGGCTAAAATAAGATAACATGTTAGTCTATTTTTTAAATTTCCCTGATGCCTTACCACTCTCAACATTAATAATTGAATCAAATCTATAGAATAATGACATTTATTTTTAGTCACCTAACATCTAGTTAGATTCACCTGATAGATCCTTATAGTCAACAAACAACTAGGTACAATCACTTGATAGTTGGGTGTAGTCCCTCGATAGCTATAGCCTAAAAATAGTTACCCAAAAATCAATTGTAGTCACCTAAAAACTGGTTTTTAACACTTGATAGCTACTTGCATTTGTCTGATAGCTCTGAGTGGTCTCCTAATAGCTAGTTACAATCATAAGAAAGCTAGTTGTAGTAATTTAATAGCTAAATTAAGTCACATGATAGTTTGTCACATTCACTCGATAGCTAGATACAATCACCTAATAACTAGTTGCAATTTATCCACAATTTATTATAGTCTTCAAGCACCTAGTTTCAATCATACAATAGCTAATTGTAGTCTCTTGGTATCTATTTACAGTCACCCAATAGCTAGTTGTCATCACCTGATAAATAGTTGTAGTTTTAACACCTACTTGTGTTGCCTAACACATTCTTCATGTCATTCAACACCTGGTACTATATTTAAGGGAATAATGTTTAATATATAATATATTATGATGAATACCCCTATATTACATTTCTTAGTATCAGTGACATATATGTATACAAGGAAATTTATTTTTAAAAGTGTGTGAGTGGACCCATAAATTTAAATTCTACCCTAAAATTTATTCGATCTGTCACTCTCATCTACCCCATAAAATTGTGCAATGTGAACTTTGAAAAATGAAATATTCATGAATTAACAAATATTATCCACTAAAAAATCCTTGTTAATGATGTAAGTGTTTACTCTTCTATCATGTGTGGCTCTCTTATCAAACTACCATGGAATACCCAACATCACATGACATACATCCATGGACATGATGTCACATAAAAATTCATCCTTATATGAACCAATCTAAAAATTAACCATACACTACACATTTAGTAACACTTAGTACCCATTAATTAGCCAAAAAATATTATCGGGCGTAGGATGTGTCAATCCTTTAAGCCCAATTTTTTCCACCATCTCCTAATAAACTAAATTATCTATGTTACTTCTATCAGTAACAACTTTTCAACACTTACCTCTAGATTTTTAAACATTTAGAAGAAATTATTTATTTGTGTCAGTTCATTCACCTCCTTGGCTAGTTTAAATAACACTCTATTCATCAGTAATGTCTCTCCTTATTTTAGCACTTCCATATTTACTAGATATCCAATGCTCTCCCAATATCTAAAGGCAATATTATTTTTACCTTCATCTCTCTTACTATTATTTTGAGGGTTTTGGGGAAAATATTTATATCTATGACTACCATACTTATTACACCTAAACCACTTACCTCAAAATCCTTAGCCTCTATATTGTCCATATAAGCCTCTTCCTATAGAATAATATCCTCGCCTCTAGCCGAAATTATAATTTTAACTTCTCACCACTCCACAATTATATTATTTATCTCTTCCACCATTGTTCTATCATCATCCTCTTAAGGACCTTCCTCTACATCTAGATTTCTCTTATTGCTTCCTCATCAATGCCTCCTCTACCTTCAACACACTTTGATAGGCTACCTCTAACATTATCATGTTAAACTAATTAATTTCATATTTTATAGAAAACTTCAATCCATTTACATAAATTTTCACCTTCTCCTAATCATCCTCTATATGTCTAACCCTTATAGTGAGTTTATAAAAATCTTGATTTTGCTCTTTGATGCTGATCTCTTTTTGTCTCAAATTATGTAATTTTATAAATAGGCTTATTTCATAATCATAAGGCATAAATTTAGCCTTTATATTTGTCACCATCATATAAAAATATTTTATCTTCTCCTTACCTTTAATTTGTCTCTCAAGTTACACAAGAACCCACAAAAAATAAGCATGTCTCTTCATCTTCATGGAAGAAAGCTTCACCTTCTTATATTTGTCTATAAATTTATAGTCAAAATAATTATCTATCTATGGAATCCAATCCAAATGATACTTATAATTAAAACTCTCATTATAGAATGGTGTTTCTACCCTTGGTTTACTACCAAGCCTTGTCACAGCTCTAAGAAATATCATCTTAGCTTCATTTTCCATGTTGTCCACACCAAGATATTGAGTTCTTTATTCTTAATCCTCACTCAATTATCCACCATGATATCATTTTCATTGTGATCTTTTTATTTCATCCAAAATTAATTGTATTCCTCTCATCATCTCAATCAAATCTTCAAATGAAAGTCCTCTTAGTCTTCTCCTTATTCTAATAACATTTTCTCTATATGCCATCTTTCCCACAATGTAAACTTATATTTCACATCTTACCAATAGACATCCAAAGTATCCTTCATTTACAATTATCCCATTAATAAATAATGTGACTCTAATACCAAATTATGCACACATAGATAAGTTATCCCCTTAAGGATAACCTCTAATTTTTTGATGCTTAGATATTTATTTAGACCAAGACATAAATTCAAACCAAACACGAAGACAAAAATAATAATTCAAACCTTTATATTCAAATTAATTCAATAATTAAAATGATTGTATCATCTAAAATATATCACACTCCCAAATAATCTTACTTTTTTAGACAAAAATGTGAAAAAAAAATAATTATCTCTATTCTATGATACTCTACTTTGCCTTGCCGCTCTCCATAGTTTGATCCATTACCAAACTTTCTAGAGTAGGTTATTTACCTTAGTTTATGTTTCGTAGGTTATTTATTTATTCTAAGAATTGTTTAGGTTTTCCAACCCACTTAGGTGTGGATATTAAGTATTTGATAATAGTGGTTTTCTATCCCTTGATTAACTCCTATTCCTATGATTTTCATTAATCTTATTTTCCTATATATGTAAGGCACTCTCATTATACATGATATGTTTCTAGAGATATTATATGATATTTATACTCTTTGTTTTGCATATGAATTTATTGCATCCATTTGCTTCATGTGATGTTCTTTTATATTAACACCTAAGATCTTTGTGGCTTGGAATACTTTATTTTTTATTCATTTCATGGTATTAGATTAATAGGTGTTATAGTCATCCGTTTGTGACTTTCATAAAAAAATGTATTTAGATGATAGAGAGACAATGTCATTAGATTCATAAGATATCAAGCTCCTCGGATCAGCTGTAAACATGACCTAGTTTCAAAACAATCATTTTTTTTCCATTTTGGAGGGTTTGAAGGTAATTTTTAGAGTTTCACATATCTGTACCATCTGGTGGTAAAAGAGCAAAAAGTTTTCTCAGTTTTATTGACTTTTTATAAAAATATAATGGGTCTTTTCTACATTTATAAGAATGCATACTAGTTTTTAACATTAATTTTTTAGTGTGCATGATTTGTGTTTTATAGAGGCATATTTTTGGTATTTGTAGGGATAGGTACCAGACTATGTCTTTTTCTAGTGACCTACATCCTTTTTGTTGTGACCTACCTAATTTTGGTGCAAATTTTGTATTTTACATATAACTATTAATTTTTTTCACCCTGTTTGATTCATTTTCACTTATGATTTTCACTCTAGCTAACCTATTACTTGGTTCTACCAGTTCTATTTAGTTTGGGACACAAAAATAGAGACGTCTATTGACCTATTTTTTGTGGATTTATTACTTCTTTTTTTTGGGTTAGTGTCATATATTAGCATGTAAAAATTAAAATATGAAGGTGTGGCACCATTCATTTTCAATTTTGATGAATTTTTGGGGTGATCTCACTCCCACATCAATCAAATCAATCAAGAGGCGGAAACACTCATCCTCACCCTTAGCCCCTTGGTCACATGGTATGGTCATGTGTAAGGGGATTAAATTTATGATTTATACTAATGGGGGCTTAAGTCCAAGGGTTTATTTTTTAATGATCAATTAATTCACTGTTTTCTATCCAAACATTTAGTATTTTTTGATGCAAATTATATTTTTGACCCTTTATGACAAGAAAACTTGTAAAAACTATATAATTTTATTGGTAACTCAAAATTGAGTGATATTTTTTTCAAAAGTGTATGTTTTTTCATACTCTATCTATTGGTGTCATTTATTTTTCAAAATAAATTAATATATAAAGTGCCAAATTGGTGGGGCTCAATACAAAGTCTTTTAGGGGGATGTCTTGTTGTTGATTTGAGCACCCTTTTTGTATTTTCTTTAGCACTCAAGATATGGTTGATGGTATTCCTAGAGTTTATTATGTTGATGGATTTTACTATGGTTGTGAATTTGATAAAAAACACCAAGATCCATTTCTTAATGGTATGTACACGAGAGATTCTTCACAACTTGAGCTTGTGCACAATGACTTGAAAGTTTTTTCTACTCCTCCTTTCAATGGATCTAAGTATGCACTTATATTATTTATAATTTATTGAGGCATAATTGAATTTATTTTCTCAATTACAAGATTTATTTTTCACACTCCAGAGTATTCAAGGCTTTGGTCAAAAATAAATCTTCTAGTTGCATAAATAAGCTTTGCACTTTTAATGAAGGGGGAGTAATTCAACATATATTTTTATAATTTTTTGGAAACTCATGAAATTGTTAACCAAAATTATATTCCTTATACTCCATAATATAATGGATTAGAATAAAATAAAAATCAAACATTGAAGGAGATTGTTAAATGCATGATATACTCTTGAGATTTACCTCCTGTATATTAGGCAAAAACAATTAACTATGTAATCTAAATTTACAATCACACACCACACAAAGAAATTGAACATTTTATTATGAAGGAGTTAAAGTTTTTGAGAGCCATACTATGGATTTTGTACCGAAAAAGAAAGGAAATACTTGGATTTGAAGAGCAAACCCTTGATTTTAATAGGTTATCATGAGGACATGAGATCTTATTGACTTTTGGATTCATATATAAATGATGTTATTTTTTAAACACATATTTAGTTCAAGATGAGTGTTTCTCTTCTCATGAGTCTTCATATTATTACATAACTTATTATTCTTATTATTATTTGATTATATCCATTGATGATTCTTCAATTCATCTTGAGGATCCCTTCTTTAAGGACCCAGTTTAAGAGACCACTGAGATGGTTATGAATGTAGACTTAGATGTAGATCAGGATCTTACTATGTCTAAATGGGATAGTATTATATTCTCTAAGGTATCACCTTTTGTATAGGATCTTCCACACACTATAAATCATCATGCACATTTTATACATTCTAAAATTTTGCATCAGTTATTTTCTAGGAATCCATAGTCTTTTTCATAGGCTAATGGGATATAGGAGTGGGTTGATGTGATGTTAGATGTGTATTCTTCTTTGATGAAGAATCATACTTGGGATTCAGTCTCACATACTAAGGGAATAAATTTGGTTAAGTGTAAGTGGATATACCACACCAAATATGTAGTTGGAGGGTCCATTGACAAGTATAAGGCATGACTTATAGAAAAGGGTTTATCACAAGATTAAGATATTGATTACTCTGAGACTTTTTCCTCTTTTGTCAAAATGGATTTTGTGCACCTTTTACTTTATATTGTTACATCTTAGGGTTGTCTAGTGTAGCATATGGATGTAAAAAGTGCCTTCTTACATGAATATTTATAAGAGGAAATAAACAAGGATCAACTTGGTAGGTTTATTCATGAATCTTCTTTTTTTTGTTGACTAATAAAGTCTCTTTATGGTCTCAAATAGGATCATCAAGCATGGTATTGTAAGAGAAATTATTTTACTCTATTTAATAGAATTATTATTTTATCCCACTCAGATCCTACAATATATATCTATCATGTTAGAGAGGATATTTTAATACTAGTTTTGTATGTTTAGGATCTACTTCTTACATTCAAATATTCTTCTCAAATCCAAGCTATTTATTAGGGGTTTTCAACATAATTTGATATGACAAATCTTAGTATTTTACACTTTTCCTTGGTTTATATATTTATTAGTCAGATTTAGGGATTAATTTGAGTAAGTATAAGTACACACTTGATCTTATATATCACTTTGGCATGGATGATTCTAAACCATGTTCCTCTCCTTTCCAATCTAGGGTCACTCTTACTTCCACCTAAAATACTCCCATTATGATCCTATATTATATAGGTAGTTGGTTGGAAGTCTCATGTACTAGACCCATACCTTGATATTTATTTAAAATTGGGATTGTATTTAAATTTTCACATACTCATCATCGAAGTCACTAGTAGGCTACCAAAATAAGTTTGTGATATCTGCAAGGCACTTCCCATTTTAGATTACACTATACCAATGATTATACTAGTTTGGTTGGAAAGATTGATTCAGATTGGTTAAGTTCTATTGATGAGAATCATTCCACTTTTGGCTTCCTTTTTATATTTTTTATTCTCTAATTTTATTAGGATTACAATAAGTAGAAGGCTATTACATTTTCATCTATAAAGGTAAAGTATAAGGCAACAATCACAATGTATCAATAGGTTCTTTGGTTTGGTTAGCTATTGGTAGAGTTTATCTTCATGTAAGATTAACTTACTATAATTTGGTGTGATAAATAAAGTATAATATACATTCATCCTAATCCTATTGAGCACTAGTAGACCAAACATATTAATATTCACATGCACTTCATTTGTCTGAACATTTAGGATGGAATTCTTTGCTTAGATTACATTCCAACTTAGTAATTTGTTTTTGACATATTTATAAATACTTTTGCATCACCACGTTACCTTGAGTTACATGACATGCTTGTGGTTTTGTAATTTGTCCTTGGGGGGTGTTCGTGAGGACATCTTCCTTATTTATTTCTCATGGATATATTATACATGAGTACCTTATCATGCCTTATTGTTTAAACTCATATTGTGGGTATGCCACTTTATTTTAACCCCTAACTTCTCTTTAGGGGGGTGTTAGCATAGGTCATTTACCTCAATTAATGTTTCCTAGGTGATTTATTTTTATAATCATTGTTCATGTTTTACTACCCACTTAGGTGTGGATATTAAGTATTTTAGTATAGTGGTTTTCTATCCCTAGGGTATCTCCTATTATCCTACAACTATCATTGATCTTCCTTGACTATATATACAAGGCACTCTTATTGCACTTGATAAGTTTCTATATCTATTATATGATATTTATAATTTTTCAATGTATATCAATTTATTAAATTCAAATTATTGATATGATATTTTTTATTATTAACCCACGATATATTTGTGTCTATTTAAATTCACTAATATTATTAAAAACGTATAATATCTAGGCAAACTTTAGTTTTCAATATCAACACCTAAATGTCTAGTGACATTTTTAGGTTTAACAATACTTACATAAACCACCATATTCATAGTTTATCCATTTAAGTTTAAATTTTAAAAAATCTATTACATTTCATGTTATATCACCACACAAATAATGAACAATCATATCGAGTGTCATAGACTATATAGGGTACTTAGGTGACATTTATAGGCCAATTGATAGCTATAAAAATAATCATAACATAGCTTGATAAAAAAAATGGTACATCACCACTATAACTCTGAATGCTCTTAAAAAATTCATATATGTTAAACATGTCATGTGATACCATCACTTCAAAATTCATCGTAAAATTCATAGTGTATAAGGAGAAACATCCTTCCAAGTGTTATAATAAAATAATATGGTATGATTATACAATGACTCTTGTAAACATGTAAAATTAACATTTAATATTAAATCATGCACTTGTGACCACTCTTTTACACACTTAGCTTTAAACCTATCTTAAGGCCCCCTTTTTTGATCAAGTTTGACCACCTTACACACTCTTCCAAGTTTAAAAATAACCCATGCATGTATTCATCCCTATTATTATCAACTTTAGACATATTTTAGGCCCTACCTATCCCTCAGTATAGTAAAATGACACATTAACTAGGAATGCACTATTCTATTTGCTTCTCCCCTCTCTTGTCTTCCCACCAAATAGTGGATAATTTTCAATATTCAAATCTATAGGAAGGTTAGCCTATGTCCTTAATGATCCCCATTCAAAGTATTTTCAATTATATGGCTATATAAACACCTTTTAAATTACTTTTAAAATGAGAGGTTTCCACACTAAAAAGCACCAAAATCACACTTGAACATTGAGAGCAAAATACTTATTTCTCCCAAATCTATTCGCATAAAATCCTAGTAACGCAAAACTCAAGTATGAATAAAATTTATAGGTCATAATTCATGGTTATGGCACTTAATCAAATACTTATTACACTGACACATAACACATTTCACCATTTATTCTCACACCATAGTAGCATGGCAGATTTGCATGAATTTTCAACCCTCTTTGTAGTATTGGTACATAGGCAAAACTCAACACATGGAGTGTTGAGTTTTCATCCATATTCAATTGATGACTTATTTTTTACCCATTAATTTTCATTGGTATTCACATGTCAAGGAGCTAGATTTTTAAGTCAAAAAATTACTCAATGGTCTCTATAAGTGCTTGTAATCTCCCACAATAGATACATGTTCTACAAATGAAGGTACAAAAAATACAAAATCCCTAATTACCTCATTCCAAATGGATATGAATTCTACCCATCTAGTTTCCTCTTCCAAACACTTTTGTTCAACCTAAGGTCTAGTTCTATAACCCTAATTCTAGTCACTAGTCCTCTCAAGTAGCATGTTATAGACATTGATTCCTATCAGAGGCATAGTTTCTAGCCAAGTCTTTGTTTTATCCTTACACTTTGTTAATTTTAGTAAATTTATATAATACAATAGTTAAAAATCAATAAAAATTATCTTTCTTATATTATTCTTATAATTTTACACAATAGTCTTGTCATCTAGGGTTTTAACACAAATCCCAATTTTGATAAAACATATTTATCAACCTGCTTATTTTTTAAATATTGAAAAAACCTAACCATGGATGATCCTATGACGTATATCCATTTTTTTATTTTTTCCACTTGCTTTTGCATTTCCATATTTAATAAATTTTATAATAATTAAAAAAATTATTGATTTCATATCATATTATATGCAATCTAAAAAATTTATTTCTACTCTTGTAAGAATAAGTGATAGATTAAATCACATCCTAATTGAGCATACTTAGATTTCACTCAAAACTAATATGGATACAAATAAAGGTGTACCAACACATTTTAATGTGATTATACCTATCGATTATGTGGACATCAGTGATACTAATTCTAAACATGATAAATATGATCGAGTTAATAGGGATCCTAAAGATGAACATCATGATATATGACCCACTCTAAATTGGAAACAAATTGAGTTCAACAAAGAGGAATTTATTACATATTTTAGATAAAAACTTCACGAATAACCCCTTGATCATGCTACCATTTTAGAAACATTTTTGGATATCAATAATGCTAACATGACTTAATATTCTAACCCTAATCCTCCTTTGAATACAAATTTTATACCAACCATCATAATAGGAGTAAATCAAGAGATAAAATATACTACCATGCTAATTCTCACTCAATCCATGGGAACACCATGTTTGGGTAGCACACATTCATCTTCTCTTGATGCATAATTCCTTAGGAAAGAGATCCATCTCTTTAATATAAGGTGTTATACTTAGAGCAAAGTGATTCAAAACCTAATCAAGAATTAAATTCTCATGTTTAATTTCACACTCCATTCACACAACATATAGCATTATATCCTTAACCTACATGGTTTTTTGCACCCAAGTTTAGACTATATGATGGAAAAGTTGATCCTAAAAAACATCTCATGACATTTCACACATGTTTGAACTATGTGTCCAATGACAGATTATTAATGAAGTTATTCTAGAGAAGTCTCAAGGGCTATGCATTATAATGGTTATATTATTTACCAAACCAATTATTGCATGCATTTAATGCCTTGGTTGAAATGTTTTTTCACATTTTTCAATTAACATCAGTGGGAATGTTTCCTGTGCTCAAAGAGCCATACTCAAATATAAATATAATGAGCCTATCTCATAATATGTTTTAAGATACCAAACTATGTGATCCATAATGATAAATCATATGGAAGATATAAAATTAGAAGATGTATTCAAGAAAATTTTGTTTCCATATATGAACAAATCCATTAATTTCAAAATTTTCAATTCATTCATATAATTATGCCATATAGTAAAGGAAATAGAAGTCAAGTTATTAGCAATGAACAAAATTATGTACACATCCAATGATGATGTTAACACCAAGAATTAAAGTAATCCACCATTCAAGGTGAGGACAATAGATAACAAGAATGATTAAAAAACAATAGTACATGTAGTTATAAATCCTACTCTATTCACTATCTTATATACTCCTCCACGAAGGCAGTTCACTAACCTACCAAAATATCCATACAAGTTTCTCAAAACACTATTAGAATGTAATATCATATCTTTTTTTCCCATTAAATATTTTAATATGAATTGACCTCTTACAAAAGGTTTTGACTAGAGTGCCTTTATGACTATCACAAGACACCAAGCCATACTACTAACAAATATATTAGTTTGATATACAATATTAAGTATTTGATAGATGTAAACACCATTGATTTGGGTATGCTAACATAGTGTACAATAGTGAGACAAAGTGAAAATAAACCAATGAAAATATTCAATGATCCTTTTCCTAAGCACATGGATAATTATAAATTAGATACATTATGCATGCACTATGTATATAATGCACATCTTACACCAATTTTTTACCATTCCCATGTATATGGATAATGTCCTTTAAATTATATAATAGTTGTTTATCATCATTACTGCCATCTAGGCCACTCATCACATATGAAAAACATGAGATAATCAATGATAATTCATATTTACAATATTTGTTTATTCATGCACACATTTATCACCAACCTATTTAAAGTTTCATGGTTGATATAATGTCAAATGTGAACATTTGTAAAAACACACTTCTTTATCATCTTAGATACACATATCTATTGATTATGGTCATTAATGTCTTAGGTTATCATTTATGTCAAATATGGCATATGGTTCTAGTACATGAATGACAAAGAAGTTGTGTGTGATAGCTTGGAGATGTATGGCACATTTGTAGGTCTGTGAGGACAAAGAAGAAGTTGTGAGGAATACATAGATGTATTGGTGAAGTTCTAGTGTGTCTCTTGATCATTTGGAAAAAGAAACATGCATCTTATAACTTAAGAGAAGCCAGACCATCACTGCATGTCATGTATATATGAATGCACCAACAAGTTTTTGTATTTATTGAAAGTACTTAAAAAGTCAACTAAGGTCAAAGTATTTCATGGAGATGTTTTTTATAGTACCAAGAAGGTACCCTAAATATTTAAACTCTTGAAGTGTTTTATAGATCAATTTATAAACCTTCAAAGTTGATCTTGTAGACTATGATGGTCTCAAGACCATCAAGTTTAAATATGTTGAAGTCTGTGGTCAACTAGTTAGTATATATAAGAGTGAGAATTCATCATCCAAATTATGATCCAATGGTGCATGTGAAGCCAAATTTTCAAAGGTTATTGAGATTAAATGTTCTTGTGGCATGTGTCTCTATATCATTGATTTAAAAAAAATCAAAGGTTGATAGGTGTTTGCATAGATAGAGATTGATGGTACGGGTCAAGTCAAAGAGTTAAATGTGCAAAAGGTATGTAGAGCTACCAAGTGGCACAATCATGGGAGCTCTGATCTAAGATCAATGGTGAGAATTTTAAGGTAAAAACTAGGATACTGTATATGAGATTGATAGTGCAAATTTGTTCAAATTTTCTAGGGAGCATGAGATGAGATTAAAGTGCTCAATGTTTAGTGTTTTAACAATGACTGTTGGAATTTGAATATTCAAATTAATGAGATAAAACTAGTCTATAGTGTTTGAGCTATATATTTTGATCCAAGACAAATTTATTAATGTAGTAAAAAGTAAAGTTGTAGAGGACATAAATATGCATCCAGATAATCTAGTTAGAAGGTTTGAATATTTTTACATTTAAAGTTATTGAGCTTAAAATTTGACTATTTGTTTGTTCATGGTGTTCTTATGTACAAAATATTGTTTAAACAATTTATGATTTATCAAAAGAGTGTTTTTGTGGGAGTAATCATTTGAAGATGTCTTAGAGGTCATATAGAGTGGACTCATATATTTAAAAGTGATCTTATGTTCCTAATTTGCTCGATGAAGTGCTAAATGAGTGAATAGGCATCCATGAGGCCTATAAGAACTACTAAGGCCTAAT
Source organism: Torreya grandis (assembly GCA_037957365.1). Taxonomy (NCBI): domain Eukaryota; kingdom Viridiplantae; phylum Streptophyta; class Pinopsida; order Cupressales; family Taxaceae; genus Torreya; species Torreya grandis. The sequence continues at coordinate 2,672,851 of JARHVA010001224.1, read as the reverse complement.
TGAAAGGCATAAATACTTAAGTGTGACCCATGGATGCTATGGCTAACCTATGAGGATGGTATTGAGTTTTATGTTAGAATGATAGATGTCTTAAGGGTTAAGGCAAGTATTATGGCTGACTTAAAATTTGATATATGTGAAGACTCTATAAAGAGTGGAGACCAAGGCAATGATTTCTAGACTTAAATGTGGACATAGTAAAAGAGAATAATATAGAGATGAAGGAAATATATTAGAGATAGTGTTCTAGTGGATGGATTTAAGTACAGAGTAGATTGAGGATGAGAGAAGAAGACTAGAAAGATATAAAAGGGGTGTTTGGGTGCATTATTTATATGATCAAGTTTGAGTGTGTGTGATGAATTTAAATAGAGGTGTTATACACTATTTTTCCAATCAAATTGAAAGGTAGTCAAAATTCTAGAGTATTTGATTTCATAGGCATTGTGTGGGTGATCAACATCAAGAGTAAGTGGGTTCTTATTCTTACCTAGGGGTGGGTTCTCCTTGTGAAGTGGGTGCTTCAGTAAAAGGTCTCATGTTTGTGATCATATTATAGGACAAGTAGTCCATGTGTTTGCAAGCTTGACAGTGGGTTTTATTCCCCAAGAGGGTTTCCCACATAGATCTTGTGTTATGTGTGTGATATTATATCATATTTATTATTCATTGTTATGAACACCTTGTATGCTTTATGAATGCATGTGATCAATGATTAAGAGTTTAAAAGGATTAAAATTGAATTTTGAAATATCTTGTATCACTAATTCACCCCCATCTCAGTGATTGTACCTACAATAATTGGTATCAAATTAGGACCTTTGTTGCAAGTTTAACCGGTTGAAGGTGATCATAGGTAGAATGAAAAATAGAGAGGATGAGATTTTTATTCAAGGTGAACTAATATGTGCTTTATCAGAACTCAAATTTTTAAGGGAATAAAATGAATGTCTAAAAGAAAAGCTTGAAATATTGGATAACATTGAAGGGAGTAAAAATTTAGACCTAACTTCCTCTATATATCATGAGTTGCTTGCAAGCATTGATAGTGTGAAGACACAAATAAGAATAATAGAAGAAATGGTAAAAAAATTGTAGGTTGTGGTTGATACAAATTTGAATCAAAGAATGGATCAATTGGAAGGTAAAGTTCTGACTTATATTAATGCACTTTTATCTAAGATAAGTAGAAATCCATCTCTATAAAAGAATCTGTGGATGAGATATCTTGGGGCATTGATGATCAAACTAAAGGGGTGATTAACATGAAAAACTATAGTTATGTTTTCAATGGACATTGTTATACTTTTAATGAATATGGTCATAGATATAAAGACTGTACTTACTCTCCAAGGAGAAGAAATGAGGTTCTTTGCTATAGCTACAATCAACAAGGACATATAGACAAGTATTGCAAAAGGCACTTTTGGGAAAAGGACTTTCAAGTTTTTGACACTATTAAATGGTTCAATAAAGACAAAAACAAGATTCAAAGAAAGAAGGAGTAGGAATCAAAGGAAGAATCCATGTTTGTACAAACTACCTTACATACTCAAGAGGATGAATATAAGAAATGGTACATAGAAAAAGGATGCTCAAGTCATATGACATGAGACAAGAGTAAGCTTATTTTTCTCAAGAAACACAATTCAGGTTCAATAAGGTTTGGTGACAACAACTATAATAACATAGTTAGGAAAGGTTCTATAAGTCTAGATAATATTCATGCTAGAATTGAAAATGTTCTATATGTAAAAGGGTTGAAACACAATTTTTTAAGTCTTAGCCAAATGTGTAAAAAAGGAAATGTTGTGACTTTTCATGATAAAGGGTATGAGGTGAGAAGTTCTAAGTCTGGTAAATTAGTCAAAAACAATCACAAGGCAGATAACAACTTATATGTGTTCCATAAATCCAATAAATAAAAGTGATACATGATTCAATTAGATGAAATATGGATTTGGCATAGAAGACTTAGACATTTTAACTTTGATAATATAGTAAGGATCAGTTCAAAAGGACTAGTCAGACAAATGCCTAAAATCACTAAGATTCCTCATACTCTCTACAAGGCATGCCTTCATAGAAATCAAGTCAAAAGAAGATACAAATCTAAGGAGAATTCTACAATAGTACCATTGGATTTGATCGAGACAGACCTTTGTGAACCTATGAGAAACAAAGAAATTCAAGTTAATAGATACTTTATGTTATTAATTTATGACTTCACTAGAATGGCTTAGATATTTTTTCTCAAAGAGAAATTAGAATATTTTGGAAAATTTAAAACATTTAAATCTCTTTTTGAAAATGAAAAATGATCAAGAATCAAGTGTGTAATATTAGACAAAGGAGGTAAATTTTGGTCTTATGATTTTGATGAATTTTGTGAGGAACAAGGAATTAGAAGACAATACTTTGCTACTAGGATACCTCAACAAAATGGGGTAGTTGAGAGGAAAAATATAAATATCCAAGAGATGACTAGAACCATGCTTCAAGATTCAAAACTTCTAGATGGTTTTTTGGAAAAGGTTTCCAATACTTTTGTTTATATCTTAAATAGATGACAAGTTAGAGAAAATGGTGATAATACTCCATATGTGCTATGAAAAAATATGATAGATAATGTCAAACACTTTAGAATGTTTGGGAGCAAGTCTTTTATCAGGAATAATGAAGAAAATCTTAGAAAATTTGACTCAAGATTTGATGAGGGCATATTATTAGTTTATTCCTCCATAATTTCTACTTATATATGTTTCAATAAGAGACTCCACAAAGTTATTAAAAGATATAATGTGATATTTGAAGAGGTAGGTGACATTAAGAAGTCCAACTTGTAGACAATTGATACTACTAAGGATGGTATTTCATATAATGAAAGTATACTTGATCAATCAGATGATGAAGAGGAAGAAGTAAGATATGATACTAAAACTCCTTCTAGGATAATACAGAAGGAACATCTTGTTTCCCAAGTTATTAGAGATGTGAATGCTAGTTTGCAGATTAGGAGGAGAAGGTTGATCAATAAAAATCAAAAAGACATAGATTTTTTATCTAATATTGAACCCAAAACATTCTTAGAAGCTAGAAAAGATGATAATCAAACATTTTCCATAGAGGAAGAACTTGATCAAATAGTAAAAATTGAAACATGGGATTTGGTTCCTAGGCCAAAAGATAAAAATGTGATAGGAACTAAGTGGGTTTTTATAAACAAGATGAATGATAAAGGAGATGCCATAAGAAATAAGGCTAGACTAGTGTATAAAGGATATGCTCAAGTTGAAGGGATATACTTTGTTGAGATATTTGCTTATGTAGCAACAATGGAAGCAATTAGACTCTTTATATCATATGCAAGCTTCAAAGGTTTCAAATTTTACCAAATGGAGGTGAAATCTACATTTTTGAATGACAACTTAGATGAAGAAGTTTATATTGAGCCATCTAAAGTTTTTTTAATGAAAATTAATTAGGAATATGTTTACAAACTAAAGAAGGATTTATATGGTCTTAAACAAGATCCTAGAGCTTGGTATGACAAATCAGACAAGTATCTATTAATCCAAGGCTTAAAAAGAGTGATAATTGACATTAATTTATATATCAAGATAGATGGCACTCATCAATTACTAGTAGTATTCTGTTAATGACATAATATTTGGTTCTAACAATGACAACATGAGTAGAGAATTTACAAATGCCATCAAGACTAAATTTGAAATGTCAATGCTAGGATAATTTTATTTCTTCCTAGGATTGCAAATTAAATAAACTTAATGAAAGGATATTCATTTCATAGGAAAAATACATCAAATATATGCTAAGAAAGTTGGACATGTTAGATTGTAATCCATTGAGTAATCCAATGATCATTAGATGCAAGGCAAGTAAACAATATGACTCATTGAAAGATGATCAAATTTTATATAGATCCATGATTGGAAGTTCTTATACTCTATTACTTTTAAGCTTGATATCATGCAAGTAGTGACCCTTGTAGGAAGGCTTCAAGATGATCCTAGAGAATCTCACTTGAAATTAATCCAAAGGATCTTAATATATCTTAAGAGCACAATAGAGTATGGTTTATGGTACCCGCTAAGTAAAAAATTTACTCTAAAGACATACACTAATGCATATTGGTCAAGATGTGTAGATGATAGGATAAGTACTAGTGGTGGTGTCTTCTTCATGGGTGAATTATTGGTTTATTGGCTAAGCAAAAATCAATCCTCTTTATCCCTATCAAATATAGAATCTAAGTATATATTTTTCTTCCTATTGTACTCAAGTAATGTGGATGAAAAAAACCTTGGAAGATTATAAGGTACGACAAAATGGACATTGTCCTATCTATTGTGATAATATTAGTGAAATTAGTATCTCTAGGAATTATGTTATGCACTCAAAAACCAAGAAAATTCCTATTAGATATCATTTCCTAAAATAACAAGTAATTAAAATTTTAAATTGGAACCTATGTCTATAAAATAATAACTTGCAGAAATTATGACTAAACCATTGACAAAGGCCACATTTGAGTATCTAAGACAAATATTGGGAGTCATCTCCTTGTCTATGAATCATTAAAAGTTCATTTGAGTAAGAGGATAATGTGTTGTCATATTGTTTTTATCATGAATAAGGTCTCATATTTATGTATATGACAAGTTATGTGTGTCATGGTTCTATGAGAGTGTTTTTGAAAAGGTTCTAAACCATGATGGCTTGTAAAGGATAAAGGGCAATTATTTTGTTGATACGAGATCTATATTGTTAAAAGTGTTGCTAGAAGACCTAGTTCGTTGAGAAGACTTATTGAGGATGATCTTTTTTAGATAGAGCATGTAGTTAGGGGAAGATAATTCATACAATTTGAGAGATTTAAAGAGATGTGCATAATGTTAGGGGTAGATTTCTAAACTCTATGAGCAGTTTGTCAGGTCTAAGGATCAGATAAGTCCAAGTTTAGATTGGTGCATGTCAATGGGGGAGAAATTGATTCATATAATTTAAATTATGTAACTATCATGATTATCTTAATAGTATTTGAATACATACATAATAATTAGGAAATTTTATTGACATGCTGAGGAATAGACCCTTTCTCATTAATGTCAAAGGGGAGAAAAATAAAAATGAAGAAGTTCAAATGAGTAAGAAGTCATTATGAGGGTGTTTTTCCATTAATGACAAAGGGGGAGATTATTGAGCATGATCATTGATGTCCCAGGTTTTCATTAATGTCAGATAGAGCATATGGTTCTAGTGCATGAATGACAAATAAGTTGTGTTTGATAGCTTGGAGAGATATGCCACATTTTTAGGTCTGGAAGGACAAAAAATATGTTGTGAGGCATCCATAGATGTCTTGGTGAAGTTATGTTATGTCACTTAATAATTTGTAAAGAGAAACATGCATCTTCTAGCTTAAGAGAATCTAGACCATCACTATACGTTATGCAGATATGAATGAAATAGCAAGTTTGTGCATTTATTGTAGGTACTCAAAAATTCAATTGAGGTAAAAGGATTTCATTGATATGTTGTCTATAGTGCGATGAAGGTACCCTAAATATTTGGACCCTTTAATTATTTTCTAGATCAATTTATAAACCTTCAAAGTTGCTCTTTTAGACTATGATGGGTGAGAGACCATCAAGCTTAACTACGTTGAAGTATGAGGTCAACTAGTTAGTAAATCTAATGGTAAGCATTGATAATCTAGATTGTGATCTAATGGTGTGCATGAAGCCAAATTGCCAAAGGTTCCTAAGATTAAAATTTATTGTGACATATGTCTCAATCTCATTAAGTTGATAGAAGATCAATAGTTCATGGGTGTTCATATAGATTGAGATTGATGGTGCAAGTTGAGTCAAATGTGTAGAAGGCACACAGAGCTTCCAAGTGGCACAATCATGGGAGCTATGATATAAGATCAAAAATTGATACAAGGTAAATACCATGATACTCTATAGGAGATCGATGGTTTTTATTTGTCCAAAGTTTCCAAGGAATGATATGAGATTAAAGTGCTCAATGTTTAGTGTTTTAGCAATGATCATTAGAATTAGAATATTCAAATTAACAAGGGAAAATTAGTCTATATTATTTGAGCTATATCTTTTGATCTAGGATAAATTTATTGATGCAGTGAAAATTAAAGTTGTATAAGACTTCAAGATACATCCATAAAATTTAGTTATAAGGTCTAAATATTTAAATATTCAAATTTATTGAGCTTAAAAGTTGAATATTTGTTCATTCATGGTTTTATTGTGTACAAAATATTGTTTACGTAATTAGTGCTTTAGCAGAGAAGTGTTTTTATAGGAGTAATAATTTGAGGATGTCTTAAAGGTCATATAAAGTGGACTCATGTATTGGAAAGTGATCTTGTTTTCTTAATTTGTTTGATGAAGTGCTAAATGAGTGAATAAGTCTCTATGAGACCTATAAAAGCTACTAAGGCCTAATTGAAAGGTGTACTTACTTAAGTGTGACCCATGGATGTTATGGATGACCTATGATGATGGTATTTAGCATTATGTTATCAGGTTATATGTCTTAAGTGTTAAGGAAAGTATTATCAATGACCTATAAGTTGATATTCATGAAGACTCTATAAAGAGTGGAGACTAAGCCAATGGTTTCTAGACTTGAATTTTGAAATATTAAGAGAGTAGAAGATAGAGATAAAGGAAAGAGATCATAAATAGTGTGCTCAATGGATAGACTTAAGTATAGAATAAATTGAGTATAAGTGAAGAAGACTAAAAAGATCCAAAAGGGGTGTTTAAATTTATTTCTTGTAAGAACAAGTTTGAGTGTGTGTGATGAATTGAAAGAGAGGTGTTACACATTGTTTCTCCAATCAGATTGAAAGGCAATCAGAGTTTTGGATTTGTTGATTTCATATGTGTTGCGTGGGTTCTCAAAATCTAAAGAAAGTGTGTGCGTGTTCATACTTAGGGGTGGGCACTCCTTGTGAAGTGGATGCTTCAATAAAAAGTCTCATTTTTGTGATAATATTATAGGACAAATAGTCCATGTGTTTACAAGCTTGAAAGTGGGTTTTATTCCCCAAGAGGGTTTCCCACATAGATCTTATGTTATGTGTGTGATCTTGCATCATATTTCTAATTCATTATGAACATCTTGTATGCTTTATGAATGCATGTGATCATTGATTAAGAGTTTGAAAGGATTAAAATTGAAGTTTGAAATATCTTGCATCACTAATTTACCCCCACCCCCTCTTAGTGATTGTACTTCCAACAAGATGAAGATATCTTCCTATCACAATGGTAATCAAAAGATTCAATTTTCACATTCAAACCTCCATTGGTGAGTTTAATTTACCATTACAGATTGACCCCATACACATGGCCACTAGATTCACAGTAGTCCCTAATGTAGGGGTCTTTGATATATTATTAGGATGCCCTTGTATTAAATATACTAATTTAGTGCCTTATATAGTTCATAAATGTATGAAATACATATATTCTAATTAGGTTATTATAGTTCTAGGTATCCCTTATGAGTAACCTCTACCACACAAATATTTAATTACCATACAATAATGATCACTTGAGCCACCTCAAAAGGTACAAAATATTCATATATTTTCCCAGTAGATATCTAAACTTTGATATAGGCCTATCCTAGAGGGGCCCCTTAAACATAGGTTTGCCACAAATTCTAGAAAATCACTCTATACTCCAACACATCATTAATTGGTATTATAGATTATCAAGGGCACTTCACATAAGGAAAAATCAAAGTATTCACCTACTATGAGATGGACTGTACAAAACCCCATAGTTTAGCATAATCAGTACAACATTAAAATTTAAAACATAAATAATTGTCCATATTCAAGTTATCCATTAAGATCAGATCAATCACCATAACACACACCTTTCCATTTGTGAAATGTCATAATTCTTTTTTTGACATAGGTCTAATTGATTATGTATCCATTTAAAGACTCATTAGTTAATATCATCTCACCTATTTTGTATCACACACACACACACACACACACACACACACACACACACACACACACACACACACACACACACACACACACACACACACACACACACACACACACACACGCACGCACGCACGCACACACACACACACACATGCACGCACGTGCACATGCACACACACACACACACAAAAAAAACTAAATAGTAAAATATTATATAATATAACAAAAGTTATGACATATGCATGCTTATATGTAATTTGTCATATATTAGTTAAGTTATGCATGGTATTATATATTTTTAGCTAGTTTTATATAATATATGACTCACTGGTCTATATGAGTGACTGTATATTACACAAGATATCATTCCCCAAACCAATTAAAATTGATATCACTATTACACACTAACAAATTGTACTTGGATTAAAGAGCTATGGAGGATAGGAGTGCAATGCTCTAGTGGCCCTCATCCCAATCTTGTCCCAATGAGCTCAAAAATTCACTACTCAATTATAAGATTCACATGGGATTCGTACAACATGTAGACTCATAAAATAAATTGTTAGGAGTATGGTAAACACATGTTTTATCCTTCCTTTCCCACCTTATCTCACTCACACACTTAGTACTTTACATTGTATTACATCTTATGATATTGCTTACTCACTAACATTGTAATATATTATATCTTATCTTAGTTATTGAATATTAATCAGATTAAATATTAACTCTTATTGATCTAAATACATAATCATGCATGCTTTTTATATTAATGTGTCTACCTTCACATCCTGTATGCACTTCTATGTTTGCTTTGAGTATATTTGAATATGTCATTGCCAAGTGGATTTATGCCCTTATATCTCTAATTTTATGTATTTGAGGACATTTGAAAATGACCGTCTATGTGTCTCTAAGCCTCCATTGTTTCTTTGTATGTGTGTGAAAAAATTATAACATACCATTGTATGTGTCTACTATTCAAGTAAGAGACATTTGAACATGTCCCTTGTTTTTGTACCCTTGACCTTTTTTATGTATTTTGTGTGTTATGAATGTACTTTTTGATTTTGTGCATCATGGCCATGACACTTCTATTTATTATTTTCTTATATTTGGATACCATGATGGACATGATATACCCAATCCTTTCTAATTCCATGATGGATATCATGTATTCCTCCCTAAGTAGTTCTATTCAATGTTATATACTCGGTTGATCAAATTATCTAAGTTATTTATTGTCATATCTATAATAACACACTTATAGTGGATGCTTATTTTTAAATACATCCTACATTAATACTATGCTTAGTCTACATATACAATGTTTCCATGTTATTCCATGATGTCATTATTACCCAAATTTACATTTTTAACACCATTAAAACCTACTACATAACCTTTTATATTGAGTTAAGTTCTTACATAGGCTCAATAACTCATTTCAAAATAGGGGCATTCCCATAGATTTGTATTAAAGACTCTATCTTCGTAGATCAATACATAGCCAAGATTTTATAGTGGCTACATAATTGCCATAATTTAGGCTCAGAAATCACACATAAAGTCAATTTAGAAAGGAGTAACATATTGGATAGGAGAGCATTGATCTAGTGTCCTTCCTCATTCTATTATCATAACTCCTATAAAAATATAAATTTATAAAATTCCTCAAAGTATTAGTTTAATCAAATCATCACTCAACATTTTCATAGTTTCAATTTCTATAATTTCTTAGAATTACATAATTTATCTTAGATTTTTTAAATTTGGGGGTAATAATGTGTGACATATTATTTCATTTTGGAACATAGGTTTCTTCTTATAATCATAATTATTTTACTCATTATCAGAATCTATATGCACTAGATATCAATTGGGGGCATGTACATAACACATTGCTTCCTCATTGTATGAGACTTTTTACCAATTTAATAGATGGAATGATAATTCATGCCATTCTCCATGTTATATAAACTACACCCAAATTATTCTTAGTATTTACCCCTTTTTTACTCCAATTTTATACCAATTCTACACCATAATTGAACATGTAGTGATTGATTCATTATTTTCACTAGTATCTATACTTTCACTATATATATATATATATATATATATATATATATATATATATATATATATATATATATATATATATATATATATATATATATATATATATATATATCGAGATTCATATAAGGATCCCAAAATACTCCACTAATATATGATGATGATGGACTCAATCAAACCTTGAATTCTTAATCACACCCACTAATTGATGAGGACTAGGGCATGCATAATCTAATCTAAGCTTTTCAATGT